>CM038219.1:81758060-81858945 GCA_021442155.1 Cymbidium sinense | reverse complement strand
AAATAAGCTTTAAATTAAAATAATAAATCTCATAAATCCTAAACTCCACTTATTACTATATGCTCACTTTAGCTTATCTAAATTGACTTAATCGAAAGTGCTCTCTCAATATTAGGAGGGGTAATTAACTATATAGGCTTGCATCTATAGAAAACTTGGAACCAGATCTAAAGTCCTAAAATGAAAGGGTGAAATCTCGGTAGCCTCTTATCTACTATTTCATCTTCCTGAATTATTTTAATCATTATCTTCATGCGAGAGGGTGGAATTTTAGAGCCCACACTACCTAGCACTATTAATGTATTTTAACTGCAATAAGAACTTAGGAACAACCTCTTGATAGTCATTGGAGGAGGAAGTAAAGATGATGGGGTTAGACTTCTACACTTAACTATGAATGCTTACCATCACCACTTTCCTTCAAATTTGTGAAAATATGCTCCAAACCGGGAAATTCTTCTCCATCTTGGTATTCTGAATAAAACTATAAAAGACCCCATTCTCTATGAAAGAAGGTCTATTTGTAGGCAAGGTATCCCAAATAACACCTAGGCCTCTTAATTATTAATTTGTCTCCATGAAGATAGTAAAGTTATAAAGCCCATAATTGTGAAAAAGACTTCTAATTGCTAAAAACAACTTATAACTACATAAGTGGCAATATCTGTTAGGAAAACATTTAATCATTCACACAAATCAATGTAAGTTAGGTGGTTTATTAACTAGAATTACCATAAACTACCAAAATGCATCCAATTTTTCATATATCTCATTTTAAAACATTTCGTGAAGACTGCACTTTACATCCAGCCCCACTACTAGCTTTGTTCACCACCGACCAACCATTGCTTCATTCATTAGCCATCCTTAAGCAATGAACCATCATGTGTACGGAATAGAGCAGTAGTGCAATTACTAATTCAATGGGATGGATTTCATCATGGGTTCGTTTGGAAGACTATGTATCACCTATCTAAATTTTTGACCTTGAGAGAAAGAACATCTTTGATGATGGGAATATTGTAGTGAACTTATTAAGTTCATCAAAAGGTCAAAAATGGAAGATAAGAAGAATGCCAAAATGGATGATAGATTTTCAGTCCAAATAAAGAAGCATAACTATTAATGATAACAAGGATTGGCCTAGCAAATGAAGTAATAGTTGCCTTGTTAAGATGAAGTTCTTTGTGTGAGGGTTGCTGCAATTACTAAAAGTGTTTCTTTGTAGTACAATTGTTGATTCTTTTATTCTATCCAAACCAATGTTACTTAGATTGAACCTTATATTCTACTTTGGAAAGTTTATAAAAAATTGAATGGGGTTGAATGAGTGAAAAACTCTTTACATTTTTTATTCTTCTTTTCTCCTCCGAGACTTGGTTTCCGAGTGTTCATAAAGCAAAATTTCCCATTTGATCTGTACTTAGAAATTTCAGATTTGTTGGATAAATTATATTTTCTTTGGATGTTTAGTTCTTTCATATACTATCATCAATTTTAATATTAACTTTCATTTCTTTTGCATTTTTGCTCATTTATTTCCTTTAATGCATCTTGTTATGCTTCAACTTTTCTTGTTTTGGTTTATGGGAAATACTTTGTCACTCAACACCTAAATTGAAAAATTCTTTGGTTTTAACTTTTACATCTTTTGAGGTTTTTCCGCATGTGTGCATGCTGACCTATGTTACTTCTAAGAGCCATCCGCACCACTTGCACCTATCTCCTAGCTCAAATATTTATGGGAATGAACAACTTGAAAGAGAAAAAACATAATTATTGTCAGAGGAACCTGGATAGTGCCAAGAAAAGTATAATATAATCTCTATCAAATTGTAATAATAATTTATCTCCATTTTCATCATGTTATCGTTGCTTTATGATTTATGACAACAAATTCATTTTGTGGAAACATTGCCTGCATGCAATCTAGTCTTCTATTATAGCTACCATTGCTACCAAATACTAATAAGAAAAAAAAACTTGGGATCCCATTTTCTACTTTTCATAATTTTATTATTCAGTTAAAATTTTTTATGAGATTCTGACCTCATTCTTTATACATAAACATGAAAGCACACATAAACTTCAATAGATTTGAGTTACCTAAATAAAAATTTTAATGAAATAACCACAAAATTTAATGACTTAACTATATGGAAAAAATTTAAAACTTCATTTCATTTTTGTCTCCAAAAGATGTATTGTTGCATGTTGTGTTATGTGTCCTCCAATCAGTGGCACAATATTCTTTCCTACAATGTACATCTTAAATCACATTTTTTTGATTATTTATGAAATATTTTCAGTTGGTTTAAATTCTTAATCCTAGAAGTGAATATTGATAACTTGTACCAATTTAGTTTGGTTACCATGCAAAATATTACTCCCAATTTTGCTACTTTGAAGAACTACTCTCCATTACATTCTGATTTATTAAGAGTCTGAGATCAAATATGTGGTCTCTAAAAATTCAGGTTTGGTCTCTCATTGAGAGTTTATGTATTGATTCCTGATTAAATTTTCAGAAGGGAGATTAGATTGAAGATTAAACATGACTTACCAACATGACTTACCCTCATTTTCCAATGACCTTAGGTACGCTTCCAAGTTCACCATAGGTGCAAGCACCTATGATTAATTAGCATCCATAGTTAATTACCCCTCATATCACAATAGAAGGGCCCTCTCGATTTAGGTTGGATGTTTGTATTGATCTTTAGTGTGAATTGGTGTTTAGTGATATTTGTGTGAATGACTATCTAGGATAAAGGGAAGTAGTCATCAAGATCCCATGATTTTGTCATCCCATGCCCACTATTCTCTATCAACATCGAGCCTATTACTCATAATGTCCGTGGAACTTAAAGTAGTCATGGGTGCCTCATCATAGGAATCCAGTATTAGAGTTATTATGTGTGTTTATTGGAGTATTTATTCTAAACTTAGTTTTATAAGTTTGATCGATCATTTAGTTTTATGACTTCCTCTTCTTAACAAAATGATTTGAGAATTTTATGAGATAAGTAGGATTTACATCCATTATATAACCAATGTTAACTAAATTTTTCTTGCAAACATAAACCTGAGCTTATATATCTATTAGACCTGAGAAAGACCTTAGAATGCTGGAAGTTTGCTTTGTAAATATATATTGGGGTTACATCCATTGAAATTTCATGACTTTAAGAATATGATCCATTTTGACAATGAATGGGCTTCGAAAGCCAATATAAATGTAGAGTTTGTTTTACTAATATAAATTGGACATAATGTTGATTATTAAATGTAGAGTCCATTTTGTGCACATTGATTGTGCTTACATCCTTTGGAATGCCAATTATTAAATATGAAGTCTGTTTTGCAGATAGATTTTGATGATGTAATGAAGTTTCATCTCTTCTTTATCACTTTCAGGTGATTTGCGCCTCCCAGTGGAGTCATTACCTTATTTGTTGAGTTCAAGAGGATGTTTGCTATGCAATTTGCAAGTGCTCAAAAACCATTGTATATTTCCCAAGCCCTTCCATAAATGAGGTAAGAACTTGATGAGTCTTGAGGAATTTCAACACACATTTCTAATAAGAGATGTTGGAAATTAAAGATTTGAAATCCACAATTGCACTTGCTTAATGACCGAAAGAAGGACCCTTTAGATATGTTCTATTCTAACAACCAAAGACACTCCAAATAATGGAGCGGTAAAAAAACTATGTAAATACAAAGAATACAATGAAGTTATTCAACCAACACCATCGATCCAGTAAAAGACTCAAAGAAAGATATCTCTTTGAACAGCCTAATGGGTATCGAGCTAGAAGAGAAGATAAAAGAAGGCATCCGAGGCACCACCCTAGGGGTTTAGAATCTACAACTTGTTACCAAGGAGTCAATACTCATAACCCACATTAACAACTCCTCTCGAGTATTAATGGTTGAGTTAGTAGAGGCCAATTAAAATAAGGAATAGAGACCACCACCAATGAAACTTGATAATGATCGATCAAGGCACTATGCTTACCACCATGAGCATCATGAGACTAAAGAGTGTAGACACCTAAAAGTCTAGTTAACAAATTGATTGCCAACTATCAAGTTAAAAGTATTTTGATCAACATAAGAAGCTTCAACAACATTAAGTTGGTATTCAACAAGCTAAGATTAACTAACTCTAAATTCACCAGGGATTTCTATACGATTTCTTAGAAGAGTGAAGAGAAATTAAAGGGATGATTACCTCCCGTGACTTAAGGAATTCATGAGTAACTTTATAGATGACCCACAACACCATCTTTGGTTGATCTTTACTCAACACTTTTCAAGTAGTGTTATCAACTTTCCAACCATCAAATTTTAAACTAGATGTGAGGAAATCACAGTTAAACAAAATCTCAATCGCCTGAGCCTTACTAAAAGGCGGATCTAGTAAGAAAGATGAAGTATTATAGCTAGAGACCACAAGAACTGAATTGAAGTTCTCAAGGAGATAGAGAGATTCCACAAAGAAGGATTCAGTGAGTTCTAAAGATCAACTCAAACTATAGTATAAGACCAAGACCTTGCTAAGGTCAAGAACTTAACTTTAAAATAAAAAGACTAACAATCTATAATAACTATTGTGAGTCAACATTAAACTTAAAAAAAAGATCAACTCTCTATCTAAAAATTGACACACTATGAGCATCAACTAAAATGAATTCACCATTAAGAACCTAAGTGTTTTAAGAAAGTCAAAGAATTTAATGATAGTAATTATAAGACTACCTAGAGAAATTTAATCAATGTGTATATCAAGTCCCGAATAGAATGTTAATAAGGAGTATAACACCAATGACATGAGTAAGTTCTTTATTCTAGCAAGAAGTAGCCTTCATTATTGCTTAAAAGAAAGGAGAAAACATTTCAAAGTTGTACTTAACATAAAAATATAATTTTCATTCATGAAGTAAAATATCATAAAAAAGAACAAGTAAAAAGTACATATATACTTTACACTGCCAAAAAAAGTGAAAGAAGTCATTGCACTCCTCAACATCATCATTAGAATCAAAGGGTGGGTACATTAGAAAAATCCAAGAACTTAGCATCCACCACCATGCTTCACTAATTTAGCAATAACAAAGTATATCTTGAATTTTTGCTTAAGAAAATCATGGTACTCATTAGAATCTAAAAATCCAATGAACTTAGCTTCTTTCTCCTAAAACTCCTTGATATGATGAGAGAGCTCTTCATGCAACTCTCTGTTAGAGTTGGCCAGGAAAGTAAGCTCCAAAGTTGCTTTATCCTTCTCTTCCTCCTGCTAAGCCACCTCACAAAGGTCTGTGCCTTCTAGAGATAAAAGATTTTTCTTCACAGACTTAGGACTTTATATAGTAAGCCTCCTTTCTCTTAGCAAGAAATTTGTGGCAGATTTTCCAGGTCGCTTGCAATGCCATTACCTGAGCGGTCATGATGGAATAGAGAAGTTGCCCATTAAGAATCTCCTCCAAAATCTCATCAAACTCCTTGGAGTAGATTACCTATGCTCGTATGCTTTATTGGTTAGCACAGTTAATTTTAGAGTATAGTTTTCCTCTGCATACTCATCCTCCTCCTCTCCCTTAAGTTTGCTCCTTTGTTGACAATCCCAAGGAGCAAAGCTCTTAAATCTCTTCCTAGACTTTTAAGGAGTTGTACTCAGCCCGACCTCATTAGTTGTTAGAGCTATACTCAGACACTCTTCTATCTCCTCACAAACTCACCATCATCACCAAGCTTGGGCTCCCCAACTTCATGCTCGCCCTCCTTGAGGAACTTAACCATGTCATCATCAAGCTCAGTGGTAATAAGGTCTCCTCTACTATAGCAAAACATGCAAAAATAATTGATGAGATTGACTCATAAAGATAACTATCAAATTGCGAGAAAAGAAAGAAATACTCACTACAAAGTAACATTTCTTAAGTGGAGATAGAAAAAGATGTTCAAGGTTCGACACCGCAGCTATCCACCACCCCATTTTCTTCAACACCAAGCTCACTAAGCTTGGTCTCCTTACTCACTAAGTAGAGAGGAGAGTTAAATGACATTTGAGGAGCTCCTAACAAAAAAGTTTTTTGAGTGCTAGCACCGCACCTTGTTCACCAGAATGTGAGCCTTCAACAAAGTCGCTGAGAATAGTCCCATCCTGATGGCCTTTTACCATAATACTCGCCAATAAGTTAGGAAGGAGCTGATTCAACACTAATATATAAAAATTGAGAACATTAACCCACCTACAAGGTAGTGGTAGCCAAAACCCATTTCTAAAGTGATGGAGAGGGATGCACAACTTATTGAATTGAGTTGTGTTGAACTGCTTATGTTTATCGGCTACCCACTTAATGAAGTTGGGGTTGTCATAGTAATAGCCATAAAAGGCAGAGGTTGCAGTAGCTTGTTCTAGATCAAGCACCTCCTTAGCCTATGCTTGAAGAAACAATGAAATTGCCTTCTTCAAGAGCACAATTATAAGGAATATCACTTAAAGTAAGAATGTAAGCAAGCTCTACTGAATGAGAAGGAGACCCACTAGCTTAAAAATGAAAAGTAATAAAGACTCAACCGCCCCAGTAAGAATGAATTTATAGATGCAAAAAAGAAAGGTCGAATAACACGGATGTCACATCAGGCATTTGATGAAGAGAATGATTACTTGATCCTGAGAATGACACGTGCAAAATGTTTACTTGCATCATAGTGAAAATTCATCAAAACAAAAGTGAGTAGAAAAAGTAATATTTTATTATACAAACATAAAATACAACATACTCATTATAACCCAATACATCATTTTGAGAAATCCTATAAGGGGTGAGTGTCAATCATTAGCAAGTCTACTTTTCTTACATATAATCATACAATAAGTTTTCAGGAAAGGAGGAGGGAGACCCTTGCAACTTGATGGAGCTATAAAAAGGGTCACAGCCCATTGTGAAATTTTGAGATTCCACCTAAGGGTGGAGCCAAGAACTTTATTTAGCAGAGGTACAAATCAACAAATTTTTTTAAAAAAATTCTATAGCTTTTATCTAACCTTAGATCTCAGTGGTGGTTTTAAAATAACTTTTATTAAAGATTTGATATAAAAGATAAAATTTAAGTTCATAAAAACTTATACTTAAGAATGACACCAATTTTTCCTTCAAGCCTTCATCATAGTCTAATAAGATTGTGCAAGTGATTCTTTATAATCTTTATAATAAAAAAATGTATGTTTAATTTTTATTGTGACAATTACGTATATTAAAGCATAAATATCATTTATTTTTCCTAGTCTTCACTATTTTGTGCGCTCTTCAATCACTTTCAACTTCAAAAAATCAACAATTGATCTTATGTCAATGATAAAATTATCAAGTTGACTGTCCAATATAATGCAATTTATATTTGGAAAAACTACAATCTAACCAATATTTAAATTCATCAAATTATTCTAGATTAAATATATATAATTTATTTGTAATTATTGTGTGCTAGAAACCACAGAGAGTAAAAGTTTACTTAGCCTTGAAATCCAAAGACAATAATGCGTATTTAAAGAGTGAACAAGAAAACTGAAATTTTAATGTGGAAAATCAAAAAGAGGGAAAGAACCACTAGCTAGTAAAAAAGCTTTCACTATATATTTATTTTAATACAAGTTTTCCGATAACGGATTACATAATCAGATATGAAGAAAATAGAATCCCAAAATCGCATAACAACAACCATATAGTCACGCTCGTTGTATAGCTAGTAAGAGATGATGGTGAATAGGAATACCATAATGATGAAAGTCATCATGAACGAGATCAGGCGGGCGACGCACTATGGTTGACAACCATCAGTGGTAATGATTGTGTTTGGAGGATTTTCAAGATTTAGAGCTCTCTCCTCTCTTTTTGGCCTCCATATAAGAATGAGGCTATTTATGATTGAGGAGTGGTGTCTCAGAAATACATGCAAAATCAACCACTCATCTTCATCATGGACTCATGATGATTCCCTTGATCATATAATTATTTTGTATTTGAATGCTCAATGATAAACTCCATGTTTGAGAGTTATTAGGATTTAACTAACATCCCAGTTTTAGATATTTATCGACAATAATTTCAACTTCGATTATTTGCTTAGCATCAAGATTCTGCTTTTATTTTCAAGTAGTATTTGAAGTGTCATATCAGTAATGATAGTAATAGTTTTTTTATTTTTATTATTATTATTATTATTATTATTATTATTATTTGAAAGTTTCTTACAATGGAATTAGCTCAACTATTTGTTTGTAGCTGGGAATTGGAAAAATGTAATCACTTATTTAAACACCATGCTCAACACTACAAAATTAACTAAAACAAATGATTAAAGCAAATAAATATTTTCTGCTAACAACACTTAGAATTCATAAGTTATGTGAATACATCTAGTAGAAAAATAAGTTAATTATTAATTTATCAAAATTATTATTATTTTACTTAAGTAATAGGACACATTCTCCAATTCTTAAACTAATTAAAGAAAGCATTAATAAAATCTTATTAGTTTGCTATAATTTAGTAATTTACTTTGCTGCACTTTTTTAATTAGGTGTTCATGCTTATAATTCTTCATTGATCTGGTATCATGGTAGAACTAATTGCAAACTTTAAGGATAAAACACTTCTTTTTATGATCTTTCTTAAATAATAATTTTTTGAGTATAAATAGAGCATAAAATCAATTATATACTTAAAATTTCATGTAGAAATGGTTTAAAATAAATTTAAAATGGCAATTTAAATTGATATCATAAAGAAAAAGTATTGCTCTTTAATTGAATTCCTCAAGTAATGCTCTGATATTAAAAAAGTTTTATTAGTACTTATGTCACTTATTTACATTATTTAATGAGAATTGGAGTGAAAAGATTATGGCAGATTGTGAATTGTGAGACTGGTGTGTTGTGGGACGAGGGCTCTAGTGACTTCACAAATGAACACGATATGAGCCATCACAAGTCGAGCAATAGTCTGTTGGAAATTATGTCGGTTGGATTGCCACTAGTGCCCCCACTATTGCCCAGCCATTAGCTCCACCTCCATAGACAACGTTCTTAAATTGGATATTTTAAAATATTTTCAAATGAAAACTTAGTTTTTAAAGTTTGTAACAAAGTTAATTGTAAATTATGATATTAAAATAGGGCACACTAATAAATAAATAAAAATTTTAGAAATGTAAGAAGACAAGAGGCATAGAGATTTTCATCTGGTTTGACCAAACCTAAAAACTGGCCTATGTCCACACCTAGTCATCCTGATTAGGAATTCACTAAATAAAATGAGATTACGACTAATCTCCTATACTTTTCTACTTTGGGCAAGTACAACTCCAAATATACTTTTCTACACCGAGAAATGATAACTCCAACACCGTACTTTCCTACAACGGGCAAGTACAATCCCAAGTAAAAGAGAACAAAAGAAGAAAAGATACAATATAAATATCTAACTCTCAATTTAAAATAATTTTGCACTAAAGTCCCAACTAAAATAATATTGAGATAAATAACAAAGAGAGTTCAAAGTGAATATATTTCTTGTTGAATTATCTTTCTATGAAGCACATAAAGTAAATAGATCTTTGAAAAATATTTGACTTCAAAAAGGGAAAGATTTGAAAAATAAATGAACTTGAAAAAACTATATGATATGGAATCACTTGGATTATTTAGACTTTAAAGTATTTACATGAATATGTAATCCAAAAGACTTGTGCAATGAATACTTTCAAATAAATAAGCTGATGTGAATTCTTAGTTGAGAAATTACTTTGAAACAAAAAAAAGCAAGAAATCCATTTAAGAATCAATGTACTCTTATAAAACTCTTTTATGATATGAAAGCTATAACACTTGCAAGACAAAATGATTTCAATCCAATAAAAATAAATTATTTTCCAAATAACTTGAGATGAGAATGAAAATCTTAAGAAGAAAAACTTTAACAATAATTCATAAAAGTTCTTTTCATCCAAATCAAACAATTGAAAACTAAAATCAAAAGCATATAATGGATTGAAAACTCTTACTCATATCTTTATATATGTAAGAAATGAGGGCAAGACTTGAGTTGAACTTTCCAAATCTTGAAGAAGCAACAAAGTGAGTTTCAACCAAGAAAGAATTAAATGGGAATTGTTAACTTGTTAGCACTTTGAATCTACCAAACAATTTGCAAGGTTTTGGCCAAAGGATTCTAATGAGAAAGAAAAGAGATTTGGTGCTTAATCTTCAAGAGACATTTAAAAAAATTGCAAGGGTTTGGTCTAGAGAGAGGAAGCAAGAGAAAGCTAAGGAAAACCTCTTTAAATAGAATAGAGGGTCAACTAAATTGTATTAGGAAATTATTTGATTTCTATTTGAATATCTCAATCATATAATCCAAAATTTTCAATTTGAAAATTTCAACCAAGTATGATTAGAATGAGAGAGAGATATGAGGAAGAATATTAATCAATCCAATCAAATAAAATTACGGGAATAAATCAATAATATTCACCAAATAAGGATAAAGAGAGGAAAATTAATTTGGTAAAAATTTGAACTTGAATAATAAACAAATGATTTAATTTTTAAATCTAATTGAATTCAAACTTTAATGATATCAGCCATGCAAGGGTGGAAGGAATTATTTTGAATCCATTTAACATAAACATGTTATCCTTAATTAATTAAGGAATCAATTTTGGAAGTGATTCAAAATAATTTGAATTTAAAATATAGTAAGGATAAATTGGGCATGGATGGCCAAAGCATTTACAAAAGAGTTCATCCATGATTTAATGCAACAAATATGAGAGATCAATTAACTAATATAGATTTGAAACATTAAGGCAAGTCATGAAATAAAAATAATAAAATAAATCAAGAAAAATAAACATGGATTCCAAATGTTTTCAAGTATAGATTCAATCTCCATTTAATACAATTAATTGATCTTGAATAAATTATAGAAAATAAAATTAAAATATATTTTAATTAATTTAAACAAATCAAGTTACTCCAAATAAAATACTAGAAGGTCATATATTTTCATAAATAATTAAATTAGAAATTGTATAAATACATGGATCATTTGAATTTGAATTTAAATTAACTTAAAATAAATCAAATAAACTTTAATTAACTTAATTAAATCATGATAGGGTCAGCCACAATAAGCCATTAAAGGATAAAATCAATTTGGCAACTTATGGTGAATAATTTATTTTAAATTCAAAACTCATTTGAATTTCAAAATTCAAATTAAAAAAATAAAATTTTAAAAAAAAATATATATATATATATATATATATATATATATATATATATATATATATATATATATATATATATATATATATATATATATATATATATATATATATATATATATATATATTATGATAATAAATTCCATAACTCCAATAACATTTATCATGCCAAAAATCATAAAAAATAGGTCAAAATAAATTGGGATGACAATTATAATATGAGAGAGAAAAATAAAAGAATAGGAGAGAGAAAAAATAATATGAATAATTTCACTCTAATGCATAAATAAATGGATAGTTAATAAGATCAAATATGGAAATAACTAAATCTAACACGCTTTAAAACACAATGGATAAGACTTAATTACATGCAAGTACTTAAATTATCCAAAAAGAATAATTTAAAGAATAATTGAAAATATCATGCAAATAAAATATGAAAATTTATGCAAAAATTCAAAAAATTATATGGAATTATTAAAACAATAATTTTATATTATTAAGCTCTTAATTGTCTTATTATTGCATAACATAAGAAGATTCGCATACTGCCCCAATATAGCTCGTATGACTTTCCTGATCTAACTATGGAAGTTGAGTATCGTGAATTTCCTGAAATACTTAAATAAACAACTAGTAGCTTAAAGAATATATATTTATTATTAATAAAATTCTAAATTAAGAATGATGATCATAATGATTACTGTGGATAATTTATCTTTGTAATCATCAAATCAAATTATAAGATACACAATATATATACTCAATATGCCTTCACTATGACTCTAGATTTAACAAAGATTGCAACTAATCTATCTCTTGCATAGACAAGTTCAAAGCTTCCCTTGATAGGTTGGCAAACTCAAGAGTCAAAAACACACGTGGTTCCTCGACTTCATCCCTATGTAACTGGGAGGACTCACCTTTACAAACTCACCTGCCTTGATGAGTAGGAGATGGAAAGCTCACCAACAATTATTCATGTTAAAGGAAGTGAACTTAGTTGTCACGGTGGGTGCCTTAGTGATTGTCCCTATGAATGTAAGCCCTCTTCAGCGACCACGCCCACACCACCAAATCAGCCCATGACAAGACTGTAGTCGCCACTGAATGGTGAGAAAGGAACTCATCAAAAATTAGAAATAAAATATCAATAAGGGGATTCACCAAAAGCCAAACCTTCATAAATGAAAGCTATGATAAGAGAACAAAAATTCTTTTCTACTTGGATCATGACCTAACAAATCTTTCATTGTAAGGTGAATTAGTTTCATAAAACTACCTGGGCTATCGAAATAAATTGAAGGGTCGATGAGCACCCTTCATTTCCCTAGGCCGACTCCTACACATTGGTCATGCTCAGCTATGATCAACAAGAAATTTTTTAAGTTAAATAAAGGAATTTGCAAAGCTAAAGTGGGTCTCAATTTGCCCAAGCAATTTTATATAATCTCCCTTTCAGAGAAGGTTCTCATCAATCGGCACACCACAGCTTTCTTGTGCTAGCAAATCAAAGGAACTTCATCTTCCTCCTCCTCAACACCCTCATGATGGAGGGCATATTAGTAGCTTTCCTCACTTATGAGTACTCCTCTTGCAAATCTCGTACAACCTATAATACTGGAGCCATGAAATGTTTGACAATGATGGGGGCATGTATACTAGCTCCAAACATAGAGGCAATAGTTACTTTGCTTGACCTATTGGCCTTCTTTGCTTTCTTCTATAGATTTGCCAAGAGTGTAGCAGAGTCAATATCACCATGAGGCTACTTAATGTCTATGGCGGGTAACCAAATACTTCTTGTAGATTCAAAAAAAAGACAGTTAATTTAAGTGAGTGACATTGTGTATGATATGTTCCAAAGGAAAAAAAAATGAAAGGTTCTTTTATATCCATTGAGAGATCAGACACCTTGAAGGAATGAATCCACATAAAAGGTAATGGAACGTTTCATAATTATGTAAATTTTTTTCTTTGAGATTCATTAAATGCTTACAGACTAATGTCACTTTTTATTCTTCTATCTTTTTACAAGTCATATTTACAAGGAGTAGAAGAAGCAGAGAGCAAAATACATGCCCAATGGAACAAATAAGCATGAGTGATTTTACTAGCAAGGCTATTAGAATAGCCAAACCAACAAGAAATTATACTTGACAATAAAGACTAGCTACAAACCGGTGAGTTGAAGACTTAAAGAAATAACGAAAGAACCAACCATAGATTACTCCTCCCATTGCGAGTAAACAATTACAAAGGTCGAAAAGTGTCATCACTTGAACTCAATAGCCCACAAATCAAGCAATTGGACCGTAATGATAGTATACCGCTAGATTCATTACTTTCATATACTCGAAATCGTGAATCCATCTCTATGTCTAACTTACCATATATATTCTTATCATATGTATAGACCACTTAGGATATAAAGGGGGTTACCTTTATTCTTACATGGACTTTTTTGTTCTCTTTTTCACAACGCTTATACTGGATTATTAAGGAATAAAATTCATTTTACTTTTCGCTCTTTTGACCTCTCAGCTTTACTTTACTTTATCTAACCCTATTTTCTAGGTATCTAAGAAGGCTCTTCCTCACTCTATGAACTAATTTAATTCTAACAAATTCATAGTTTATATTCCTCTATTCTTTTTGCAAGATGCCTCTATAAGAAGCAAAAAAAAGGGAGCTAAATATATACCATATATACCATATAGCCTTCAAATAAAAGGATCAAGTAAGAAGCATTCAACAACGATTTAAACTTTGGAAATGTGTTATCCTTATTAACTCAAGTTTAATGAAATAATTTTTGTAACATGATTTTTATATTTTTAATATATTTTGATAGATTTAAGGTCAAAATCATTTGAATACTTTAAAATACATTTCTTTTATAAAAAAATGTTTTTATAATCAAGATTTTTTTATTCAATTAGAGAATGTACTTCAAAATTTTAATTAAAATTTATTTATGATTATTTAAATTCATTTAAATATTTAAATCAATAGGTTTATGTTTTAAATGTTAATCCTAAGAGCTCAATCATCTTAAGAAAAATGCCTAGTGATGATATGAATTGTTCATGTAATTAGTAGTTGGATTACCCAAATTTATTAACTTATTAGTACGTAATAAATTTGAAAAATATTAATATTAGATTTTAAAAATGATCAATTAAAGTCAATAATTTTATATTACTTAATAGAGAGATACTTGAGCACTAATTGGCTAATAAAATGGTTGAAATAAATTTTGCAATAACATTTTTAATTAGTGATACTTAGTGTAATTAAGCATATTAAATTTAATTTTAGGGCTTCCCAACCCTAAATTGATGGACCTATGGTCTAATAAGCTCTAATTAAATCATTATGATTGCCAAAATTAATCCATAATTATATTATCTAGTATTAATTATAATTAAGTAGAAGCTTATAAAAAATAATTTTAATGATAGTTGATTGAAAAAAACTATAAATTTTAGTTTTAGTTTATAACTTTAAATAA
Organism: Cymbidium sinense; assembly: GCA_021442155.1. Classification (NCBI taxonomy): domain Eukaryota; kingdom Viridiplantae; phylum Streptophyta; class Magnoliopsida; order Asparagales; family Orchidaceae; genus Cymbidium; species Cymbidium sinense. The sequence continues at coordinate 81,844,133 of CM038219.1, read as the reverse complement.
GTAATTTTAAGAATTTTTTCTTTAAAACTTGACTATTTGTTTAGCTTTAGTTATTTCATATGTTTAAATATATTCAAACATATTTACAAGCTAGTAAATCTAATGAGATGACTAACATGAAATAACAATCAATGATCACCATTCATGTGTAATCAAGTTGTGTCAAGTGTGCCCTAACCAATAATACCTTTGGATAAACTCTATGTTTTAAAATTCAACATTGTTTAAAAGAATAAGATGAAGTAAATGGTGGAAATAACAAGCAAGGATGTAAAGTAGGTGTTCTAGTTTACCAAGGCATAAAGTAGGTTTAAAGTTTGAAGGAATAAATGTTATCCAATAGTCATTTATGCACCGATTTGATATGGCACATTCATTGGGGATCTACAAAGCAATATGGACTTTAGAAGAGACTGATACAAAAATGTGGAGTCATAATTAATTGAATCATACTATCCTTAAAAAGACAAATAATCTTATGCTCTTATGATCCTACATAAAATCAATGCAAGATAAACTAAATCATGTATACTATTTTCATAGTGAAATCCATGAAGAGGGGGAATCATACAGCCTTGAGAGATAGAGAACAATTCCTAATATTGACTCAAGAGACAAAAATATGTACAACTTACTAGATTTTCACTATTTGATGCATGACACTTGATATTGTTTCTTTTGACTCTAAGAGATTTGATTTTTTAATGGCATTTGCCTCCATATTTAAGTATATCTTGAGCGAGGTATTTAAGACCTATCATAGCTAAGTAGATAACTATTATAACTAGTTTGGACCCTTTGATTGAATTAAGCCCAAATAGCTCTATTTGATCTACATGAACAATTTTACCCAATTGTTTAAATTGACTATTTCTTGTTCATTAGAACTTTAATAAACTATATATCTTGACCTTAATTACCCTTTATTATGTTAGTTTTCTTAGCTGTAATTGACCCAAATTGAACCTTTAAGGTCATTAGAATCAAGTTGATCAATTAAACCCATTGCAAATTTTTAAAAAATTTTAGTTAATTAATAATAAATGACACGCTCAATTTAATCATATATTAGTCGAAGTTTTTCAATATTTATTAAATATGTATTTATATACTTAAAATACAATGCCTTAATTGTTTCCTAATATATTAAAAATCAAAATTATTTTATTTTGGCTAAAATTTCTTCAATTTAATTTTAATTTTTCTAAATTAATTTTTCTCCCAAACACCCTTATTTGAATTCTAAATTCACTTAGTTGTTTTATTCATTTGAAGCAGATAACCTTCCTTTTTTGATTCAATCATATGTGGGGGTTAGCCATTCATTATTTTCAAAGAAATTAAATTACTTTTATTCAAATCTTTCCAAAATCTCATCCCTTCACCATGGATTTTATTAAACAATGATTTAAAAAATTTTTAAAGTAAGACCTAACTTTCGTATTGCTACACCATTTAAGATTATTCAAAACTGAGCTTTGCAAGAAAAGAAGAAAAAAAAAATTTAGTTTTTAATTTCTCTGTGGTCTTTCATGCAATATATTCTTTGATTCATCAAATTTTCTTTTCAAGAAAGTTGGCTCATGCAAGAGAATTCTCAAAAAGAATTGAGGTGATCTTTCTCTTTTTTTTTTTTTCATTTAGTAAGATTATTTCTTCTCAAATTTGAATTTTTTTGACTTAATTTTTGTGAAATCTAAGTCAACTTATGACTTAATTTTGGTGAAATCTAAACAAACTTGTCTCAAATTTAAATTATTATTTTTATAATTTTTGTTTTTTTATCTCTTATTAATTATATTTATTCTTGCACACATCATTGAAGTTAAAATTCCCTTTATCATAATATTTGTGTACAGTTGTGATCATTTTGTTTAGATTCAAAAAATCTTTGGAATTAATTTTAAACGAAAGCATTCAAATATCATTATTATTGGTTGAAGTTTAAATTGCATGAACATTAATATTTTAATGTCAGCTTGAATTGCAATTTTAACTCTTATTTGATAAAAATAAAATCATTATTTTGCGAAGTTATATTTTTTAGATTGATTAAATCATTTTTTTTCTAGTTACATTATATAGATAATTCTATAACATGGTCTTTTATTATCACTTATAAAAAAATCATAGTTAAGAAAAAATCATATATTATCATTTATATATAAGATAAAATTATGTTTCATTTTTATGAAATATTATAGAGTATGAAAAACTATTACCTAAGATGCAACTATAATTTATCAAATCATGATGAAAAATACAACTTTCTCACCACAAACTCTTCAAAATGCAGTTAAAATATAGTTTTCCAAATGAGGCAGAAAATTATCCTAAATGCTACTTAAATCTTTTATCAAAGGTGGTTAATTAGATATTTTAGAAATCAATTCACTCTATTGATTCTATAAGATTTAATCTCTCTTATTTATGCTCTTTAGGCTCAATGCAAATCGCTCATGTGATCATATTATCTTATATATATATAATATTAAATTTAATAATTAAATGAATATTTTTTTTTAAATTATGAATTTATATTATTTAATACTCGTCTAATTACAATATCAAAAATTAAACTTTTATGCCTCCAAAACATAACATAATGGCTCCAAGGGGAATTTTGGTCACACAACCCAAATATTTATAAATAAGAGGCCAAAGAGAATTCCAAACACATCATCTTCCAAAGGATATCCATCTCTTTAGGAGGGAAACCCTCTTTTCATCTGTTATGGAAGGCTTGAAAGACGTTCCAAGATCTATTTGATTTCAGTGATCTTTCTCTCTCTGCTCAGAGCATGATGTTCCTCTAGAGTGCACAAGGTGCTGAAAGTTGTCAAGGAGAAGGGTCTAATGAAGAAAAGTATTAAGGTCGATTATTAGAAAAATGAGAAAGGTTCACTAAAAAAAGCTACTCTCGTGCTAACACCGCCCCTAAGCAATTCCTCAAGGTGAACATCGGTGACACTTGAACCGCATGTTTGGGAATCCACTACTAAAAGTTCCCGATAAAAAGAAAAATAAATATGGTGGGCCTCGAAGAAGTAGCGACACAAAAGCTTCTTCATCAGAAGCAAGCTAACCCAAAGATAGTGGAGAAAGAGAAATGTTGAATTGTGTGCTCAACAGCCATTGCTCAAATAGAAAATTGTACAACCTGCTATGTAACTAGAAGCGAGTGTTCCAACCCATAATATATTTGAAAACTTAAGATGAGTAAAGAAGAACAGTTCTACTGGTGAAATTAAGCAACCTTTTTGGGCTCAATAATGTCAAGCTCTCTAGTTAGAAAACCCAAACGCATCTAAAGAGTGCATCAGTTCAAAAGTTATAAAGGAAAGGGGACGATGAAAAGGAACTATCGCACTGCCAAGGATATCATCTCTCACAAGAATACAAGGCACCAATCCAATCAAGTCCCACAATGAACATGATATGACACTTGGACCATAGGTCCAAGAATCCACCATCAAAAAGTCCCGATAAAAAGGTAAGTAAATTTGGGGCCAAAGCCTCGAAGTGAATCTGCCTTAAAGAAACACAACGGCGTGATATCTAGACCATACTCCCATAGATCCACCACAAATAAAACTTGTCAAGAATGGGTACCTAAGAAAAAGAATTCTTATGATGAAGTTGATGACAATTGATACCCTAGAGAATCCTTTGGGAGATCCTGTCATCGATCAATTTCACCCTCTCAAAAAAGGAGTGAATTTAGATTATAATCTCTCAGTTAAGGAGGTGTCTATGTCATGCTTTGAGCTAGAGATCCACCAAAGATGCAGCTATAAAATATACTTTCAAGAAGAAGAAAGAAATGAAGATATTGTAAGCAAAGGTTGTCTATATGATGGAACGTACAAATGAGTCTTCTGCTCAACAATACCGATGGCGTAAGTCCTGAAGATTATCGCCTAATATCAATTATTAAGAACTATTGCAAAGGAAAATAGTATAACACTTTTTGAGTTCATTGAAAGATGAGAGAAAAGAATAAAGAGATGAAGAGAACCCCATCCATTATTTATAAAATGATGTTACCGGTTCAAGCACATACTTCTTTAAGATCATCTACTAACTAGGTAGCCAATCAAGTTTATAGACTTTATGTCTTAACTCCATTGCTGCCGTGATGAAGAGGAAGATGATGCATCATGCTAAGTGGAAACATGTTGTATCATTCATGTGATGATGTTCCTTATTCAAAGTATTCAAAATGATAATTGGAGTTGAGCATTCTCTTTAAACCCAATGAAATTTTTTCCAAGAAAAAGCAAGAGTCAAGGGAAATAATATCTAAATTTGGTATGATGGCCTAGCAAAATAATAATTATTTAAATGAAGATTTATGTTCTCTTGATGGATAGAAGTCAAATTATTCAATAAAATCCTATATGATGCCCATGAAATTAATGAGTGGTTCTAAATCATCTAGCCAATTCTTTGAGATGAAGAATGATTTCAGAGAAGACTATTCCATTAGAAGAATTTGAACTGGATAAAGTGGTCTAAGTTCAACTAAAAGTAACAAAATATTTTCACTACTAACGAAGAATGTGACATCAAGCAAATGCAGGTCAAAAAAAATTTAAGATTCATGAAGACATCATTTCTAAAGATCTAAAAGAGAAGTCAAATTCAAGCAATATAATTGTCTACAACATCTTATTACATGTGAGGAAGATCCTTGCAAAATTGAGTGTATATGAGACCCTCTTGATGTTGAGAAATCTTCGAGAAACTTTGATACAGGCTCTCAATAGTTCGAAGAGATAAAATGCTTATTTTGTTGAATGGTGTATGACTAAGGTTTTGTAAGTACAAAATCTTCTAGTGATTGCCTTCTCTAAAGAAGATCCCGTGCTTGGGATGTCAAAACATAGTTGCCCTTTGCATGTTACTATAAGAGTGAGCATCATAATGAACTAAATTTTGATTGATCCAAGCTCTTCAATAAACTTATGAGCTTGCATGTATCAATGTGGCTATCTCTCAATATTTAGCATCTTGGGATAGATATAAGCTTTGACTTCAATAAAATGGGAAAAGACTTAAAGGACTTTCATCATATTGCTTAGATTTGGAGAGCTCTTGATGAAGATCAAATTCCACATTATATATGATGACACATCATCCGTGGTCTCCACAAGGTCATCATTGGCCCTAGAAGAGAACATTAAATGTTATCTGTCAAAGTGTAGAAAATTTTAAAAGTCACCAAAGAGAGAGAGACTAACGAAAAGAGTGCATGAAGTATAGCTTAAAACATAAGCTAATAAAGCTCTATTATGGTGTTATCATTTATTTTTGATAAATCAAGATTAACCAAAGCAAGATTTATAGGGTGAACATCGAGGTGTGATATTTAGATTTTAAATTTAAGGTTCCACTGTTGAAAGGTCATAGTATAAATTTTTTTAAGGTGAACATTGAAGTGTGATACTTGGACCTTAAGTTCAAGAATCCACTATCGAAAGGTCCAAGTGGGAAGAAGCAAACATAGAGTTGAAATATTTGTGGTTAAAAACATGTATTATGTATTATTATGTATAAAACATGGTTAAAAGTTGGTTCTTTAAGGGAATTACTTTATTAAATTAATTTTTACTAAAAGTTAAAATTTAAGATATAACTTTTAAATTTTAATTAACACCCAATTCATCTCCCTCTTGGGTGCTATAGTGACTCAAAAACATCAACCATAAAACATGTTTGAAAAGTTGGTTCTTAAGGCGCTTACTTTTCTTCAAGTTTAAAATTAAGTTTAAATCTCCAACTACATTTTATTAGAAAATCTAGAATTAAATTATTCATTTATGTGCAATGAAAATTTTAGTGTTATTTTATTTTGATAAAATATTATCAAGATTTAATTTTATTTAAAATGAGAATTTTGGTGATCTCCACATATGATCCACGAGTCAAATTGGGTTTATGAAGCAAATTTAACAGGCTTTGGATGCGATATCACGTAAATCAAAGTTTAAATACACTGGATGTCATCAAAATTACTTGAAATAATCTTCCATCGATGAACGACGCGTCCAGAACATCAACAATCTAAAATTGATATCTGATATGTCTATATTATGACACGACTACGTAAAATCAAAATTAAATTTTATTTAACCTCTCTAATTGAATTAATAAATCATCTAATATATTATATCACTTATCGTTAAGCACACAATCACACAGTTATGTAAAGTTAATTAGATTCTTTTTGAATACTTTAGTTGCACATTTACTTATTAAGATCATAAGATTTCTTTTCACTTATGTAGCTAGATGTCCTTCATCTATAATTAAGACAACTATTGCAATTAGTTTCTATTTTAACATTCTAAATCTTGTAGCTTTTTATAGTTTAAGCCCATCTCCTACATGTCGTAAAGCCATCTGTCCATCCCATCACTTGATAAAAAAAGAGAAAAAAATCCTAAATGCAATCTCGTCAAGAGCCCACTAGCTGGGAACCTTCACCTCCCTTACTTCTCCCACACGGAGATCAAAGCTCCAAGCCTCTTCCACATTATGCTATAGCTTGATGACGTTCTCCCTACAAGCCATACCCATACTCGAAATCCATCACATGCTCCCGGCTGACCAACCCAACTCTTCAACCTTTGTCTCTCCCTCTCTATGCATTTCCAACCTCATCTCTTACACAACATCACTCACTAGCCATCTGAAGATCTACAGATTGTAGTCAAACTCTCCTCCCAGTCGAGCACTACTCCTCCTAGCTGCAAGAGCCATAACCCAACCATTCCCTACAAGTCACTAGTTCTCCCATGATTTCTCCTTGTTGTAGTAGCTAGTTGTAGTTCAAATTCCTCCATCTCTTATGCCCATGAAACCTACATTTTGTCTGATCTCCACTACCCTTCTCTATGTCATCATACCAAGTCGCTCTTGGGCAACAAAGTTGACAAGCTACCATGATCTCATACTTGCTCTTCCTTGCCAACAACCAAAGACGACTAGCACTCCCCCATTGGTTTCTTTAGCAGCTACTGCTGCCTTAACTCTAGAATCTGTTGCTTTAATCATATATATGACACTGTTGGCAAGATGACTTGCAGGTCATGTTGTCACCAATGGCATGCACAACATTTGGCCTCACCGTCCACCTTGCAGCTAACCTACCTCCACTCAAGATTGCTTTGCAGCTGCACACTATGGAACTCAAGCCTCATGTCATTTGCTCCAAAGCCTTGATGATTTCTTTCTTTCAATTGAGAGGGAGATATCTACAACACAACCCTTAAATCCATTTTTTAAGAGGTCGAGATGTTAGAATGCTTGACTAGCATTGGATGAATCTATTTTAGATAATCAAGTACTTATCAAGCAACATATGCTTATTTCAAGCATCATAATATTGTAGTATTCAGAACACATAATGAATCTATTCATATAGATTCTATGTTCTCTCAAATAGGATAAACTATCCAACATGATGAAGCAGATTATACAAATTTAACACCACCCATCCTATCTCTTGATGGAGAAAGTAGTAGTTTAAGAAGTAGTAGTTTTAGATTACCTAGTAGACAACTCTCATTTAATGAACATAAGAATGATCTTATTATCCAACCAAGAAGATCTATTGATTCAAGGAAAATACAATATTCTAATAATCAATTAATTCTTAATGGATATTACATTTCACCCAAAAATCAAATATATATTTTATTGAATCGAATCACATAGCTCTCATATAGATGCTTCTTTAATTCCATCAAATTTACAAATTCAACGAAGTGAACCATATATATAGAAAGATTATCATGGTACTAAACTTATTGTCATAATGAAGCTAATATTCTATTTGGCTTTTGGGGTATACATAATCAAAGATTAGATTTTCAACATATCTTTTTAACTGATGACACAGGAAAAGGATGAATTCTAGCATGAATGGATTTCCTACAACAACATATGGTTACCTTTACTGATTCTACGATATAAATTAATTCTTCTATTATCCCACATCATCATAGTTAACTTTCATAGTTATATCCAAATTGAATTATACAGCCCTACTTATGAATCTATTCCTATTTATGCCTTATACGATATCAGTAGTGATATCACTATTTGTAAGCAATGTATCCTTCCTCCACATATTCTACTTGACACATATATTTTACTCTTAGATACCTTTAATGGTATCCATACAATTAATAATTATTGGTCCAATCAATACATACTCCTCTCTGAAACCCTTATTAAAATACCACGTCTTTGGTGTATGGATGATCTCCCAATTTCATCCTAATACAACATAACAATATGTTGTTGTAGGAAATCCATTCCAACTATAATTCATCCTTTTCTATGTCATCGCTAAAAGGTATGTTGAAAAATCTAATATTTGATTCTATATATCCCAAAAGACAAATAGAATATTAGTTTTATTATGACAATAATGTTTAGTACCATGATAATCTTTATATATATATGGTTCACTTCATTGAATTTGTAAATTTGATGGAATTAAAGAAGCATCTATATGAGAGTTATGTGTCCAACATCTAATAAAATAGATATTTGGCTTTCGGGTGAAAAGTAATATCCTTGGTGATTTAGATCTCATAATTCAACAACATCTTTCTACTAAATAAAGAATTTCTTCTTTATTATTTTCTATAGAATTTGAAAAAAAATAAAACTATTTATTTTCCAAATTCTTTCAGAAAATCCACTCCAATTCCAGGGCAAAGACGAACATGTTGCCCACATCAAACCAATTAATCATACTCTAATTATCCAAGTACGTCCCATGAAATACATTATTGCCGATAAAATTGAATTCAAAACTCAAATATCTGAATTATTACAACTTAAACTCATAGAACCTAACAATAGTCCTCATAGTAGCCCCACTTTATTTGCTTGAAATCATGTTAAACAAGTACGCGAAAAGGCTAAAATGGTAATTAATTGCAAAAAAAATGATAATACTAAGTTTGATGGATATTTTTTACCTAATAAAGAGGTTAATCAATCAAATCAAAAATGTCGAATAGTTTTTCAAACTTGATTAGGTTCTGGCAAATACGTATGCACGAACAAAGTAAAGAATTTATTACCTTTAGTACACCACAAGGAATTTATCAATAAAATGTAATGCCTTTTGGATTAAAGAATGCAACACAACTATTTCAAAGATGTATGAATCATTTATTTTCTGAATTTAATACTTTTGTTTTAATATATGTCAATGATATCCTTATTTTTAGCAATACGTTAACATTACATTTAAAACATTTAGCAATCTTTGTACAAAAAACATACAAGCATGGTATTATTTTAAGTAAGAAAAAAGCTATTTTGTAACATAAAATAGTGACTTTTTAGGACTAAAAAATAGATTAAGGATCCATTGAACTACAAAATCATATTTTACAAAACATTGATCACTTTTTTACTATTAACAATAAAAAAGAATTACAAAGATTTCTACGATGTATTAATTATGTTGAAGCTTTTATTAAAAATTTAGCAACGTTACATGCTCCTCTACAAAAGAAACTTAGAAAAATTGTGGCTAGGAGCTGGGATAAAAATGATGATAATATTTTACAAACTATTAAAATAAATTGTAAAAATCTTCCTAAATTAAATATTTCCACTAATGGGAAAAAACTAATTATTAAAATAGATAGTTCAGAGACCTGTTATGGTGTAATTTTAAAAACAAAATGAAATGAAAAAAAATTCTATGTCAATATACATCTAACACTTATACACCTACTGAATAAAATTATTATATTAATGAAAAGAACTTTTTGCTATTAAAAACAATTAAGATATTTGAAATATTCATAAATGAGCATTTTATTATTAGAATTGATAATAAAATAGTTATTTCTATTATAAAAGGCAAAATAGTTGACTCATTACCTAATAAATGACTTATTTGATGACAAAGTTAGTTTTCTACATACACTTTTGATTTAAAATATATTGAAAAAAAATAATTGCCTAACTATACTCTAATTCGATAATTTTTTCATGAGTACCAATAAGATATGAAATACAACTCAACAAATTATCATAATATATAAAATTTGAAGTAAATTCGATAAATTATCTACAAAATCGATGATCATCTTATCAACAATTATCTTTAAATTGTAATTCTAGATATGAAAATTAGAATGTGAAATATCTTATAGTAACAAAGTTTTAATCAATTATAGAAAATCAAAAAATATCTTTCTAAATTAGAAAGAAGTTACCTTTCATTACACAATTACACTCTCAATTAAAAGATTTTACCACCCTTGAACCGACTATAACTAAGCAAGAAAGCTCATCTGAGACAACTACAAAGATAGAACAATATTCTATGGTTCTTCTTAAAGAATCAAAGAAGCAAAAAAGTACACGTAAAATAGTAGAAGAATGACAACAATTTTTATTATTTCAAGAAAGAATTAATTCTCAGATATACTTTCATATGTATGGAAATATAAATGTATATTTATGGAGATATTGATCCTAAATTTGTTCAGGAATTATATCTTAGTGGTTTGCTAAGAATGATATATCTTTGAAAATATAATAGTTCTAAATAAATTACCAAAAACATTTGTCTACGTTGTCGAAACATTTTAGCCTATATTAAAGCACTAGAATATATACATCAAACTTTTTCAAACATGTCTTGAAATAGTTGAAGGAACAATTATTATAATTTAGCTCGAAATCAGTAGCAAACCCTTTTATCCTAAATATGTGGACAATAAGAAATTCATTAAATGAAACAAAGATGAATAACTTTATCAATTATGGATAGAAACCAAAAAATAGACCCCTCCAATATATGTGTCTACTATGGTTCGAACAATTTATTTATCTACAGCCACTGCAAACATAGAACAAAGAAGATACATGAAGTGATATATCTCAGATGGACAAATATACTATTGAAAAATATGGAATAAGCAAGTACTGAGATAAAAAAAAATTGTAAAAAGAAAAACTTCATCATTGTAATTATTGTAAAAATAAAAAAATTATAAGCAAAGCATGAATGTATTCAAATCAAGTTTATGTGAAACTATCAGGCAACAGTTAGGAACCTTAGCTCTAACCTCACTTTCCTCTCAATAAGTTGAAGGTTTAGTAGTTAAGGAAGCCCCTCAGTCTTTCATGTATGTCAAGCCGAAGAGATTCTTATTGTGATCATCATCCCCTAGTCTAGAACCGATGTAGACTTGAGGATAATTCATATAAAAATTAATATAATTACTTTTGATTACTCCTTGCATTCTTAATCTTGCAAAGAATGGTTTGATTCCTTATACATGGTCCAAGCACGAGAACAAACAAAGAGGGAAGGGATGCACAAACAAGATCGACTAGGATTCAGATAGTGGGTCTAATGATGATGACAATTACAACTTAGTTACCAATCATTTTTTGATAAGTTCTTCTTAAACCACACTAACTTTTATGAGGATGTGTGTTTAAAAATTTTAGATGATCCAGATGATCTCCAAATCAAAGATGCACTGCCATAATTTGAAGAAGAAATCCAATCAACACAAGCTCAAAGAAATCAACCTCGGATAGAAGAAAATCCCGATACATCGCTTCATTATTGAATGAAGAAGAAACTAATGACTTAGTTAGGCTAATGATTGAGTTTAAAGACTGCTTTGCATGGAGTTATGAAGAAGAATTCATTATCTCCATGTAGTAGTCCATAAATCAGCAATACTCCTAATGCATAATTCATCAAGTCAAGTTTGATGTATGCATGGGAAAAAAATACGTCATTTAAGCATGCAAGAAATTCACAATGCTATTTTAATGTAAGAAAGTAACACCCCTACCCCAATGGTTAAATTTATCAACCAATTGACCCAAATTAGTTTCAAAACCTTCATGACATTTTCATACGGTGCTACCAATGACATGACTCAAAACTCATTCATTTTGATTTGATGTCATCAAAAGCAAAGAAAAGGAAGACCATCTCTTTGACTTGAGAGTAGTTTTTGAATGATTAAGATAATATAACTTTAAAATGAATCCCCTGAAGTGTGCATTCGGAGTAGCTTCAGGGAAGTTCCTTGGGTTTGTTGTCTGACACTAGGGAATAGAGATAGATCTAGAAAAGATCAAAGCTATCTTATAAATGCCACCACCTAAAAGTTTAACTCAACTCAAATCTTTCCAAGGGTGATTGGTGTATCTAAGATGCTTTATCTCCAATCGGAAGATGCAAGCCATTTTCATTTTAGCACTTGTCAAAAGAAATGCTAAGTTCATGTGGGATGACAAGTGCGCATGCCTTTGAAGATATCAAGCAAGATTTGGTGAAGCCGCTCTAGCCTCTATCTGGCCCACTCATCCTCTACACTGCATTGGATGACTCCCTTGGCACTTTGTTGACCTAAGCCAATGAAGGAAGGGAGAGTGCTCTCTCTCTCTACTCTGTCTCGATCCCTCCTCAAGCAACTACCCACTTATTAAGAAATCCCAAAATCTATGGCACTATAAGCTTTCTCTGTGAACTTGATTTCAAGAATCAATCCACTCGTATCTCATGACATGATGTTATCTAGATGGTTGGCATCCATGATTCTCAGCTTTGATATCACATTCATACTCTTCTAGTGAAAGGACACACTAGTGGATTTCTTAGAAGACATCCACTCCCGATTCCCCGCTTAGTGACGATCTCCTCATTGAACAAATCATGAACTTATGGGAGGTTGACAATCACCATTGGGAGATGTATTTTGATGGTGTGACTTCCTTTCAAAAAGGAGAAGAACCATGATCTACTCTTCCAGGAAAGGCAGGGGTAGGAATAGTTCTCTCAACTCCATACCGTGATGTGATGAGATTCTCATACTATCTCTATAATCCTTGCACCAACAACGAAGTTGAGTATGAGACTTTGATTGTTGTTTGGAGTTAGCCATTATAGTTTATGTTAAGAGCATCAACATCTAGGGATTCTTGGTTATCAACCGATTGTCGTCCCTACAAGGTTCTAAAGCCTAAGCTTTGTCACTACGACGAGTATACCATAAAGCTGTTGGACCAAATCCTTGAGGTCACCATCTACAAGGTTCCTCGAGGAGATAACACAATAGTAGATGCTTTGTCCAAACTTGCCAAGGAATTGGCATGTCCGAAAGATGAGTTCATTCCAATAAGGGTCCAAAACAGACAAGTCCTATCCCTTATTAATGCTGAACTCATCGAGAGACTTTCTCTTGAAGGAGAGGTTACCGTTGCCAATAAAGATGAGGAGCTGGATTGGATGCAACCATTCATAGATTACTTGAACACTGACAAACTACCTCAAGAGAAATCACAAGCCCATTAGATGAACTAGAGAGCTCTCTCCTTTGCTCTCGTGGATGGCAGCTTGTACCAACGATCTTTCGATCAAATATGGTTAATGTTTGGACAAACATGAAGCCCATAGGATCGTGATCAGGTACATTCAGGTCTTTGTGGAGTGCCAGGTTTGAAGATGAAAGCAAAGATCAAGAGACTAGATCTCGATGATTACAAATTGCACACGCTAGAGATGCTACCAATGTCGTACACGGTGTGATCCTACATCAACCACCCAACATTCTAAGTCCTACATTGGCCTGACCATTTCGATTGATATTAGTCTTATCGATCCTCTTCTTCCAAGGGGCATCGGTTCATCCTAGCTACGACTACTTTTCAAGTGATGGAAGCAATCTTACTGGAGGTCACAAACATGTGCTCAAGTTTTTAAGAACCATATATATATAGGTTCGGGGTGCATCGACGAATTATATCTGATAATGGTATTGCATTCAAGAGCTCCAAGATCAACAACTTTGCTAGGAGACATACTATAGATTGAAGATACTCCACCATCTACTATCCTAGGGAAAATGGCCTAGCAGAAGCATTCAACAAAACTCTCATCAAATTACTAAAGAAGATACTAGATGACAATAAGTGATAGTGGCATGAGCAGTTGGTTGAAGTCTTATGGGCCTACCGCATCACATACAAAATTCTAACTCAATCTACCCCGTTCTCCTTAGTGTACAGGTCCAAAGTTGTTCTACCATTAAAAGTTTAACTCCCTTCACTAACAATAGCAATGAGTATCAAAATCACTACAGAGCAGAATGCCAAGTTGCGGTTAGAAGAGCTCAAAGGTTTGGAGGAGAGACGCCTACGGGCGTGCCAAAATCTTGAGTTGTACAAGGCCGAAATGATTCAAGCTCACAACAAGCTGGTCCACCCTAGAACTTTTCAAGTAGGAGAGCTTGTCCTAGTTCTAAGGAGACCAATTATTGCTAAAGATGAGAGTTTGAACCCGCTAGGAAGACCCTTTTGTTGTAGAAAAGGCCTACCAAGAAGAATCTTATCAACTTATTGATTGTAAGAGGGAACACTCGATGCTTCCAATTAATGGGCTCTATTTGGAGAAATATTACCCATACAAATATGTTTGAAAGCAATTATCATCAAAATAACAAAATTTCATTCCAATTCATCAAAATCTTCTCTTCATTCAAAGTGTTTTTTGCTTGTCTTGCGAATCCGCCACAACGTGTTTAGGGTAGGTGTAAGAGAACCCAAGAGGCATCCTATCCCTCTTTCACAAAATTTGCACAATCAAACACAATTTCCCAATGCTACTAGAATAGGTGTGAGAGAACCTAAGAGGCATCATATTTTGACTAGCACAATTAAGTTAGGTGTGAGAGAACCCAAGCGATATCCTTTCTTAGTGGTACACAACTACCATTCATGGCACCATTTCATCAATTTCCCAGCATGTTTTAGGATAAGAGTGAGAGAACCCGAGAGACATCCTATTCCTTCTAACACAAACACCAATAAAATCAAACACGTATCTTTTATCTCAAGCTATTTTGATGTGGGAGCAAGCCCCCTGTGGCACTTACTCATTAGTCTTCTAGGTTAACATGCTACCTTGCTAGTATGTCACCCCAATAGTCACTTGTCTAAAGGATTTGAGTCCCCATGCTTTCTTCCTGACTTAACCATTGCAAACCAATGAGCATCTTGTTAGTTTGGTAGACTTCACTGCCCAACCAGTAAGCTATCTCATGTTGATTTTGTTTAAGAAGATGTGAGTCCTCGTGCTTTCTTCTTGAACTGACCATCATGCACAGACTAGGTCGAGTATATTTTAGGTTTAGGTTAAGTCCCCTAAAGGTTCCTTTCCTCTTGATGTCTTTTGAGCTGATATAAGTCACTTAGTGGCATTCACTCAGTAGTCACCCGAGGTTGGATAGTACTTGTCAAGTTGAAGACAGACTTTTTTGGCAATCAGTTCCGTTATAGGAGGATGTGAGTCCCCAATGCTTTCTTTCTAGGCTGATTATTGCAAATCGATGGGCACCTTAGGTTGGTTGATACTTATGTCGACTCACCGGGATACACCAATCTTGGCGATGTGAGTCTCCATGCTTTCTCCTGAGTTGGCTATCAATACCTATGTAAATTATATTCTCCGGGTTTTGGATAAAGCCCTTAGGCCTCTCTACTTGGATCACATCCTTAACCCCATTTAGACACTACGGTTACTCTTGACTGAGCCCCTTTCCTAGTAGCCACCATGTGGTTGGAGAATTTGTTCAGGATGCAGATTCTCCTTGTTCAAGAGATAGTCAGTCGATATAAGCTTCTTCTCAGTATGATCCCTCACAAACCAACAGGGTCCATGATAAATAAACAAATAAATAAATAATTTAATTCTCTTGTGGATTAGGAATTCAAGCACCTAGTGGCCTTTTTTCCCAGGCAGACATCTTATCTTTAAGGCAGTGTCAGCAGAACTCCCTATAGGAATTGTCTGGCTACGCTTGAGTTGAGATAAGTCCCCGGGTCAACACTCTCTCCATAGTCACCCTTAGGTCGGGTTCAATCTATTTTGCCACAAATAGGTTGCCCCAACAGTCATTTCACTTTGGATGATGTAAGTCTACTACGCATTCTTTCTAGCATGACTATCGCAAATCGACGGGCAGCCCTTAGTTGGGTTGACATGTTACCTCGCTAATGTGTCACCCTAGTGGTCTTTTATTCAGGAAAGATGTGAGTCCTCATGCTTTCTTCCATGAATTAACCATTGCAAATCGAAAGACACCCCTTTGGTTGGATAGTTCTCCCTTCGGCCAGGAAGCTACTCCCTTTGGATTAGTAAATGACCTAGATTAAGGACAACATGCCTACCGCACCATGAAATCAATGGGATCCATAAAAATAGTTAAAAATGAAATTAATTTTGACTATCTTTGAGCTAATTTAAGTCCCCCAATGGAATTCACTCAATAGTCAGCCCTAGGTCGGGTTTGATTTATTGCACAAGCAACCGATCACCTAGTGGTTTCTTGTTTTGGAAGATGTGAGTCCTTGCGCTTTCTTCTTAACTTGATCATTGCAAACTGAAAGGCAACTCCTTTGGTTGGATAGTCCTACTATATGGTTGGTAGACTTCCCCTTTGGATTGGTAAATTTGAGCTAGATCAATGTCAACATGGCCCCTACTCAGTGCGGTCCATTGTAAACCAATGGGATCTATCAAAAATAATTAAAAATGGAATTAATTTTGACTATCTTTGAGTTGATTTAAGTCCTCAAGTGGCATTCACTCAATAGTCAGCCCTAGGTTGGGTTCTATTTATTGCACAAGCAACCGATCACCCCAGTGGTTCCTTATTTTAGAAGATGTGTGTCCCACGCTTTCTTCTTAACTTGACCATTACAAACCGAAAGGCACCCCTTTGGTTGGATAGTCCTACTATGTGGTTGGTAGACTATCCCTTTGGATTGAAATCGTGTTAGATCAAGGCCAACACGCCCCTACCCATTGCAAAAACCGATGGGATCCATCAAAAATAACTAAAAAAATGAAATTAATCTTTGACTATCTTTGAGTTGATTTAAGTCCCCCAGTGACATTCACTCAATAGTCAGCCTAAGGTTGACTTCAATCCGTTGCCTCACCAATGGATCACCCCAGCATCTGATCCCTACTTTAGGGGATGTAAGCCTACTACATTTTCTTCCTAGTACAACTGTTGCACACCGAAAGGTGACCCCTTTGGTTGGATAATCCTACCGTTTGGTTGGTAGACTACCTTTTTGGATTGGTAAATCTGAGTTAGGCCTAGGCCAACATGGCCCCTACTTAGTGCGATCCTTCGTAAACCAACAGGGTCCATCCAAAAATCCAAAATTTTTTAAAAATATCTGAAATAAATTCAACACTCCTCCCTCGGTGGAGTCAAACTAAACAAACAAAACAAAATCCAATCAACTTCCCTCAGTGGAGTCAAATCAAATCAACAATCAAATAATCAAAATAATCAAATCAATTAGCTTCTCCTTAGTGAGATGCAATTCTTTCTAGTTCTACTAACGAATCTCAAATTCTAATCCCTAGCAGATTTCACAACCTTTTGTCCCTAGTGGATGACTTTAACTTGTTCCCCTAGTGGAGAGTTCACATTTTCATCCCTAGTGGAACACCAAATCCTAAATCAACAAATCTAATCATCCCAGCGAGACTAAATCAAATCAAACCTCTCATCCCCCAGTGGATGACTTGAACATTTTCCCTTGTGGAAGGTTCACATACTCAATCCCTAGTGGATTCCTCCTTCACTCTCGTATGTATTTGACATGAGTACACCTTGGGTTGGGAGTAGATCATTTCTAGGTGATCATTCTGTTGTTGATCTCCTCGATCAACACCAATACAAGATGTCTTGTCACACCACACCTATTGCCTTTATTAACCTCATTTTAGAGTGAGCTCTCAACCTCTCCATCTTAGACATAGGACTCCTCTAGACACTAAGAGTTCTAGTCTTAAGACACTTCTAGTGATTAGATGAACATTCAACCTAACCCTAGAGACTTAAGAGTTAGCCATGGAATAGGTCATACCTTAGGGGTGTTAGGAAAACTTGTCTACCCTATAGCTTAAACTCAATCCTTATTTTCTTCTCTCAAATCAAACTTCAAATTCAAATCAACCTCAAATTCAAACTTCAAATCAACCTCAAATCATAATCAACTTCAAATTCAAATCAACCTCAAATCATAGTCAACTTCAAATCCAAATAAATTCCAAATCAAATCTCAAATCAATTCCAACTTAATTGATTTTCTCAAACCTTAAATTAATTTCAATGGATTTTTTCAATTCATGAATTAATTCCAAATGATTGATTCATGATCAATCTAAATCAAAACCTTTCTTAAGCCATTTCGATTTCATCTTATAGACTTAGCCTAAATCAAATCCAAATCACTTCAAATTCAAAAATTTTTTTCATAACCCATTTATATTCTCATTTATATTCACAAATATAAATGAAAATTCAAATAACCAATTCAAAACTCAAATTCAAATCTAACCTAAATCCAACCTAAACTCTCTCAAGTCAAATTCTTGAACTTAGCCAAATCAAACTCAAATAAATTCAATCCTTTGGATTTTCTCTTCAAACAATCAATCCTTCAATCATAAACCAAATTCAATCATAAACTTCAATCATCAAACCAAAACTAAATTCAATACTCAAACCCAAATCAAACATATTATGTTCATCCTTTGAACATGAAATTATCAAATGAATCAAAACTCATTTGACTTCAAATCACTTGAAAATGGATTTATATTTCAATCATAAGTTCCATATGTGAGTTTAACCAAACTTGAATCAAGCCTTGATCAAGTCAATTGACTCACTTAGGCTCACTTGATGCAAAGTGACCTAAAACATCTTTTTGAGCCAAATTCTAATCTTACCTAAATTGGATTGAACTAAGCCCATCTAAGCCTCATATTATGAGCAAGAATCATCATAAGATGATCAACCACTCAAATTGGGTCAAACCAAGTCAAACCTAGCCTTTGACCAAGTCAACACTTAACTTAAATGAAATTCAAACTAGCCAAAATCCAATATAGGCCAAATTGATTGAAACTATTGATCAAAACTAATCCATGATCAATGATTGAACTTGACCAAGTCATCATTTGAGCCAAACCTAGCCCAATTGGCCACTTGACCTAAGTTGACCCAAGTTGACCTAAAAAGTCAAAATATGTCAAATCTTGATCTAAGCCAAATTGATTGCAACCAATGGGTCAAATTCATTTTAAGTCACTTCTTGAACTTGACCAAAGCCTCAATTGGCCAACTAGACCCAACCTAGCCCAATTGACCATGAACCCAACTTGACCTAAAAGGTCAAATCAATTTGAAACTTAACCAAACAAAAATTGATTGAAACCAAAGCTTGCAAAATATTTCAAATGACCAACCAAGCCTAAACTAATCCATGACCTAACCCAACTAGGTCAAATGGGTCAAATTGCTCAACTTGACCCATTTGACCTAAGTGAACTCAAATAAACCAAAACCAAATATAAACCAAATTGAACCAAACCACTCCAAATGGTCATATGAACTTGACCTAATCAATATTTTGACCCAATTTGACCAATTGGCCAACTTGACCAAAGTTGACCCATTTTGACCTAAATGGGTGAACTTGAGCCAAATCATATCAAATAAACTCCAAATTCATTGAAAATTGGCACAACCCATTTTTCAATTATTCCACATATGTAAAATCAAAGTCAAAGCCAAATGACCATTTTACCCTAGGTCAAAGGGCAACCTATGGTCAAATCCACTTAAATTTGGTCAATTCCTTTTCATGGCCACTTGGCATCATCCTAGTGGACCATTTGGACACCAAAGGAGGTGGTGCAAATGACCCAATGGGTTCGCAAAATCCAACCTAAGGCCAAAAAACCACTACTAAAAAATTCTCCACATGGATCACCTCCTCCACTCATTTTAACCCATGTGCACCTCCACACTCACTTTGCCAAAACCAACACATGGAGCTCATAACAACCAAAACAACCTATTCGTAAATTTGATCAAAATGGCAAGAAGGCTCTCGGCCATCCGATCCAAGTAGAGGGAGATATACTCCCCATCATTCCAATTTAATTCAACTCTATTGCTGATTGAGCTCAGAGGATCAAAGGCAAGCACCCACAAGCTTCCCTAGGCATTCCTAAGCTCATTCCATTTCTTCCTCTTGATTTTCTTAAGCCAAAATAGGGAGGTAGGAGAAATTTCCAACTCACTCATCACTCCAAAATCTAATTACTTTTGCAAGAACCATCAGGGAGGCAAGTTGAGTTCATCCAAAACTTCTCCTAAGTCTCCAAGCCACAGGAAGCCTCACCTAGACCCGCCATTGAAGCAAGCTTTGGTCAATAAATATCCACTATAAATTGAACCTTCAAACCTTCAACATGGCTTCTTCTCCACTAGATGAAGCTACCTCAACAGTTGAAAGCGCTTGTGATAGCCTCCGGT
Organism: Cymbidium sinense; assembly: GCA_021442155.1. NCBI lineage: Eukaryota > Viridiplantae > Streptophyta > Magnoliopsida > Asparagales > Orchidaceae > Cymbidium > Cymbidium sinense. Next base: position 81,823,713 of record CM038219.1, on the reverse strand, counting down.
AAAATATAAATCAAAATTGAGCTTAGGTTGAAAATTCTTTGGTTATTTGTGAAGGGAATTGTAATCCTATTGAAATTCCACCATTAGATCTTCTTCTCTATGCTTCTTGATGGTGTGGGTTGAATCAGCTAATATGAGCTCAAGTGAGCTCATCAGCCATGGAGGATGAGGTCTCCCTCACAACTGGGGATGAATCATGGACCCCCATCCACATATATTTTGGATGGACGGTCCTAATTAATCCACATAGATCCGTTGATTATTTTCTTTATAGCCATGAGTTTTATCATGATTGTCCATCCTTGATCGATCAAGGAGAAAATGCAACACAGTGACAACATGTGATTTGACAACTTAAATAACGAATCCACACATGGAAAGTGCACGCCATGTCAGCGGTCCACGTGTCGCCGATGGGATTAGTTAATTAATTAGGGCTATTTAATTATCCCTTAATCACTAAAACTTCATAAATCCATATTTAAATATAGAAAAATAAAAAAATATAAATATGGGGCTCATTTTAAAGATAATTTAGTGACAAATAATATAAAATTATTTCTAATTGATTTTGAATAGTGAATTTTCTTTTAATCATGGTTTAAGTAAAAACTTAATAACCTTAATTATTTCTAATTATTTTATTAATTAATTCCAAACTTCGCATGTTTGGGATGACTTTTGCATCCCTAATTTTCTTGGAATTTATTAATGAGTTAATTAGAGAATCAATTAATGAATCCCTAATCAATCTCTTAATGTAATTAAGAGTAATTATGTGAATAGTGGTTTAATCACTTAATTAAGATAATTAAACATTATTTAAGTGAAGAGGAGGTTTATGAAAGGGGTTTGGGGTATTTTCCTAAGTTATTCCTTAAATCCTTTCTTCCTTAATAAACCTTAAAGATTAATCCACCAATGATCTACTCAATTAGCTTAATCAAAATTTCAAAATCAATCAACTTAATCAATCTCTTCGGGTAGATCCTTGGTCAAAGCCTAAGGTAAATTTAAGAAACAATTTCCAACTCACATGGGAAGGTCATGAAAGTACTTAATTAAACCCTTTAGCTTAATTAATCAATAATTATGAGCCAATTGTATTAGGCCCCTTCTTTCCTATTCATTGTTGATTTAAATTCCATATGATTGCATATATATGTTGGCTCATAATTGTTAGGTTAATTATATTAAAATGATGTAAGGTAAGGGGTAATTAATAGACTTAACTTACACCTTAACTAAATAAAATATAAAAATTAATCTAATAGTTGTAAAATCAAACTAAATCAATTCACATATGGGAAAATAGGTTAGGACTAGCAAACTCTTTTCACACTTCCTAAATCAAATTCAAAATAAAAAAAAAATCTCTTTAAGAAATGTTGATTCTCTTTAAATGATCTTATTTCATAAGATTGTCTTTAGGAATTAATTAGGATGAATGAAGTCACATGCTTACATCACTTTATTTCTTTCCAAGCATGTTAAATGTTGTGTATCATATGAAATCATGCATTCATGCCTTTTGAAAAATAAAATAAATGAAATATTTCCTTTATATCAAATTGCATGTTTTGGCTAAAGTAAAAATATGGCTATTATCACTATTAAATCAAAAAATTATTTTCAAAACTTATAAATTAAATATTACAAATGAAGGTATGCTACTTATAAATACTTATAAGCTTGCATATGATTATAACATAAAACATGTTATGTGATTTTCTTCTCTTTTCTTAACATGGGTTTGTATAGGATTTGTAAAGTTTATAGATCATTTGAAAAGAACATAATACTTGCTTAAATCCATTCCTATGCACTCTCATGTCATAAATTAAGAAGGATCCTCACATTACACATGTAAATTAAACAACTAAAATCAAACAAACAAACAAAAATTTTTTGCATGATTCTTCAACAATTTATTTTCTTTTTATACATGCACATGTATTTAAGAAAAGTCATATAACCATATCTCTGAGTTTGAGGCTTTAAGTAGCCCTAAGAAGGTCTTGTACCTTATACCGGGTAAAAAATAATGGTGTAGACACACTTATGTCTTTCATACATGTAAATGTGCATTTGACTAATGGATAAAAGAATCTATTTCTACTTAATAAAATCATGCATTCATGGAATATCCAAATTTTCCTAAACAAAATCTCATTCATCTTTAAGGCTAAGATTTTCATTTACATGTATATCTATGCTTAGGATCATTTCATATGCATGGTGAAAATGTTGGAAAGAAATAAAAGGTTGCGTATTTTGTGATAGTAATTCATCTTAATTAATCTTAAAATACCTTTCTAATTGGATAGGTTTATTTAGAGAAAATATAATATTAGGATTAATTAAAACACATAATAAAATATTCACTAAAGAAAAATCACCAATGAATCTACTTTAAAAATTACTTAAGGTAGGGAGGAAAGAGAAGTTCTCATCTCTTTTCCTCTCTTTACAACACTTAGTAATTAAATATAAGTTCATTCAAACCAAATAAAATCATCAAATAAAATTTACAAATCAACTTAAATTACTTAAATGAAACCACCCTCTAAGTTGAATCCTTCACACTTAGAAAACTCTAACCTTAAAGCCTAACTAAGATATGCCAACAAGCCTTAAATGGCATACACATTAAGCTAAGTCACCATTTCTAGCTATATATTAAAATGCATGGTTTGATGTAATGTTTTAGTCTAGATGTTAGGGTGTATAGACTGGATGAAAGGATGATCTTAGTCTAATCATTGTCTTCAATAGTGCTTATTGTAATAAAATATAAATACTTTTTCTCTTGCTCATCCTCTAAGCATAATCCAAAATAGGTCGTGGACTTGGTTACCCAAGTGTAAAGTCCACTTTATTCATATATATGCTTGGGATTGTGTGGTATGTTTAGCTAATCTCTATTTTGCGAGTTTAGTTAGATTTACTTTCCCTTTTTCATTTAATTTTGTAATTAAATTTGAAATGAATGTTATGAGGGATTGAGATGGATATTGGTTATAAGACTATGTCTTCTGCACCATGTGAATCCTTTGGAGCAACCACATTCCAACCAACCAAAAGAAGGAAAGAAAAGAAAGAAAGAAAGAAATGAAGAAATGAAGAATGAAGAATGAAGACCTCTCATAACATGAATTTTTTTCTAAATTGTAATTAATTCATTTGTAATCTGGGTTTTATAAAGGTAGAGCTCGGTTACCCACATTTTTTTTTTCGGTTTGTGATTACCACAAAGGCCTTTATTCTTTGCACTAGTTTTATAAAATTATTTGATGTTTGTTTATCTTGTGCATTAAGACAACATATTTTTTAGTTTCTTTGCTTTGATGAATGGCTTGGATGCAATTAGTCTCTAGGAAAAAATAAATTTTCTATCCAATTAATCAACTCAAAATTAAAATTAACAACTCATCCTCACCTAAAGCCTTTATAAATCAAGATAAATGATTTAGCAACCCATGGATGTTGTATGTCTCACATCATGTATAAAATCATCTTGCTTCACTCTTTCTTATGGAGTGCTTCCACCTTTGTTAGAGAAATTATTTTGACTTTGAGAGCCATGGTAAAACACACCTCCTTTCTTTTGATTTTATTATAACCAATTTATCATGTTAGCATATGAATCCCATAACTATGTCAAATAAATTGTCCAAATGAAAATAAAACATAACAAAATTTGCATTAAATTTAAGTCATTATTCATGCCCTACATGATTTAGTCTCTTAAGGAGTGTGTTTAAGGACTTAGTCTCTTTCTAAATAAACAACAACCTAGATATCTTGCAAAAGCATATGACTTCTTATGTATTTAAAATCATAGGAGAGTTAAAACACGTGCAGTAAGTAACAAATGGTGGTTTATCCTCTCTTGTAAATCATATACCCATTTTTACCTTATTTTGGTTTTGCCTTATCAAAAGCTCCCTAAATTTAGGTTTAGAGGTTGCTACTTTTGGATACAAGCATAAATCATCTCTAGGCATTTCCATGATCTTGTGTTTTGGAATAGAAGCTAGATTTCTATTCAACTCAAACAACTCTCTTCAAATTTCAAAAATATAAAGCCCATAGTTTGGGATGCTTACTAGGCTTCCTAGTATCATAAGCATCTCCCACTTATCTCCTTTGGTTTTGATAATAACTCTCCTCTTGATCAATCCCACTTGATCTTCCAAAATAAACCAATTGATTGATAATTTATCTTTGAAATCTTTGGAGACAATGATCATTTACTTAATGAGAGTATTCTAAGAATTTCATTCTTAAGATGAAATTATATTTGTCTCCATAAACTTAAATTTAAAATAAATCTTGCTTTATTTTCATGTAAAGTAGGGAAGAATCTTTAGTACATCAAGACCCATTGTCCTTAGAGTCCTTATTAGGTGATTAGGTCCATTGGATGGTGACTTCGCCTCTCAAGATAGTACATCATTAATGTCATATTCGATCACCCTAATGAGAACATCATGATCTACATGGTGTCCAAACAAGACATGTTATTTTTCTTATCTTTATTTTTTTCAAAATAGATGAAGATAAAATATTTCACCACAACCATGCAACGCCTAACATAACTCAAAATGATGAGTTAATTTTAATGTGTGTATTAAAGCTTGTGTGGTATGTCAACTAAGCATTAATGTTATGATTTTCTAAATATGAAAGGATTTAATAAATGAGCTTGATTTCACTTTAAGTGGTTTAATTAATTTGAGAATTTTACTTAGTATTTTTTTTATTTCATTTGACTTACTTTAGCAACTAAGTGTTATAAAGAGAAGAAAAAGAGAATCACTCTCTCATCCCTATGTTTAAATCATTTCTAAAGTATATTAATTAGCTTAGTTCTCTTTAGTGAATGACTTATTATATATTTTAAATTAATCCTAAGTTTAGGTTTACTTTAAATAATCATATTCAATATGAATGACATATTAAAATTAATTTGATTGAATTACTATCACATGACATATGTTCAACCATTCCTTTCCATTATATGTAACATGCATATGATTAAATCCTAAGTACATACACATACATGTTTTAGCACAATTGAATGGTGGATATGAGTATGTACATTTAGTTTATATTTTTCATTTGATTGAATTATCTTATCATTTTAATTTAAAGCTCTATCTAAATTCTTATATAAAAAATACATAAGGATGAAATTAAATAGGTAATGTCATTGTTAACTAAGAAGTGAGGTAATCAAATGACCTCATTGTAACTAAAAAGCCTTGTATGTCACTATATACCATTACATTCAACCATCTGTAAATTTGCATACATAAATCATAAGAAAGAGAACTTTAAATCACATGATCAATTAATTCAATCACTTGAGCAATTAAATGCATGTATTTTGGTAAAAGAAAAGAGTTCTAATTCCATAATTAAATAGACACACATTCATAAGTGATATAAGCTACATATCATTGTTAACCAGTGATTAATCAAATGGCCTCCTTGGGGCTACTCAAAGCATCGTATTCCCAAGATGTTCATACTAAATATTTACTTTTCTCAAATACATATGGATGTATACATAAATAATGAAAAGAGAACCATACAAAGGTATTATTTTTACTTGATTGAAACATTTATGCATATGGCTTAAAGCTCTTATCCAAATTATAATGTAGAAATACATGTAAATAAAATCAAATAAGTATTTCCTAACAAGGGAAGTAAGGTAATCAAATGACCTCCTTGAGGCTAACTAAAGCCTCATATTCTTGGGATGTCCACTATATATTTAACATTCAAATGCATGTAAAGCTACACATGAATTAAAGAAAATAAAGCTTCAATCCATACACTTAAAGAATAATCAGATACATTTCCTATATATTTATAACTAGCATTTATATGCAATCATTCATTTATAAGCTTAAGAAAAAGTGGATTTAATAGTGATAATAGCCACACATATATCAAATTAAATCAACACATGCAAGCTTGACATTAAAAACCATTTAATTTAATTAATTTCAAAGATGAATGCATGAATTAGATGACATACAACATTTAATATTATTGAGAGGAATAAATAAACATAAGCATATGATTTCATTCAACTAAATTAATTCTTAAAGACAATCATATCAAATAAAATTATTTAAAGCAAAAGCTTTTTTGATATTATTTTTAATTTGATATTTAACTTTATTTAAGGAAAGAGAGAAAAGGTTTGCTAATCCAAATCCCATCCCATATTTGTAGGTTAATTTGAATAATGAGAAGGTAATTAGGTTGATTTTATGGATTAAGTTAAGATATGAATTAAATCAATTAATCTTATCTATGTTATTTTACTAATTATCTAAATAATTTGAGCCATTGTAATATGCAAATGAATTGAAAAGTAAATTAGCAATGATCCTATGAAATCAAAGGGTCTAATGCAATTGCTCACACCAATGGCTAATTAGGCTTAAGGAACTTAATTAATTATTTTATGATTTTCTTCACATGGACAAATCATTTTCATTAAATCTCTTAGGCTATTGAAGATCTACATATGAATTAATTATATTCATATGTATTTTGATTTATTAAACATAAGTGATTAATTAATCCATTAATCCTTAAAATTTCTCTTAAAAAAAAGTGAAGGAAATTTAGGAAAAATTAGAGAGAAGTAATTGGGTGCCTCCTTAATATTAAATAGGATGAAATGGCCCAATTAATTAAGCAAGTTCTCATGGTTAATTATCACTTAATTAAGATAATGAGATAATTGGCTTAATCAATCAACTTTCTCATTAATCAACCAATAAATTAAGAAAAAATTGAGGCAGATCATTTCAAATAATTTTGAAAATTTGAGGTAATTACTTAATTAATTTGAGTAATTGGTAATTAATGTTTTAATTAAACAATTGCCAAAATTATATTTAAATTTAATTCAATAATTTTAATTGATTCCTTTATGAAATATGTTTAAAATAAGCTTTGTTCATTTTTTTGGATTTTCTAATTTGTTATGAATTATAAAAGTTTCACCTAAAATGGATTAAATAGCCTAAATTAAGTTTTTGGCCATGTGGATTGACTGAGTGCTTTCCATGTGGTGCAAGGTGATTAATTAGTCACATGAATGACTTGGATGATGGTGGGATGTGCGATTAAAGAAGGATTAAATGGATGATCTAATGTGATTAATATTTGATTGGATCACACGGAACGGATGACCCATGATCTCTCTTTTTGAGCAATGAACGATGAAGTTCTTGGATCATTAATTTGAGCTGATTCATAAAAACTACACTTTTTTAGGATCCTAAAGATCCAGGCTAAGATAGCTACAAGAAATTTTTCTTTTACAAAGCTCCAACATATTTTGCCTAAACCTCATTTTAATTGATTTAACTTTGGACCTAAGAATGGTGATTTGCATTTGAGGAATTCATGTGAGATGAAGTTGATAGACTTGATTGGTTCATTGCTCAAGGACAAGATTTTGATTTGGCTTTGATCAATTATGGTCTGGAGCTTGAAAGGTTGCTTGTCTTTGACAATGTTTAAGGTTTGTAAGAGCAATTAGGTTTTGATTGAAATGAGGAAGTTTGAATCAAGGATATTATTTTATTTGTTTTGAAGAGAAAATTTGAAGTGAGATTGGAATTTTATAGAGCTTGCTAGGGATTTTAGGTTTTGAGTATAAAGCAAATTTGATTTATGAGAATTAAGAGGTATATCAATTGGTGAGGTGGATTGAGGGATTTTTCAAATTGTAAAATATAGGGGGATGATAGTCCACATGGATGCCATGAGAGAAATTTGGGAGTTTCAATTGTTAATGGCTTTGGTTTAACCATTGGGTTCTGTTAGGGATGAGTTAAATTGATTTTTCAATATAAATTGATAAAATTGGGTAATTTGATAAAAATTTGATGGATTCAAGGATGATAGGAGAGTGAACTTATAAAAAATTACATGGGGAGGCATATAAGGGGTTTGTCTTGGGTTTTGAATTTGGGATGATGGATTTGGTATGATTGATTGGGATGGTTTTGATTAATTTGGGTCATATTGGGTTGATTTATTTCAAATTGGATCAAATCAAGGCTGGTTAGGTTCAAATGATAATTTAAATATTTTTTAATTCTATGGCTAACTTAAAGTTAAGTGTTCACCTAGTCACTAGAAGTGTCTTATGACTAAGGAGCTCTTAGTGTCTATAAGAGTCCTAGATCTATGATGAGGAGGTTAAGGACTCACTCCAAAAGTGAGGTCAACAACCATATGAACACCCTTATAATTAATGATATTCCAAAGGGATGTAAGGCTAATCTATCTATCTATTCTCCATGCAAACAACCCTATAATTTTGGCATTCCAAAGGGAAGTAAGGCCAATCTATCTAAATGTTCTCCATGCAAACCTGCTAGCATTCTGGGGATGTAAGTTTAATTCATATATTTGTTCACCATGTGAACACCTTTATATTTACTAGCATTCCAAAGGGATGTAAGCCCAGTCTTCTATCCATTTGCCTTGTGAACACCCTATAATTTGTTCATTTACCATCTGAACACCCTTATATTTAATGGAATTCCAAAGGAATGTAAGTCCAATCTATCCATTCACGATGTGAACACCCAGATGACATTTCAAAGTGATGTAAGTCCAATATATTGTTTCACCATGCGAACACCCAAATGGCATTCTAAAGGATGTAAGTCAAATCTATACGTTCATCATGCAAAAACCCCTGCACTAAACTTCTGGTCTACTCGAGATATCTAAGACCAGGTAACTCATGACTGCTAATCAGACTCCCTAGACATTACGACTAGCCCTTTGTTGTTGGGAGACTAGAATAATGTAATTCCGGGATAATGGAATCATGGGATCTTGATCAAGACTATTGTTCTATTCCTCTTAGACAATCATTTATGTCATACCACACATACCACTAGACACTAATTTATATTAGAAATATATGCCTATTTCCAACTTTAATTGAGACTGCTCTCTTACTATGGTAAGAGGGGTAATTAACTATGAAGGCTTGCATTCATAGGAAGTAGAACCCATATCTAAATAAACCTTAACATAATGTTAGGGAAACTGGTTGAATATATATATATATATATATATATATGTGTGTGTGTGTGTGTGTGTGTGTGTGAGTCTATAATTTATCCTCATATCTAATCTCACTCGTAAGACCAATAAAAAATTTGCTGGCTAGTTGACACTTTTAATCTGTGTAATTGGTCTTGGCTACAAATCCTCAAATTGATTTTCATATATTCTACCACTTGCATTTTTTTTTTTTTTGCATGAATGTCATCAATAATCATGTAATTTCTTGTCATAATTTCTACAACAATACTTAGCTCTAAACATTTCTTTGATTTCTACCTAAGTTGATTCTTATCAAACCTCTTCTTTCATTAAAGCATTGGTGTAATAGATTTTTACATGGCTTATAAGTTTCATCTTGGTAAAGTTGTGTTTGATAGTCATCCATTTGTTATTAATCAAATAATTTATCCATTTATGTTAGCCAATCTAGAAACCAATTATGATCATGGACTCCATCATATGTCCGCATCTACTTTGACTTTCTTAATGAGTTCATTGATATCTTAATGATTCTTAGATGATCAATCGGGAAATACTAAAATATTGTCCTCTAAGATGAATATGCTCCCTATGATTTATCTATAAGTTCTTTAAAAGACCTTTCTAACACTCCTGCAAAGTGTTGCATTTGTTAGAACTATGATGCATATTACTCTAATTAATCTTGGTTGGAGAGTCATGATGCATATTACTTTATCTTCTTAAATGGGTCCTTCACCCAAATGCATATAAGAGAGCATCTAGAGAAGATTATCACCCTTCTTGGGGAAGACTGCCTTTTAAACTCTAATTTTGTCTTTTGCTACTTCTAAGATTTTATACATATAGGCATAATTACATACATAAGCCCTTCCGATAAATAAATTTAGTGTCTAATAAAATCTATGAAAATTATAAAATTATTGTATTAGTTAGAAACTCTTCATACATAACATGATTCTAATTAATAGGGTGAGTTTATGTTTTAGATTTTCTTAAAAAAAAATCCTAAACCATCTTACATTTCATAATACTTGACTTATGTATTTAAAGTGTAAAAGGTGTTTGCTAGTAGCTCATCCAAGTGGTTTATAAGTTTAGAAGAGTCATGATAGGTTCATACTCTTTAATAAGAGTGTACCAATAAATCCCATTTCTTTCGTTAGACTAGGTAGAGCTTTGGCCTCTTCTAAAAGCACCTTTAATTTTAAGATATGAGGTAACTTATTTCTCTTTGTTATAAGAATAAGTACTCACTCTAGCTTCCAATTTTTTGTTATTGGAGTTTTATGTCCTTGTATTCAAATAAAATGTCAAGCTCAATACTAAAAATAAATTTCACTTTAAAAAGTATAAATCCCAACCATAAAATAAGTTAAAGAGCTTACTGCTTGTTAATATCAAATCACTTTTTACATCTTCTAATTTGGAATTCTAAAAGAGATGTTCTGCTTAATCCATCTTATTTGATTTTTAAATTTAATAGCCTTGACTTAAACTTTGAAATCTATAAGGACATTATTCAACTACTTTAATCAAGAGTTTTCTTAGGAGATCACATCTTCTAAAATGTAATTAACTATGAGATCTTGCTCTTTTAGGGAATTGCAACTTAGGTTAAAATAAACATTGTCATACTTTCATCCATGTAGGGCAATGGAAAAATCTCCTTTTACATATAGAGATATTAGACTTACGAGTCTTTAATAAGTGATTGAATCCATTTTAGAGAGACATTTCTATTCTTCAGGATGGTATATTACCCCTTAATGATATGTTCGATCACCTAAATAATAATCCCTAAGATTCTTGTGGTATCCCATATTTAATCACAATAAATAAAAAATCTTATATTCTTTGATTACTTGATAACTTCCTAAAAGTTATGATAGACCTATCAATTTACTAGTTTATTATATTAATTTGCATGAAATTTGTATCTATGTGTGCACTTATTATTGTGTTGTTTTAAAACCTTGTTCATACTTTGCACTCAATTCATGTCACATTAGGATTTGAATCATTATTTAGGCTGATGAGTATTATTTTAAGAAAAATCTATTTAAGGAATCTCACTAAATATTACTTATTTATTTTGTACTCATACAATATACACTAGTTTAGAGCCATTTTTCTTGATTTATATTAGAGTGTTGAATTAAATAAAAATTTATATATATTTTCACTTAATGTTTGAGAGGATATATATATATATATTCTTATAACCTTTTTGGCATTCTATTATGTTAAAAAAAATCTAATATAATGTTCTTTTTTGTAGTGGTGCTCCATTCTTTAAGCTATGATCATACAAAAATTTACATACATAGTATATAATTCTTATGCATTTACATATCTAATATCTACAATTTGATATTGATAAATAAAGAGCTTTTACTATATATGAAAAGGGACATTTCCCTTTAAAAATTTAATGATAGTACTAGTTTTGATGTAATATTAAAGAATTGGCGCTATTGATATAAATATGAAAGTTTAAGTGTTAGATATATAAACATATGAGAATTCTATGCTATTATGTAAATGCCCTTTCAAAGAAATATTCTCCATTTATAATTCATTAGGATGATTCTTTAAGAATCAATATTACTATATTTCATATTTTAGCTTACCCTCTTTGATAGTAATTAATTAATCTAATACTTGAAGTGATTTTTTTTTCTACACATATGGGAATCCAATTTAAACAATTAAAATTTTGTTTTGTGCTAATCACAAAGAGATGTAATTTCACTCCTATCTACTCTTCACAACCTTCTAAGTAACTAAAATCATTTACCCCTTAATGATGTGTTCGATCACCTAAATAATAATCCCTAAGATGTGGTATCCCATATTTAATCACAATAAATACAAAATCTTATATTCCTTGATTACTTGTTAACTTCCTAAAAGGTATGATAGACCTATCAATTTACTAGTTTATTATATTAGAAATCTATCTATGTGCACCTATTATTGTGTTTTTTAAAAACTTATTCATACTTTGCACTCAATTCATTTCACATTAGGATTTGAATCATTATTTAGGTGATGAGTATTATTTTAAGAAAACCTATTTAAGGAATCTCACTAAATATTACATATTTATTTTGTACTCCGCATACAATATACACTAGTTTAGAGTATTTTTCTTGATTTATATTAGAGTGTTGAAAAAAAAAATTTATTCTATTTTCACTTAATGTTTGAGAGGATGATATATATATATATATATATATATATATATATATATATATATATATATATATATATATATATATTCTTTAACCTTTTTGGCATTCTATTATGTTAAAGAAAAATCTAATATAATGTTCTTTTTTGTAGTGGTGCTCCATCCTTTTAAGCTATGATTATACAACATTTATATACATAGTATATAATTCATATGCATTTACATATCTAATATCTAAAATTTGATATTTATAAATAAAGAACTTTTACTATAACATTATTTCACTTTAAAATTTAATGATAGTTCTAGTTTTGATGTAATATTAAAGATTTGGTGCTATATATATAAATATGAAAGTTTAAGTGTTAGATATATAAACATGTGAGAATTCTATGCTATTATGTAAATGCCCTTTCAAAGAAATATTCTCCATTTATAATTCATTAGGATGATTCTTTAAGAATCAATATTACTATATTTTATATTTAACTTACCCTCTTTTGATAGTAATTAATCTAATACTTGAAATGATTGTTTTTTCTACACATATGGGAATCCAATTTTTTTCACATATGGGAATCCAATTTAAACAATTAAAATGTTTTGTGTTAATCACAAAGAGATGTAATTTCACTCTTCTACTCTCACAACCTTCTAAGTAACTAAAATGTTGAAGCTCGGTTTACTAGGTTAGAGAACAAGAGGAGAACAATAAAGAAGACCAAGAATTGCAAGAAAAGCTAGAACAACAAAGGGAAAATAAAACTAGACCAGGACTTTATACAAACATTTTAGTTTGACTCTTGCTAGAGATAAGTGAACGAAAGTGCTATATTTGGCCTTATTGGCTTAGATAATATCATGCACTTAGAATTCTATACAATGAAAGATCTTTTCATTTTCCTATTCTAAGAATCCATTGGTTATTCCTCTAATATTTGTTAAAATTTATTCATAAAATAATTGTATTTCTTGATAAATTAACTTCAACCCTCATTATCATATTAATTATCAACTAAAAGCAAACATTAATAGTATAAGAATAAATGTAAATCAAAGAGAGAGAGAGAGAGAGATGTGTGTGTATATATATATGCATAATCAATATCTTAATACTGAAACATGACAATATAGTGTTTTCTTATTATATTTCTAATTAGTTCTGCTTTGGGACTTCTTTGCATTTCATATTTAAGTCTTTATTATTTAATTATAAGTAAAATTATGATATTTGAGAGGCATGCATATAATTAGATAATTATTTATCCATTTTAAGAGGCATTTTTTATGTTAAAAAAATGTAACAATTGCTACCATTTAGACCATTAGCAACACCCATTGACACAATAAATATAGTTTAATATAAGATATAATTTTGAACATATCTCTTTAAATAAACATTTTAAAACATTTTTGTCCAAATAAAAATTTTATGAAGTATATAAAGTTAAATTTATTATAATAAAATAAAATACATCATACAAATAATATAATAAAAGTATCTTCATATGACTATATTTTATATTATTACAAAAAAAGTAGTTTTATCTAAGATAAAATTTTGAATATCTCTTTAAATTAAAATTTAGAAAATATATTTGCTCAAATAAAAATTTTATGAAGTATATAAAGCCAAATTTTTTTTTTATAATAAAAGAAATATATCATAAAAGTAATAGAATGAAAAGTATATTAATATTTCTCCATTGTCCATAAAATTTTTTAAAAATTTGTTAAAAGTTGATTTAATGTTTCTTATTTTTCTCTCTTTAAAAATGACTAGACAATTATTTTTTATATAATAAATATGATTATGCTACTTATTTTAATGATAATAAATTTTAAAATTAAAAGTTTAGAAATAAATAAGAATATGATAAAGAATTATTCAAATAAAAGTATAAATAAATTATCTCAAATATATCTTTAATAAATTCTAAGATGTATATTATATGTCAATATTGAAAGTATTATCTATTTGATTTTTATTTAAACTATTTTTTTACTTTTATTTAAAATATAATATTTAGTTATAACGACGCAGAGCACGGGTATTTGAAGTGCCGAGCGGCCCTCCTTCCTGAATACGATTCTGAGAGAGAAGGACATGGCGAGAGAGAATGAGGGTTTTGCTGCTCGTTGCCATGAGACCAGGGTTCCTAGTTTCTCGTCTCTCTCAGTCTTATCAACCATTGTTACCTCCGCGAAACGCATTTCCCTTCTCTTCGTTGGTAGTTTTTGCTTTGGATCTACACAGCATCGCGGGTATTTGAACTGCTAAGTGGCCCTCCTTCCTCAATACGTTTCTCAGAGAGAAGGAGATGGCGAGAGAGAATTAGAGAGGGTTTTGCTGCTTCTTGTTGCCATGAGATCAGGATTTCTTGTTTCTACTCTCTCTCAGTTTTATCTACCATTATTACCTCTGCAAAACGCATTTCCCTGCTCTTCGCTGGTAGTTTCTGCTTTGGATTAAGGTTAGGTTTTTTTTTTTCATAGCTTAATCTTTCATTATTGGAGCCCAAAGCGTCTATGAGGCCGACATGCTCTTCGCTAACATATTTCTCTTCTTATTACCAGTCACGCAGCGGTTGTGAAACAAAGTTGTGTAACTGTCTTACTCTACTTTTAATCGTGCACAAAGGTGGCTTCCACTCTTTCTTTTTGATTAAGGTTAAAAAAAAACTCCATTTTTCTTCTTTCTTTTCATTTAATGTTCCATTCGCTCTCCTAGGTTTCTCTGATTCAGGGAACAATGTTTTTGAATAATCTAAACTTCTATTCTCTGTTTCGAAACTCCATCCTGGCTGCTTGCAGGAGCAAAGCGACAGATCTTCTTCCAGTCATCATTCTCCGTTAGCCAAATCAAGTGGATCCGTACTCTTGCCATAGGGAAGTCCGTAGAACTTCTGTTTGCATTTTCCTGTTACATGGAAGAAGACTTGGAAAATGGTGTTACTGAGAAGGTATGTTTTTTTAGTTGGACATATGTGGAGATTTGAAAGATCATACATATGGTTAAAAACTTAAATTGAGGTATAATGTCTTTTCCGCCATGGGAGAAAGAAAGAGTCAATTCTCATGTTCTTATAAAGCTGTGATAAAGTTTTTTTTTCTGTTTTTTTTTTATAATTTGTTAGCGGTCTCTTACTAGAACATGAGTCTTGAGAAATTAAATGATGGGAATAAAAAGCTACTTTAAAACAATGTGGATCTTAATCAAATTAAACATTTCAGAGTGTCTTTTTAATATTGTAATATTGTATTTTTATAGTTCTTGTAGTGTTTGGTTGAATTTTTTATTTTATTTTGCATGTTATTTATCATTATCTTGAACACCTTTGAAATCCAACATTAGCACGAGCTTCATGCATTTGGTATATATAATTTCAAATTATCTTGTCCACTCGACTCTGTGACATTCTGATGAACTCTATGAAATTTTTGAATTTATTATTTTCACCACCCTTTTATGATTTTCTAGATGAAACTTGTTTACTACTATAATCTTCTATGGCAAAATTTGAATCTTATGTTTCTGTAGATATACAAGTTAACTAGTAGATATGCTAGTTAACTAGTAGAAGTTAAGTTGAATTATTAGATTTAGGATTTTATCATGCTTTTGATCGATGAATTTCATGGTAAATTGTAAACATTGTTATATAGTCTTCTAGCACTATGATTTGCATACATAAGATTGACTCTAATATGTTAGGTAACTGATAGAGCAAATACTCAGTTGAGTTATAATTGAGAGTTGCTTTTAGAGTATTTTTTGTTTAACAACTTCCTACTACCATAATTTGTATACATATAGTTAAATGATTTTAAAAACTAAAGACTTGAGTTTGTGTAGCATAATTGAGAGATTTAGGATTATTTGCGTAATCGAACTTGAATGGATGAGTGATAGATTAAAATGAGAAAATTTAAGAAATTAGCATTATAGTTTTTGTTGTTGATATCGTTGAAATGGATTTGGTAATAACTAATAGATTGTGCATTATTGTGAATGTAGTTATTAAAAGAAGTTTGACATTTCTAGTGTGTTTGGATTTTCTTTTTTCAAAGATAAATAATATTTTACTTCATTTTTAATTTAAACTCTTAGATTAATAAGAAAGTTGATATTCGAAATGATCTTGATGTAGATTAGTATGTTAGGTTGTTGGTTTTATTAACATACAATTAATGCGAGTTTAGTTATATTTGATGGTTTTGATTTTACTGATGGTGTCATACGAGGCAAATTATTTGATATTTTATAGAAGATTTTTAGAAGTTTTTGACAGTAGAGAAAGATGTGATTGACTATGGATATTATACATGTTCGAGCCTCACAATTGATTAAAAAATATGATTTAAATAAAAGAACGTTATATTGTATTGGAAGATTTTTTTAATGATTGGTAGTTCAATTTGTGGAGAGATATCATAGATTGTCATACAATTGGACAATGTTAGATATTGTAGTATACTTAATTATAGTTATAAATTTACTCTATGATGGAATGAGAAATGGAGATCAATTTCATGATCATTTGTTAATTTATAATTGGACCATAAGATTGGGTGTAATATTGTATCTTGAATTGATTGATGAAACATATGTTCTATAATTATGATATTTAGAGTTGTGTTGAGATAATTTGAATTTGTTGGGTTAGAAGTATCAAGTTTTATAAAAAAATTTGATGTAAGAATTATAGTCATTGAGATAATATAATTCTAAAAATTTGCTAGTAAGTAATGATATTATGGTAAATTATTAAATTGTGAGATTGATTATAGTTAGGGACTATAGAGAATGTGATATTGGCATTATGATTGAAAGATCATTATCGATACAATGTATAAATGAAATTAATGTGGATTAATAATAAGAAAATAATGAATAAATTTAGAAACACCAATTTGTTTTAGAAATATTAAGGCTGATATTTTTTTTACAATAGATAGACCATATAATGCTGATTACCGTAATAATTTAGTGCACTTATTTAATCACTTAACTAACACCTCAAATGAACTGTATGTCTATATGCGTGCATCAAATTCATTGGGAATCTAATTGTAAACAAATACATATTTTATCCTAACACAAAATTAGTTTGAGTGTTATATTTATGCTTGGTTGAGGGATAACTTGTGATATTTCATGTTCATTAAATTGTCAGACCTATCGTGTTGTATCTTGTGATATGTGATGAATATTTTTATCATATGTGTCATCTTCCTTTATTTCAAGATTTGTTATTTTTCCATTTTATTTCATATTTTATTATATTGTAATAGTTCATAGTTCATATAATGTTGTAATTATTTTTTGTATAAAGCATAGTGACTATATATATATATATATATATATATATATATATATATATATATATATATATATATGTCTTGGGGAGTAAGTAATGTACTTCTATCCTTTTTTGGGTTATGAATATTATATTGTATGTCTTATCATTTTGCTACCTTACTCTTTAATATTTTATTTCTTTCATGTTGCTTCTTGTAGGAACATCATAGTTGATTAATGATTTGAGGCTTTTATAAACTTTTATCAGATAATATTATATTTTATGAATTTTCTTGTGATTCTACATGTTATCAAATTATACTATTTGGTGTAGAAATGAATTTTTATGTCAAAAATGATTATGCTCTTTATTTTAGTTTAATTAGGTGTTGGGTGTGGATGTGGTAGTTTTGGTCATTTCAAATTTTTTTTGGAAATATTTATAATAATTATCATATATTATATTTATTATGTGTATTCTTGAGTTTTTTAGCTCATAAGTATTCCTAGATCTTTGATAATGTGTACAATGATTCATATATATTTTGTATCAATTTATTTATGTAGATTAAGCAATGTATATTTTATTTTGTCCTTTGGGTTTTGAACAACATTGCATTTTGTCATGCTTGAATTTGGTTGTTGGATTATTTTGTAATAATCTCCAAATCAATGAATGGAGAAATGTCATGAGATGATCAAACATTTGGATGTCAATGAATGTTGTGATAATGTTAATTATGATTATACATGTATTATAAGGTGGTGAGTCAAATTAGGATTAATTCTTATATTTTTTTATCAATTCATATTTTGGTCATATTATAATTGGTGTTATATGGTGTTGGATTATTTTGTAATGTTATCCAAATCAATGAAAAGAGAAATATCGTGAGATGATCAATCATTTTGATGTTAATGATGTTGTGGTAAAGTTAATTATCATTATAAATGTATCAATGTTGGTGAGTCAAATTGGATTATTTTTTATAATTTTTGTTATTTCAATCTTGAGTCATAATAATTAGGTGCAATATTATATTTTGGATTGAGAAGAAATATATTCTTTTGGAATTTTTTTGGAGATATTTATAATAATAATCATATATATTATGTTTTATGTATTTCTAGGATTTTTGGCTCAAGTAATTTTAGAGTCTTAATAATCTGCTTGATGCTTTGTATGTATTACTTGATATTCTTAAGTGATTTTTTTTATATTGAGTTCGTGCGAGTATTATAAGTATTACTTGGCTTATGAATTAATTCTGATTTTTGTATTTATTAAATTGTTGGATCTGTAGTGTTGCAAGGTCTATTATTTATTTTTGCTTTTTCCATTTGATTTCATGTTCTACTGTGTACTAATTGTTGTTCATATTTTTGGTATTATCATGTTATATCATTGTACTTGTATGAAGTGTAACTAAAATTGTCATACTATACATTTGTTTCATGTGTGTTGAGTATAATACATTTATTCTTCTTTATTGTGAACAATATATTATATGTCTTACTATTCTTTTTTCTTGATTTTTAATATTTGACTTCATCAATTTTTTATTATACTGAGTTGACATATGATTTGAGGATTTTAAAAATTTCATTTTGTAATATTCTAGTATATGGTATAAGGTTATTTGACACAAATGGTGAATTTCTATGTTGAAAAGCTATTATTGCTCTTTAAGTTCATTTGGTTTATGTTGTGGATGTAAGGTTTGAACATGTCAAATGATTTTTTTTCTTGGAGACATTGATGATGATAAGATATTTGTGGTATCTTATGAGATGAATTATTTGTTAATTTTGTAATTGATTCAAAGAAAGTTTTATGTTTTAAGAAAATATATAGTTGAATAAGAATATTATATAGCAAATTAATGATAGTTAAACAAAAAAATCAAGTGCATTGGACAAATTTTTAATGATTTTTCAATAAATCTATGAATAAATATCATGAGATCGTCATATGCGGACATTGTTGAATATCTTAGAAAGTCTAATGTTTGTCATAAATTATCTCTATGTTTGGATTATATTAATTTTTTGTTTATAAATAGGCCATATGAATTGAGTGCAATGTTGTCTTAGATTGATTAATGAAAATATATATGATTATAATATTCTTAGATGTATTGTGATAATTTGAATGGTTTGGTTAGAAAATATTAAGTTTTATAAAAAAAATTTAATGTGAAAAATATAATAATTAAGAGTGGTTGGTTTGCATTTAGAGTGAAAGTAACCGAACGCAAAAGTATTTGGATTATTTTAACTTGTTTGGTTGAAATCTCTACAAATACATGAATTTTTTTTTCTTGTTTGGCAAAATAAATGTAATGTAAAATATTTTTGAGATTATCGATGTGGCAATGATCGGCGGCGATGTCGACACGGCCGACTATGGTCGGCTACGATGGCCTACCGACTAATTGATGGATGGCTCGGTCCGGTGGTGCTGGCGGGTGAACATTTTACATCGGTGTATTTATTTCAAATACACTCAAAATGATCATTCTAATGCATTTCAAATACACTACAAATGCATTGAAATTTTACTTTGCACCATACCAAACACTCAAAAATTAAATTCCTTGCATTTGATTTACTTTACACTCTAAATGCAGAAACCAAATAACCCCTAAGACAATATTTCTAGCAAATAATGATATTATATAGATTAAATTGTGAGATTGATTCCAATTAGAGACCAATAAGAATGTCTTTTGACATTACGATTATAATATCATTTTGATACATGTGTAAATAAAATTAATATGACGGTTAATGTAACTATCATATATACAGTTAAAAATATTTAGAATTTTTAATCTTAAATTAGAGATTTCTTATTCAAGCATTTAGTATATTATATTTGGTGATCTAGTGAGTCCTTATAGGGTTTAGCCTAGCTTAATAGGATTAGGTGGTGAAACCAAACTCAAATCTAAACAAATGATTGAATCAAACACATTATAATTGAACCTAAATCTAACTTAACTTAGACTAAGGTAATTGAGGCGATCAACCTAATTAATCTACATAAGCTCAAAATCACTTAAACTCAAAGAAATTCAAATACAATTAAAATAAATTGAACATAAATCAAATTAAAAAAACATAAAGTCAATGCATGAATACAAATAAACTTAAAATTAAATTCAAATGAAGATAAAAGATGATTAATCATTTAATAAAGTGTTGATTTATGTGGGTCCCACCAAGTTAAAGATAAACTCATCAAAATTTAATCAAATTAAATTATTCCAAAGACTTAAAATATTAAATGAACTTGTCTAAACATGAATATAAACAAATCTAAACCCAATAAGGTTTTAATTGGGTTAATTGGATCACTTATATAAATAGGCATAAATGGACTCTATTGAACTTAAATTCAAATTAAGTTAAAAGCAACTCAAATGAAATATCCAAAATCATTTAGAAATTATCATTAAACACAATTCAATCAATAATGAGAGTTAATTTGATCAATTTTGTCATTTGACTTAATTGAACCCATGCTAACTCATTAAGCCTAATTTAAGTCAAAGTAGGTTTAAATTTAAAATTAACTTCAAATGAAATAAAATGAATCTAAATCATTCCAAATACTTAAATAAACATAACTAAAGCCTAAATCTAAATCAAATCTTTCAAATGGAATAATCAAACTAAATCAAAGAAAATGATTAAGTGAGCTAACTTAAGGTGTTTGTGTCTAAACTCAATTGAAATGAGTTTGTTTGACTCATGGATTATCTTCAATTTGATTTTTATAATACTTACTAATCTAAATAAATGAATAATAAACATTATTTATACTTAACCTAATCCAAATCAAACTAAACTCAAATGGACAAAATATAAACATTTGAGCTTAAATCTATACTAATTTCATTACAATAAACCTTGATTCATTCTAGGATGAGTTTAAAACAGATTGACAACCAAAATTAAGAGAATTCAATAGTTTCAAATCAATCCAAAAGCAAATGAATATGCTATGGAAGGTGATGTGTAACATGAAGACAAATTCACTCTGATCCAAGAGACTTCCTCTATTTTTTCCTCCACTCATCCTAGCTGATTTGAATGGACCCCAATCTTAACCATCTCTTGAGCTCCAAGGGTGGTAATCACCATGACCAATTCATACTTGAAAACTCTCCATAAGAAAGCTCTCACGATAGAGAAGATGAGAGACATTCTGGCTATTTTAACATAATTCACACATTCCTAAAAATATAGTTTGAATGCAAATTGATTGAATGCAAATCGATTCATGATCATTTTCCAAAAGCGTGCATTCTGCCATTTAGATTGCCAAAAATTTTGTTAATTCAATGGATGATGCTTAGTTTCTATGGTTGATGGAGACGTAATCTTTTGTTCATTGATTCTGTAGAACGAATGACCATGATCTAAATTTATTAAAATCTACATAAGAATTCGGTGAAATTGTGACCGCTAATCGAATGGTTGAAACGAATCCCGTGTGGCTCGTTTAATAAAGCGGGATCCATGTGAATCCCACGTGGATGAATCACGCGTCGTTGCGTGTAAAGCGTCTCCATGTTAGTGTCATGTGGCGTTGACCATTATAAAATGCAAATTTTGATTTTCTGAATTTTAAAAATTATAGAAAACCTTAAAAATTTTTAAAAATCATAAAAATATAAATAAAAGCTCTATGGATTCATTTCAGTGAGAAGAAGAATTTATTAAACCAAAAATCCTAAATTTTTATTAGGTTTTTTTGGATTAATTTGAGTTTAATTGAAAATAATCAAATTTAAATTAAACTTATACTATTAATCCATTCAATTTCAAACTTTGGGGAATTGAAATTAAGGCTAAAATACATCTTATATAATTTTATCAGGATTTATTGTTAATTAAATCTATAGATATGAAAATTTAAATCATGAATTCTTAATTTTATGAAATTAATAATGAATTTGAAAAAATTATGAAAA
This sequence comes from Cymbidium sinense, assembly GCA_021442155.1. Classification (NCBI taxonomy): domain Eukaryota; kingdom Viridiplantae; phylum Streptophyta; class Magnoliopsida; order Asparagales; family Orchidaceae; genus Cymbidium; species Cymbidium sinense. The sequence goes on along the minus strand of CM038219.1, from coordinate 81,801,128 downwards.
AATTATAAAATTAACTCAAAAAATTATAATGAACTAATGAACCTAAAAACAACATTAGAATTTTCTAGGATTTAATAAATATTAAAATGACCTAACTAGATAATTAATTTAATTAATTGATTTGAACTTTTAAAAAATAATAATAAATTAATCAAAATTTCAAAAACTTAAATGAACTCATATGGATTTTTCATCCAGAGGGAAATTTAAGAAAATTAAAACCTCTAAACATTGATAGTTAATTTAGTTTTAATTCATTTTATTAAAATAATTAAATCTTAATTAATCTTAAATTACACATTTGATTAAGATGAAAATTTAGAAAATTTAAATTGATAATGAACCACTTGCTATAAGTTTTTCAGAATCAAATGATCTTTTTGAATAATAAGTTATAAAATTTTCAATCTCTAGGATAATTTAAATAAATAAAAAATAAAAAATATTGAATTTATGAAATTTTTTTTGAAACCAATTTGAAATATCTTCATTAACATCAGAATATTTAAAAAATTTTTGAACTTTCTAAAGTTAAAGAATTTAATTAATCCACTTAAGACTTATGAGATTACTAAGGATATAAGAAATTAACTAAAGTTTGAATTATGAAATGAAATTAATAATATTATGTTAAATAATTATTTAATTGAAAATTATAATTAATTAACTTATGATTTTCATATTCAAATAACAATCCATTTATATAATTGCTCATAAAAAATACTTTTGAGGATGCTCTCAATCATCTTTATTGATATGTGTATGAGTATATTTTCTAGTATATATATTCAACTAGATTTCTATAATATTAATATTATATTGGATTTATTTAGATTTGTATTTCACTTAATATACAAGCCTTCATAGTTAATTACCTCTCTACGTAGTAGAGAAGCTAGGTTGGAAATAAATATACCTTTTGATATATATTGATATCTAGCTGTAATATGACATAAATGATTTGGACGTATACCCTATATCTACATGATTTTTATCAAAGCGACACCATATGAAAAATGAATACTACTAGAACCCTCTGACAGGGTGGCTTGACTTCTATATAATTCTACTATATTTCAATTAAATAGCCTATGTGCTCCTAATGGTTTTACTCTTTGAGCCATGAAATTATAGTATATATTTAACAAGTAAAAACCCTTATGTTAACTAAAGTTGACTTAAAATTTAGCACTTTAGACATATCATCTTAGGTCTGCAAGAACACCTTGGATGACACAACCCATAACTCTTCTTCTTTGGTTATGAACTAATTCTCCTGGCTAAGGCTCCGTTTGGCTAAGCTTTTTTGGTGCGTTTTGCTTTTGGAAGCGTGTATTTATGATTTTGATATCCGTTTGAATAATGTGCTTTTCAAAATGGCGTTTTATAGAAACCTCTATTTTAGGGTTATTTCGATGCACGTAAACTCATTTTGCCTGACCGGTTTTGGAAAAGAAAATGATATGTGCCTTGTCACTCCACCATGATCCCTTATCAACCATTACCCGCAACTTCCTCGTCAGCCCCTTTCCGCTTTCGTCGATCAAATCCCTCAAGCACGATGGTGGATTCGATTATCGACCGAGCATCTCCAGCAAATCCCAGCTCTTGTCTTCCTAGGGTTGCTCTCCCGTGTTCGCTACATTTCAACATTACTTTATTAACCATTTGTGGAAGAATAGAGATGTTGCTAATTTCCTTTACAAGATTCTCATGTAAAAAAGATTTTTAGCAAATTTAATATAATATCCAGAAGAAGTTCAAGGATGAGCTACACAAGCACAGTTGGTAACTATCAATTAATCATGATATCAATTGTCCATACAATTGCTCTGTCCACTAATACCTGAGGCAAATCGACCAAATTATGTGACCAGTCTTCCAATTTTGATCATGCTCTCAATAGATCTGCCAACTCCTGAAGCATTGGCTAGTGATTTTCTTAACAAGCCCCATGCATATAGAATAAGTAAAATTAGGATCACCTATTGCACAGTACAGCATAAGTTCTGGACTGTAATTTGCATTCTAGTTAATCATCGGGTAACTTTGTTTTGACTGATTTTCTTCAAGAGAGCTCCAAGTAAACCTTTCATGTTCAAGTTCAATTTTGTTTTCTTCAATGATTGTTACACATGCAGTCATTCTAAAATTGTTTCTCAGATTTCTTCAGTCGTTATGTTATTCAAAATAGTTGGAAAAATTTTTACCAAATTTTCAGTAACACCACAATAGCAATTAACATCACTTACATATTCACATACTTGGACGTTTTTGTTTCCTTTTTTCCTTTCAGTATTAACGCTAATTTCAAGTGAAAGAACATGATGAAATCCAAAAGAAAAGAAACTCTAAGAAAGTTGTCTGATAAACTCACATGGGTTATGCTTTATTTGATGTAATATTTTGAAGGTTTAGTTTATTTGAAAAAAATAATCTTACCCTAGAAACAAGGCTGTAAATAATTATGTCATTATTGTAAATTCAACATGCTTACATTTGAATATTTGATGGACTTCATGTCAATTTGGTGTTATGCAATTTAACATTTAGTGTAGCATAATAGATGTTGACCTCGTGAAACCTACTGAAATTATTAATTGTAGGTATTATTTAAATGACTTTGAGAGTCTTGTAGGTGGATCGAGAGCTAATGTTGGGAATAATTTTTTTTCCTTAATTTTTATTGTTTTATTTTTATTAGTTGGAGGGTTTTTTTTAACCATGCAAAAGTATCAATTTGACAATTAGTAAGAGAAGTATTCTCATGTGGACTATGTAATATTAGTCATACTAGTAGAGTTTGAAATATAGTTGATTCTAATTAATATTAGAAAAATCATCACAATTAATCTGCGTTTAGTTCATTTTTTTGCTTAATTAAATGGTTAGTCAAAATTTTTTTGGAATTTTTTTTTTTTAGGCTTGTTTGTAAATTAATATTTGCATAAGTACATATATATGAATTATTTATTCAAGCTTCTTATTCAATTTATAAGAGATTTTAAGAGGTTTAATATGTTTATAAAATTACAATTTACCAATTTCATAATAAAAATATTGCATTACAATGATTGCTATTATTTAAAGTTTGTTTAAATAGTTTGTAATTATGAAATCTTAATTTACATAGAAATTTCCAAATAATTATGATATTTAATACACTTTCTACAAACTAATTAAATATTATGATATTTATATGTAAGCTTGACATAAATAAATTTAAAATTTGAAATTAATACTTTAAAAATATGTTAATGGAAAATATATCATATTGTAGATCATATTTAGAATTTATGAAATTTGCTATTTGAAGATAATAGTATTGTATTAATATATATTTATGTTTATTTTGTTAAATTTTGTTTAAACAATAACATGTTTGTTATATACTAAACTTTATTCTACAATTACATAAATATATATATATATATATATATATATATATATATATATATATATATATATATATATATATATATATATATATACGAAAAAATAAATATGCTAGAAGACATTGGGGTTCATATATTAATTTAAAAAAATTTGAAGAAAAAAATTAATTTGAGATTGATTAAAATTATTACGATGCATATATTTTTGAATTTAAACATCTCAAATTCCTAATTGCTTGCATTTTAGAATATTTCAAAAGAGATGAAGGGCATTTTTGTCATTTCTTACAATATGAATGTTCAATCTAGATTTTAAAAAATTATTTTTATTCAAGCAGTAATCTCAACACCAACATATAAGAAACCATATTTAACCGAAGTACTTTTTAAATGAGATTTTTAAGAATCTCAAAAGCTTAGTCAAACAAAGCCTAAGTAGACTAGCGATCACGACAGCTTGTGATGACAAAACTATGAGATATTGACTGGATGGCTTGGCTTGTATATAGCTTCATTATATTTCGGTCACAAAAATAGTTCATATGTTCCCTAATGACTTTAATCTTTCCATGAATTATGAAATATATTTAACCAAAAACTCTTATGTTAGCTAAAGATGACTTAAAATTTAACATTTTAAATAAATATCATCCTATGTCTACAAAAATACAACGATGCAACTACGACCACGACAAAGAATTCTTCCACAAGAACTAATTCCCTTGGCTAATTAGACTATGGATCACGACAGCCCGAGATGACAGAACCATGGGATCTTACTGTGTCATCATCACCATCATCCCCCTATATACACTTTAAGTTAAATGACAATAATTTATGTCATATTACGCACACCACTAGACACTAATATATATCAAAGAGGTATATTTATTTTCAACCTTATTCAAGACTGCTCTCTACTACGGTAAGAGGGGTAATTAACTATGAAGGCTTGCATTCATAGGAAGTGAAATCTAGATCTAAATAAACCCTAACGTAATATTAATATTATGGGAAATCTAGTTGAATATATATATATATATATATATATATATATATATATATATATATATATATATATATATATATGCTCTCTATCATCTTTGATGAGATGTGTATGAGTATATTTTCTCATGTTGCTGATTGATATAGCCACATAAGAAAATATACTCATACAGATCTCATCAAAGATGATAGAGAGTACCCTTAAAAGTGTATTTTCGGAACAATTATATTAAATGGATTAATGAATTTGTTATTTGGATATGAAAATCATAAGTTAATTAACTTTAATTTTTAATTAAATAATTATTTATCATAATCTTATTAATTTCATGTTTCAGTATTTAGTTAATTTCTTATATTCTTATAATCCCATAAGTCTTAAGTGTGTAATTAATTAAATTCTTTAACTTTAGAAAATTAATTTTTTTAAATATTATGATGTAAATGAAGATGTTTCAAATTGGTTTTACAAAATTTCATAATTTTTTTTTTTTTTTTTATTTTATATAAATTATCCTAGAGATTAAAAATTCTATAACTTCTTATTCAAAAGATCATTTGATTCATATAGGAAGTGGGGTTACTTGTCAATTTAAATTTTTAAAATTTTTATCTTAATCAAATGTGTAATTTAAGATTAATTAAGTTTAATTATTTCAAAATAAAAATTAAAATTAAATTAAATATCAATGTTTAGAGGTTTTAATTTTCTTAAATTCTCCTAGATGATGAATCCAGAGTTTATTTAAATTTTTGGAGTTTTGATTAATTTAGTATTATTTTTTTAAAGTTCAAATAAATTAATTCAATTAATTATCTAATTAGGTCATTTTGATGTTTATTAAATTTTAGAAAATTCTAATGGTATTTTTAGGTTTATTAAAGTTCATTATAATGATTTGAGTTAATTTTATATTTTTTTCATAATTTTTGTAATTCATAATTAATTTCATAATATTAAGAATTTATGATTAAAAATTTCATATCTATAGATTTAATTTACAATAAATCCTTAAAAATATATATAAGATTTATTTTAACCTTAATTTTAATTTCCTAAAGTTTGAAATTGAATGGATTAATGGTTTAAGTGTTCCCTAAAGTTTGAAATTGAATGAATTAATAGTTTAAGTTTAATTTAGATTTGATTATTTTCAATTAAACTTAAATTAATCCAAAAAAAATCTAATAAAAATTGAGGATTTTGGGTTTAATAAATTCTTCTCCTCACTGAGATGAATTCATCGAGTTTTTATTTACATTTTTAGTTAAATATTTTATTTTTATTATTTTTAAAATTTTAAGGTTTTTATAATTTTTAAAATTCAAAAAATCAAAATTTGCATTTTAAAACGGTTAACGCAACGTGACACTAACATAGTGACGCTTTACACGCAATGATGCATGATTCATCCATGTGATTCACATGGATCCCTTTATAAAATAAGCCACATGATTCGTTTCAAATATTGACAGACGGTCACCGATTTCACCAAAATTCTTATGTAAATTTTAATCAATTTATCCAACTAGATCTTGGTTATTCGCCCGAATGAACCAAAAGATATTACGTCTCATCCATCAATGATAGAAACTAAGCTCCATCCATTGAATTAACACAATTAATGATATAAATGGTAGGATTTCACGATTTTGATTGCAAAATGATCATGGATCGATTTGCATTCAATCTATATTATTTGATCTCATTTTAGGAATATGTGAATTATGTTAAAATAGCCAGAGAAAGTCTCTCATCTTCTCTTCTTATTTGATCGAGAGCTTTCTTATGGGGAGTTTTCAAGTATGAATTGGCCATGGTGCCACCCTTGGAGGCTAGCTCAAGAGGTGGTTAATTGAAAATTCAATTACTTACTAGGATGAGAAAAAAATGGAGGAAGTGTCTTGGATTAGTGTGAATTTGTTTTCATGTTCCACATTACCTTCCATAATATATTCATTTACTTTTGGATTGATTTGAAACCATTGAATTCTCTTAATTTTGGCTATCAATCTTTTTTAGACTCATCCTAGAATGAGTCAATGTATTGTAATGCAATTAGTGTAGTTTAAGCTCAAATATTCACATTTGGTCCATTTGGATTTAGTTTAATTTGGATTAGGTTAAGCATAAACAATATTTATTATTCATTCATTTAGATTAGTAAGTAATTATCAAATTTAAGATGATCTATGAGTTAAACAAACTCATTTCAATTGAGTTTAGGCACAAACACTTTAAGTTAGCTCACTTAATCATTTATTTTCTTTGATTTAGTTTGATTTATTCAATTTGATGGATTTGATCTAGGTTTAGGGTTTAGTTATGTTTATTTAAGTATTTGGGATGATTTAGATTCATTTTATTTCATTTGAAGTAAATTTTAAATTTAACCTAATTTGATTTAAATTGGGCTTAATGGGAAATCGCCATAAGTTCGCGCACGATCATCCGATTCGCAATTATGACCTTAATCCAGAAATATCTCTGCGGGGCGCACGATGCGCGCGCAGGTGGGACCCATATCTCATTTTGCCTATATTTTGAAGCCTAGACACGGCGGTTCTATGAGAACAATTTGACATCTCCATGGCTGACCGCACAAAGACCGGATCGCATGAGAACTCTTCACCAAGCGCGGTGAGAATAGTTCTATGATGGGTGACCTCTTGGGAAGTCGTCGTGTTGCACCATCTGTTGATGCCGCTCATTATTTTTCTTTTAAGTTTTTTTTTTACGGTTGACGCTGGAGAACTCTGCGATCGCCATTGACTCCGAAAATGTCATCCATAGGATGCCTCGGACTACAAAACATGAGCGCGGCCCCACACGCATTGGCTGCCTCAGGAAGCCGCACATAAATCACCTTAACATCGCGCACGATTCTGATTCGCTATTATGACCCCAATCCAGAAAGATCTCCATGCACGAGATGTGTCGCGGCCCATGGGACCGCCTCTCTTCGATTTTAGCTATTTAGAAGCCCTATCATGCGGCATGGATGGGTTCCTGAAGAACAATTTGGACATCTCCGTGACCGCACAAGACACCAAATCCTATGAAAATTCTTCGAACGTCGAGCGAGTACATGATGGGTGACCTCGAGAAGTCGTGTTGCACTATTTATGATGCCTATTTTATTTTATTTTTTTAAGTTTATTTATTTTACGGCGGAGAACTCGACGATCTCCATCGACCAAAATATCGCTCATGGGATGCCTTGCAAAAACACGAGCAGGCCCATCCATCAGATCTCGTGGAGGCCAAACGAAAATCACCATAACTGCACGATCGTCCGATTCGCCATTGTGACCCCAATCAAAAATTTCGGCGAACGCGCAGATGCGCAGGACCCGACCGATTTTGGCTATTTGAAGTCCTACCGCAGCATGAGTTTCACATCTTTGCGACACATCGCACACCAAAGACACTATCGCATGAGAACTCTTCAGCGTGCTTGGGCGAGAGTAAGATGGTGGGTGACCTGGGAAGTCGTGTTGCACCATCTATTGATGCCGCCCATTTTATTTTCCTTTTAAGTTTTTTGTATTTTACCACTAACGTCAGAGAACTCGACGATCTCCATCGACTCTGAAAATGTCGTTCATGGGATGCATCTAATGCAAAACATGAGTCGGGCCCCATGCAATCTAATTCATCTCGTGAAAAAAATTGTCATAACTTCATGCACCATCAGATTCACCATTATGATCCAAATCCAAAAGATCTCCTTGCAGACGCAGATAGTGCAGATGCATCGGGATGCATATCTACGATTTCTATTTGAAGCCCTACTAGTAATGTGACGCTCCATGAGAATAATTTGTACATCTCTAGGAGTGACCGACAAGACACGATCCCATGAGAACTCTTCTTGCGGTAGAATAAGTATGATGGGTGATGGAAGTCACCATACCCATCGATGCCAACCATTTTATCTTCCTTTTAAGTTTATTTTATTTTACCACTGCGCCGGAGAACTCGATGATCTCCATCGACTCCGAAAACGTCATCCATGGGATACCACCAAAACATGAGCCGGCCCAATGACCGACGCTCGTTTGGGTGGAGGTCACGAAATCACCATAACTTTGCATCGTCGATTCGGTATGACCCTAATCAAGAAAGATTTTCCATGAGGCGCTGATGTGCAGACGATTGTACCCGTATCTTCGATTTTGGCTATTTTGAAGTCCGACCGCGGCACGTAAGGGCTCCGCATGAGAACAATTTATGGCACATCTCCAACGCATGCACTAGACACCATATCTAATGAAAACTTTCACTTAAGCGTTTGGACGAGAGGGTGATTAAGATGATTCTTGGGAAGTCATCATCATCTCGATGTCGCCCATTTTATTTTTTCTTTCAAGTTTATTTTATTTTACCGCCGATGCCGAGAACTGACGATCTCCATCGACTCAAATGTCATGGATGCCTGACGAAAACACGAGTCGCGGGACCCACGAGGTCGATCCACGCGTCTCGGGTGGAGGCTGCACAGAAATCGCCATAACTTCATGTACAATCTTCCAATTCACCATTATGACTCCAATCCGGATGGATCGCACAAGCCAGAGCGCGCCTGGTACTGATCTTTAAGCTATTTTGAAGCCCTACTGTAGCACAAATGAGTTCCGCAAGAGAACAAACATCTCAGGAGCGACCACACAAGATCGCATGAGAACTCTTCAAGCATGCTGGGCGAGAGTAGGTTTATATGATGGGTGACCTCTTGGAAGTCTTGAGTTCATCCGTTAATGTCGCCTAAATTTCTGTATTTTATCATTGATGAAGAACTGAGAGCCATCGACCAAAACATCGCCCATGGATGTTTCGCATCAAAACACGCGCCCCACGTGGTCGATCCAGTCTGGGTGGATTTAAAATCGCCATAACTTCAGCGATCGTGATTCCATTGACCCCAATCCAAAGATCTCCTGGGGCTCGACGCCAGGTCAGAAGCGCATCCGGGACCCACATCTTCGATTTTGGCTATTTTGAAGCCTTACCGCGGCATGGATGGGCTCCGCATGAGGACAATTTGCGCATCTCTAGTTGCGCACGCAGATACCGCATCCCATGAGAACTCTTTAGTTAAGTGGCGAGGAAGATTATGATGACGACTTTCCTGAAGTCGTATGTTGATGCATATTATTTTATTTTATTTTATTTTATCGCCGACATTGGAGAACTCAACGACGCATTATCTCCAAAACGTCATCCATGGGATGCCTCGACCGCACAGAGCGCGCGGTGAACATCCGCACATCTCGTGGATGCCACAAATCGCCATAACGGCACGATCGTTTGATTCACCATTATGACCCAAATCCAAAAATCTTCGCGGGGTGCACGACGCGCAGATGTGCCCGACACATCTGCACATGTGGCATGACCTGTATCTCTGATTTTCGCTATTTTGAAGCCCTACCGCGCATGGGGCTTTGCATGAAAATTTGTTGGACATCTCCAAGGCCAACTAGATCTCCATGGGATACACACATGGATGCATTTTATGGGTCCGATATCTGATTTCGACAATTTCAAAGCCACCGCGATGAGTTCCACATGAGAACAATTTGCCACATCTTCAACGCGCCACGCACTAAAGACACCAGATTGTATGAGAACTCTTCTATCAAGTGAAAGTAGAGATCTGATGAAGTCGATTGACCATCTCAATGCCCATTTATTTTTTTTTTTTCTTTTAAGTTTATTTTTTTTACCGCTAACGCCGGAGAACTTGGCGATCGCCATCGACTCCAAAAACGTCGTCCATGGAATGCCTTGAACTACAAACACGCGGGCCCACGCACGATCGATGTCTCGTGGAGGCCGCACAAAAATCACCATAACTTTGCGCACAATCGTCTGATTTGCCATTATGACCCCAACTGGAAAGATCTAGGGTGACGATGTATATGTACGCGATTCGACATGAGCCATTTTTCGATGCGTTTTAAATCCTTAGGGCTCCAAAATAATTTGTTGACATCTCCTGGGCGATTGTCAACACACCATCCCATAGAACTCTTGCTAAGCGCCGAGAATAAAAACTCCCAAGTTTTGATTTCCACATGACCCAATTGAAAGATCTCCGTGGAGCGACGATGTAATGAGCGCATGGGACCCAGATTCTTTTATTGCTATTAGCCTTATCCACATTTTTTAGAGCAGAAAAGAAGCTCGGGCTGGCACACCACACACCGATCACATGAGAACTCTCAATTAAGCGAAGCGATATGATGAAGTCGTATTGAACCATTTGTGGTGCGCCATTTTTTTTTTTCTTTTTATTTTATTTTACCATCGGGACAATAATAATATTTGATGAAAACAAGCCGCGGGGCCAATGATCGATTCATGCCTCTGCGGCCATAAAAATCATAACTTCGGATCGCCCGATCAAGATCATCCGAAATAATGAAAGGCATGCCGCGGACCAGATTCTCGATTTTGGCTATTTATTTTAGCTACGATGGACATGTTCCACATGAGCTCAATATGTGGCAAATCGCGGAACGAAGACACCGATCCCATGAAACTCTTCGCTTAAGCATGTTTGGGAAGAGCAATACTATGATGACCTCGGGAAGTCATGTTGAACCATTTGTTGATGCCACCATTTATTTATTCTTATTTTATTTTACTTTGATCCATAGAACTTGGCGATTATTTTGAAAACATCGATGGGATGCCTGAAAAACATAAGCCATGGGGCCCACGTTGTCGACACTGCGGTGCGGAGGTTACACAAAATCTAACGCAGCGATGTCCGATTTGCAATTATGACCCCAACCGGAAAGATTTCTGCGGAGCACGACGCAGATGCAAAGGCATCCGGCGCAATTCTCGATTTCATTTTCAAAGCCTTACCGCTACACAGGAGGGTTACAAATGAGCACAATTTGTGACAAATCTCCAGCGGGCATGATCACACCAGCACACCAGATCACATGAGAACTCTTCGGGTAAGCGTGCTTGGGCGAGAGCAGTACTATGATGGGTGACCTCTTGGAAGTCATCGTGTTGAACCATCTATTGATGCCACCCATTTTATTTTATTTTTTTACCGTTGACGCCAGAGAACTCGGCGATCGACTCCGAAAATGTCGATGGGATGCCTCAGACTGAAAAATATGAGCCGTGGGACCCACGCGGCTGATCCACGTGTCTCGTGCGGAGGCCACACAAAAATCGCCATGACTTCATGCATGATCATTCGATTCGCCATTATGACCCCAAGAAAGATCTCAATGGCATAAAACGCATTCAGTGATGACCCACCATTGGGTTCAAGTCTTATCGCACGGATGGGTTCCTGAGCACAATTTGTGGCAAATCTCCACAGCGCCACCCAACACAGATTTGTTTAGTGTAGAAAATATATTGTTGTGGTTGTACTTGTCCGGTGTAAGAAAGTATGTTGTTGGGTTTGTAATTTCCTGGTATAAAAGAGAATGGAAGATTCATTGTAATCTTATTTAATTTAGTGAATTCCTTGTCAGGGTGACTAAGTATGAATGTAGGCTGATTTTTGGGTTTAAGTGAACTATATAAAAATATGTATGCCTCTTATCTCTTTATTTTTGTTGAATTTACTTTTTTGTACTTATCTTAGATTATTGTGATTATATTAATATTAAAATTTTCTTTCTCATTAAATTTCTTATAGTCTTAAAAACTAAAGTTTTAACTTGAATTTTTTTAAATACCCAATTCACCCTCCTATCTTGACATAGCTTCTTAACGAAGACTAAGCTTAATTTGTGGCTTAACATCCTTAAGTTGATCACTACAGCACAAGAATTTCTAAAGGTGCACTACCTAAAGAACAATCTAAACATAAACCATGTTTACTTGATCATGTTTCATTTGATTATTATAAAATCATATTATTACTTTTCTTCATGATCAATACCACACACCCATAATAGAATTTAATGGTTTGAAAATTAAAAGATTTTTGATGAATGGACTACCCATGAAAATGAATTAGATGAATTAAATGTGATAGCTTGTAATACTTTATATTATGCTTTACTCCCCAATAATTACAAGAGAAATTCCATGCAGTATTGCTAAAGAGATTTGGAAAAAAATTAATTGTTACTTATGAAGCCACTAATGAAGTTAAAATGCTCACATAAATAGATTAGTGTAATGAATATGAATTATTTCATATGGTATATAATCAAACCATTTCTGATGTGCACTCATTCCATGAAATTAATTTATACATTACATTCCCTTAGGGAAGTATAAAACTAAGATTTGGTTTACAAAATCTTGAGATATCTTCAAAAAGAATTGGATGCTAAAATAAAAGTCATGTGTGAAGCAAAAGTTTTAACTTTATATTTACTTGATTAGCTTTTTTGGTTCTCTCGATAGCACATGAACAAGTTTTAGCCCAAATAAAACTAAATGAAACATCACAAAAGAAGGAGAAAGGAAAACTATTGCTTTGGTAGTGGAAGATACTAGCAAAGTGAGTGATTTTATTTTTCTCCAATAGAATCATTGTGTGTATTTGAAGGGTTGCTAACTTTGCTAAATGATATCAAGTCTTTCACATTTAAACACGACTAATAAACATGTCTTTTTGGTTATTCAAGAACATGTGCATTTTTTCTCTAATTTCTATAATGATCTTAAATGATCCACATGCCCTAATTTGTACTTTCTTATATTAAGTGGAAGAATACCTCTCAATATATTCTTATTATCGATTATTCTCCATAATGAATTCTTAAAAAAATTTATTTTATTATATTTTGAATTAGTGACTTCCAATTGTTGTTTGACATTTTATGATGGCTTTGAAAATTCTTTGTAAGTGTGAATAACTCTAAAAGTACATGTGAAGGAATGCTAGCATGATCAATTGGTTTATTTGGATTTTAACTATAGATTATCTTAAATGGTGTCATATTGGTGGCCCTAAAGATAGTACTATTGTATGCCAACTTAGTTATAGAAAGTTATAAATCCCAATTTTGTAAACTTTATATCTAATCTAAAATGGTTTCTAATGTCTTTTCACTACCTCAATTTATCCATCAATTTAGGGGTGAAAGGCTAAGAAGATTTTCAGTGTTATGCACATAAACTTTCATAATATTTTCCAAAAATATGATATAAACTTTACATCTTTATCAAAAATAATTCTAAAAGGGAATCCATTCAGTCTAATAATCTCCTTGAAAACTAAATTTGATATATTAAATGCATAATTAGTTTTTGAAGAAGGTATGAAGTGAGTCAACTTGGAGAAATAGTCTATGACAACAAAGATTCTATCATATCCTTTTGGTGTCCTAAGTAACCCAAGTGCAAAATTTATAAAACATCCTTCCAAAGTCTAAATGAAATAAGTAATTTTCCTACTTTCTGCTTAATACTTTTGGCTTTTTGGGTGACTACTCTCTCATCATCTCTCTCCAAATATTTTCCAACTAGATGTATTATTTTAGGTTTTTGAAATATCTTGTTACTTCCCTTGAACATAACTCTATCATAATAAATGTTGCATTGAAGTACTAAGAATGTTAATCTCATCCCTTTGTATAAATTTCCATCAATCAATATATAGACACCACTTAAATTATTGAAAAAATAGGTTCTTTCGCAAAATCTAAATATGTTAAGTGAAAATTTGGCTATACTTAATAATCATCCTTTGGTCTATCAAATTTTAGATTTTAAAATTTGAAAGAAGTGATTACTAAAGTGACTCTAGAAAGTGCATTTACAACTTTATTTTTCTACCCCTTGAAGGTATTCTACCCATTTTACATGCTTACAATTCAATTAGCTATTGATAAATTTTAGAGTATGATGATCAGTGTTAAGGATGAATTCTTTATGCAATAGATAATATCTCTAGTGTTTTAAAGTTTAAACAATATCATAAAATTCTCTAACATATATAAAGTACTTTTGTTTTATATCATTTAGTTTTTTGTTATAGAAGGCTATTGAATGATGTTCTAAACTATTTACACTACATATTCCAACATCAAAAACATCACATGTGACATCAAATGATTTGTTAAAGTCTAGAAGTTTAAGAGTTGGTGATATTGTCATAAGGACTTTTATTTGTTCCTTGGCCTTTTGTGTAGATGTGGTCTAAATAAATTTATCCTTCTTTATAATATAAATAATTGAAGCTAAAATCATGCTAAAATTCATAATAAAACTTCTATATAACGTGGCTAAGCCATGGAAATGAAAGACATAAAAAACATTCATAGGGGTTGGCTAGTTTATTATGGCTTTAATTTTTGCAAGGTCTGCCTTCAAGCAATTTTCAACACTATAAATCTAAAGAAAGTAAACTCTAGTTAACAAAACAAGCATTTTTTTTAAATTTTATATAAAGGTTATCTTCTTATAGTTTGATTAGGACTAACCTTAATTTGTAAAAGTACACCTTCTCACTTGGGCTAAAGATACGAATCTCATTAAAATAGATGACTAAGAACTTTCCAAAGATATTCATCAATCTCATGAATGTGCAAAATGCATTATATAAATTGAAAGGCATGATTATCCATTCATATAGTCTATGAATGGTTTTAAAAGGTATATTCCACTCATCCCTTGATATGATTCTAATTTGATGGTATAACCTTCGAAGAGCTATTTGGAGAGACTTTACTTGAATTCTTAATATGACCTAACATGTCAGCCAATCTAGGGATTAAAAATCTATACATAATGATGATTTTACTACTCTACTAACAATACACATCCTTGAGGTACCCTTTCTTTGGTGTCGAGTCCTAGAACTTCACAAGGACATAAACTCTCTTGAATGAATCTTTTCCTTAGTAACTCATATATTTATCTCTTAAACTTAGCAAGCTATATAAGGTTCATCCTATAATGTGCTAAATTTGATAACTAAGAACATGGAATAAAATCAATGGCATGTAGAATATATTTATGAGTGGAAAACTAGTACATATAACTATAGATCATTAAACTAAGATAAGAGGGGAGATGCAATATCTAGTAGTGATACTTAAGTGACTCTTGTACAACATCCCTTGTAAAAGTAAAAAAAAAGTATGATGTGGGATCAAAAAACTCTTTAAACATGGTGTTGAATCCTACATTTTCTACTCAAATGTCTAAAGGTGTGAAGTGGTATGACTCATTATGTTTATATCAAAATAATCTCCCAATAATATGGAATAATAATACCATTAGTAGATGTTTTGTTCTCTTTCTTTCGACTAGGCTTTAGTTTGATCTCAAAACTAGACATATGAAGTAAGAGCTTGTTTATTTATTGGCTTTACAAGAAATAATTTTATGATGTTTTGTTATGTTTTAACACATAAGTGTTCTATTGATGAAAAAAAATCACATTAAGATCATAAAGTCAAAGTCCGCTTAACAAGATATGTTTTATGTCTATAGTTAAACATCACACTAAATGCACTCTTCATAGCTACATATCTTTTATGTAATAGGCAAGGAGATATGGTTTACCCAACTCACATTAGATGTCTTAAGATGGGGTTTTGGCTTAAAGTTTACTATAAAAAAAATGTGAGTATATATGACATTCATAACACTACCCCCATTTATCATTAATTTACACATCCCTCCTTACATATCACATCCATGGTGAAGATGTTTCTTTTCCCCAATCTCACCATAGTTATTGTTATACACCTCATAACTCATGATTTCTCACATGCTCTATATCCTCATCTCAAAGAGGGTCTCTCTTTAGATCTACTCAACTTCATTATTTACTTTCTTTGTTAACTCCATGGGCCTTATTTTTATTCAATTAATTTTGAAGATAACAAACATATGATTGGATAAAACTAATATTTTATTTTTAGTGTTTAGGAAGCTTATGAGATTAGTATGATTGAAGTTTAATGTTTAGTATGCTCAATCAAATTTGAAAAGTCAAGATCGATGGACTAGGGTAATTTGAGAATCTCTTTAGTTTTGCAATAATAAGAAAAATAAGAGCTAAATAACATAAAAATAATGGCTTAAATATTTTCATATCATTTATCTTATTTTTTTACATATTTTATTTTTGCATCAATTTTTAATATCCTTTTGAATAATTAGAGTACTTGCATGAGATTAAGCCTTATCCATTACTTTTAAAGTGAGTTAAATTTATTACACACTTTATTAAGTTATTTTCATACTTATTATATTAGTTATCCATTTATTTCATCACTAGAATTAAATTATTCTCTCATTATTCAAATTATCTTTTTTTCTCTCTATATCCTTTATTTTCTCTCTCTATCAATAATACCATCTTATTTTTCTTTTGGCCAAAATTTTCATTTATTTTGGTATGTTAAAATTTGTATAATTTATTTAAGGTATTCTCATGTTATTTTTCCTTTATTTAATAAAATTTTAAATTTACATTGTTTTAATTTTGAAATTAAGTATTTTGAAATTCAAATTACATTTTCCATAAATTATTTCCAAATTTATTTTGATTATTTTAGTAATAATTTGGCCAACTCTTGATGTGATTTATTTATTATATTTGAATTAGTTTAAACTTGAAATCAAATTAATTCATAATTAGTGCACTTTCTATTTTTATACTTTCTAATTTTGGAAATACTCATGGTCGGCCTCCCTAAATTGTTGTTAATTTATTTAAATTATGTTTATGATTAAAATTATTTCTTAATTAACCTCTTGATTGAATACATTAATTGGAGGTTGAGTCATTTTGGAAATGTCTTGAAATATCCATGAAATTTATCTTGATTTACTTTAATTTGATTTATATCTCATCTTATTTTATTTAATCTCTTTTAATCTAAACTAATCTCTCATATATGTTGCATTAAATCATATTTGAACTCCTTTGGAAACTTCTTGGTCATCCCATGCATAATTTATTTTTGATATATTTTAAACTCAAATTAGTTTGAATCACTTTCTTAATTGATCCTTTAATTAAATAAGAAGAGTTTATTTATGATTGCATTTCAATTAATTCTCTTCACTTCTTGCTTGGCATCACATCAGAATTAGAATTGAATTTCAAATTATTATCATGTTTTAATTATTCAAAATCAAATTCTTGCCTAAGCTATTTTACCTCAACTTTCCTTTGCCTTGGTCGATCCCCTTGCTTGGTCTCCTTATTTTCAAATATTGAATTCTTTTATTATTAATTTCCTCTTCTTCCTTCTTCCATTCTTCTTGACTAAACCCCTATGGATTTAAAATCTATTTAAAGAGGTGTTCTCCTAACTTAACTTCTTTTTGATTTAGCTCACCTTGGCCAACCTCTTGCTAATTAACTTCTTGGGGTGTTTCTTTGATTCAAAGTGCTAAAATATTCTTCTCTTGATTCCTCCCACCTTGGGTGAGACATTGCTTGAAGTCTAAGAGCTTGAGATCATCCTCTCTTTCCTTCTTCAACAACATCCAAGTGGAGATCCTCTTCAATATATTTGAAGCTTCTTTCAAGGCTTGGAAAGTTCATATCAAGTAATTGAATTCATTGTTTACACATACAAATAATTGAGTAAGATTAAACATTTCACTTTGTTCTTTTGAATCATTAGTTTTATTGGCTTGATTTGGATCAAAAGATCATGTGCATTATAGTTAAAGTTCTTCTTCTAATCTCTTTTCATTCTCTTTCAAGAGATCCAAAAGGTTTTAATTTGAGATCTTGACTTTTCACATTTATAGATTTTAATTTGAACTATTTTTTTAAATATTTATTTTACTCCATATTTTTTCATATTTATCACATCTTAAATAGTGCTAGATTCAAATTTAATTATGTTAGAATCTTAATTTAAAAAATAATATTTTAATATTTTTATATGGTTTTAAAAAATAAACATTATATAAATAAATAGTAAAATTTAAAATTAAATATATTAATTAATAAAAATCATGTGATATTTATGTGAACCCAAAAAAAGGGAAAAAAATACAAAGTTTTTAATATTGAATTCAACTATCCGCCTGCTAAAATCCATCACATAAGCTTCCCCGTTGCCCTTTTCTAGTCACTGTGGAATCTCCGGATTAACCAGGCCATGAATCACAAATTAGTCATTTCTACTCAAGATTTAAGAACTTTCCTTGATTTCATTGTTATTTCTATTTTCGCATTGTTATTCATGGTATGGTTTTGCCTCTTCAATATTCAAATTGCAATCAATTCCTATCATTTTGGATTTTAATTCAAGAGTTCCGATAGACATTATATCCATGTTTGTGTTTCAGTTTAACCAAGTTTGAAGGAATAATTCATTTGATTTATGATTCATGTAGTGCATCATCTGTCAAGGCTTGCCTCTTCTACCGTTTCAATTGATTTTGAAGTTTAGTTGTAACATAGTAATACACTTAAATTGTTATTTCAAGGTGAATTACCGTGCAAAATCTGATCTTACGATATTTTGCACTTTCATAATGATGTTGTTTTATTTTGTTATTTATTCATCCTTCACTATAGCATACGCATTTGTCCATTTTGTTTAAAGAACTAATTTCTTTCTTTCTACTGAACTTTATGGATAAGTATTTTCCATGCAATATATCTACGTTTTAAGGTTTCTTGCCAATTATTTTTGCGGTTCTATTCAGTGAATAGCTTAGTGAATTGCGTAGGCAAACTATTTGGAGTAGATTTATATTCTTATTTAAGGCAGAACTCCATAAAGTGGCTCGTTGATGCACAATGGGTGGTGTTGTGATAACACCTGAAGATGTGCTAGAATCTTTAATGAATGATGGCACTATGGATGCAATCTGACTAAAGATAATTAATCAATTAAAGGGCAATGTAAGTGCACTGATTTCTGACTACTCTTTTCATCTAAATTGAGTTGATGCATAATGTTTTCAATATGTTTGTTTACTAGCTTTTGGATTCAACTTATGTCATAGTATTAGATAATTTTGTATGTTGTAAACTCACTGAGTTCATCAGAAAGTTGAAAGCCAAAGATAAGAAGAGCGATGAAATGGATTGTAGAATTTCACTTGAAATAAAGAAAAAGAAAACTCTTGATGAAAACAAGGATTGTACAAGAAAATGAAGTGTCAATTGGCTTACTAACAAGTTGTTTGTTGTTAAGACAATTACAAATAGCTGTCATATCTACTTTATTGAAATTAATTATTTTCTTTGTAATACAAATGTTGATTCTTGCTGTAATGTAACCATAGTTATTTAGATTACACCCTATATTCCACTTTGGAAAATCTATAAATAAATTATTTGATTGAGCTAAACAATATAGCAAAAACTATGTACTTGTATACATTTGTTTTATTTTCTTCCCCTAGAGAATTTGATATTCATGGATTGCAATCAACTGGACATACCCCTTTGATCTAAGGCACCTATCATCAGTGCTTTTATTGTAGCTCTTTGTCAAACAACACTGGCCCCTCATTGGCTATTGTAGTTTACATGGCGTAATGGCGAAAGGAACCTGGAATATCACCAAGACAATTGATGATTATCTTAGATTAATGAGCTGAATAGAAGAGTAGATCTCTTCCATGATAGTGATACCAATGATACTTCATGATAATTATCCTTGGTTGAAAAATAGATGATCAACCAACACATTTGACATACATTGATAGGGATGATGGAGCAATGTTTTCAAGTACATTGTTTGACTATACTCCATGTCTTTTATTTAGTGTTATGAACTTTGGTAATGTGAAAATGAACATGGCACACTTTAATGGAGATAACTTTTGGGTTGGCTTTTCAAAGCCTATCATTCTTTTCTTACTACCAACTTTTAGAGGAACAATAATTCACTAATGTGCTTGTATATATGGATGGATCAACTTTAAGTTGGTATCAATGGATATATCATAACAAGCAAATAAGTTCTTGGAATTCTTTTATGGGGTGTTTGGTTGGAGGATTTTTTGAGTTGGTTGCATTTCAATATAGTGATTTTAAGTTTTTGATTATTTTATAGAGAGTAAAATAAATTTAAAGAATATGTTAAGGGGTTTGAATTTATCAACTATTCTATTTTTTTATGTATTTAAAATTCACTGGATTTGATTGAATTTCAAGTACATAACATCATGCTATGCAACTTTGCTCACATTAGCCTCCTACATGATCTTGGATCATGGGACCTCTAAATGCTAACCCTACGCTCATGCTTGCCTTTAAGGTTAAACGCCAATTGCACGACCTACGACATTGACCTCAATGTGACCTTTAACTTCTACCCCAATAGCTTTGTTCATCTTTGAACTATTAACAATGTCTCCATAAATACTTGATGTTTTACAATTATTTACTGAGGTCTTATTTCACCATGTTACATTAAACATATTTTGATCCATAAAGATA
This sequence comes from Cymbidium sinense, assembly GCA_021442155.1. Lineage (NCBI taxonomy): Eukaryota > Viridiplantae > Streptophyta > Magnoliopsida > Asparagales > Orchidaceae > Cymbidium > Cymbidium sinense. The sequence goes on along the minus strand of CM038219.1, from coordinate 81,780,352 downwards.
TTTATAATCACTTTGAAGGGCATTACATTAAACATATTTTCAAAATTTCTACATTTTCTTCTCCTAAGTTGTTTTATATCAAGTTTACATCGTTTGGAAAGAGTTGTGAACATTACAATTGTAATCATTATCACATCCTTTTCAATTAGCCAAATTTAATGGATTGATTGATTGATGGTCATTAGACATTTGTGTGTTCTCCATCATCTATTTTGTTGGCTTCTCTAAACTCTATAAGCTCTATACCTACAACAACAATCAAATCCACTTTATCGATACACCATTTGACAACTCAATTGGAAGAGCATAGCTCAAAGGGCTTTTGTTTCACTGCCATAATACCATTGAAATCACGCTTATAAGTCCCAAGCTGTTTATCTTAATGTTTATTGATGAACATTAGGAACAATCAAATAAATAACATGATGCAATTAAACCATCTTTTATTGATTTCACATAATCCAATTTCAATACTTTCACAGCATAAAATAATCCAAGAACTTTATGGACATTTGCAATCACATTGTCCATATATTGGTAGACATTGGATCTACTCACAACTTTATTCAAAAGAAATTAGTTGCACTTTGGGACAAATAATCATAACATCCAAATTCTTTAACTTTTTAGTGGACAATGGGTTAACTTTATAATGCTTTGCTCTTTTTTGGTAGAAGGACATGATATTCAAGGAAGCTCATTCATTGTTGACTATCACACTTTCTAATTCAAGGCGTAGATGTGATCTTGGAAGTCCATAGTTTGGAGTTGTTAGATTGGTGTATTGCAAATTATAAGGATACTTAACTATGGAATTTTTTATAAATAGGAAATACAACTAAATTGCAAGGTGAAGTGAGCTTAGTCCACAACATTCAATTGAGTAGTTCACTTGATTATTCTCCATCAATTGCATACTTCTTGTTTATGCTGATATATGATTCTAGCCAATTATCCACAAGTAGGCTATAGTCTTTACATCAAAAGAATCAAGAAGAACTCGATGCTTACCAATAGCTATTTAAGTCATCATTTGAGTTGTCATTACAGAAGGTAGTGGAGCATTGAATTCATTGTTGCCAGGTGTGAAACCCATGTGGGTGCAACAATATTGATGTGATTATTTTTAGAATATTGAAATAAACAAGTTGTTGAAAGATATACTTGACTTAAGCATCATTCACAAAAGTGCAAGCTTTTTCCTTTCCTGGTTCTCTTAGTATGCAAGAATAGTGGCATGTGATATTTTTGTATAGGTGGAATGACAAACCATTTTTCTATGCCAATTGTCAATGAAAAAATAAACATGTTACATTGTGCTTCCATTTCTCAAATTTGGATTTGTCATCTGGTTATCACCAAATATGAATGGTGAAGGAGGGTGCATGCAAGATGGTTGTCCAAACACATGAGGGGGCCACTACAAATTAATGTCAATGCCCTTTGGCATGGAAAACGTGCTAACCACCTTTTCAACCCTTTCTTTGCTTTGTTTTGATATTTTTTATGACATCCTTCTCCACAGGACATCTCTTGATGTGCTGGTAGACCATCTTCTAATGGTCTTGAACTCTCTTCAAACACATATTATTTGTAAAACCCCTAAGCACATGTTTGCTGAAACACAACTTGACTTATCTGTGGCATAAAAAATCAATCTAAAGGTTCAATACCGGCAAACCCTGAATTGCTGAAATAATTGATACAATTCTATGGGTTAAAAGCAAATCAGTTCCCCATTTTGTGGCAATCATAGCACCAATAACAGCTTTATTGGCACGTGACAAACTTCAATGATTTTCCATTAGCATTCAATGCTTTGAAAGATGCAATACCTCATTTCCATTCTTACCTTGATTATTTTGGTTCCATTTATTGTAGGAACAGGTGCCTAAAGCAAAGCTATTGGTGCTTAGCTATTGGCACTGCCCTGATACAATATGCTCATCCTCTCACTTTTTATAGTAGAAAGCTATCATTGGCATTACAAAAGCCTTCCTCTTATGCTCTTGAACTAAAGGCAGTTGTTTGGGTCATTGCTGGCTGTGAATGAAGTCTGTACAAAATAAAACTTGGCAAAACAAAATTTCACCAAAAAGGACCAATAAAGCTAACAACCATTGTGATAACTAAATACAAATGACAAGACTTTGGCAACTAAGTAATAACATAGAATAATTAGTTGATCCCTAAGATAACTATTTCACTGAAAAATTTCCCAAATGCAATTGGAATAAAGCTGCCTGAACAAACTATGGGTTCCAGCATCTTGCCCTTTGAATGTGACTTCCTAACCCCTCTAAGTGTTGTAGGTGTTATTGGCTTCTAAAATGGACTTAACTAGGAGTGTTGGAATTCTTTCTCTCAAATAAGTTCCAAAAGTAATTCAAGCTTGACGGGAATGCCAGTGCTAGTAGTTTCTTATCTTTCTTCTTGATGGGCATTCTCTAACATCTCATGTTTGCTCGAATGCTTGCCACTAGTTTTTCAAGAAACGTTTGGCTCATGGAAATCACTAAACTTTATGAGCAGCATGCTAATCGCTTAGGAAACTTATTATTTAAGAATTGAAATTCTAAAATTAACAAACTAGTTAAAAAAATAGATAACCCGATGAGTGAATAGTTTCTTGATTAAGGAATCGGATAATTTAATGTCTTGCCATTACCAAACCCAAACTTGTAAGACTTAAAATAAGGGCTTTAGAGATCAATAAAAGATAATACTTATTGCTCATAGAGTGCATGATACTATCTCGTCCAAGTCCCTAATGGCAACTTCAAATTGCAATTCTCTATTTCGGTTGAGATTAAGCTCTATCCTCAAACCTTTTGCAAATCAGATTCACTCTTCTCGGTCTTCAATTCATACGAAGAAGAAATGGAATACAACACAAACAAAATAATAAATATCACCTTGTAGATGAATGATGTCCCTTGAAAAATATGATCATTACTTATTCGGTAGAAATGATTTATAGATTTTTGAATAGTTTCAATACCTTAATATTCTCCTTCATAAGCATCAAAATCACTTTCTTGCCTATATTCTAAGGTATAGGTGTTATTATAACTACTATAAAAATATGCCTATCATATTTCCATGGCTGTCCTAATAGTAACAGACATCCATATGAATTGCATCATATCACCTCCTCTTGTAATTTATTGCCTTTAGAAAATTACTAAACATTACTTTGTGACTTTTGATCATTTTCATTATTAGGAACCGGACAATTTGTAAGGTGTAGGGTGCTCTTGAATAGTTAGATTTAATTTTTCAACTATATTATTGGTGACATTCTCACAAGCTCCCCATCAAATGATCATATTGCACACTTTCTTTTGCATGGTGCATCTAGTTTGAAGGATATTATGTTGACATCAACTACGGGCTTAAAGTAGTGCTCAAAAGTCTTTAAGCCATCAAACGTTCACCATCATTGGCATACAATCATTATCATCAAGGTGTCTTCTAGTTCATTTTTTTTCCTTGGTTGGGGCCTTTTCCACTGGGAATACAATTCAACAATTTGGAAAATTTAATGCAATGCATACAAATTCTAGACATCAAAAGCATTTTATGAGTGAGCTTTTAGTATTATAAGTGTTAAATTTATTGATTCCTAATGTTTGTGTATAATTGAGAAGGTTATTTTTAAAAAATGACAAGAGTCACCATGGGTTTCCTAATCATCTGGCTTTTGTCCTAAATTGGAAGAACAGTTCTTAGTATTATATTGTTGTTGTTCCACCCTTAGAGCTAATGCAATGACATTTGATAATGTCCAATACTGTTATAATTTTTTATTTTTAGAATTGCAGGATATAACTCACTATTAAATTAGGCAAGTATGCTCCTTAGTTTGATTATATCACATTTTAACATCAATTTTTTAAATTTAGTGATATATTCTTCTACAAATAGATTTTATTGATGAAAGTTATGAAGTTTAATAAACACATTTTGTGTGAAATGAGATGTCAAGTAATTTTCTTTTGTATTTTCTCTCACTCGATGATCTTATTTTTATCTTCTATATATCCTGTGTTCATTTTAGATTTTCCATCAAAATGATATGATTTTTTTTAATTTGATGGCCACTAGTTTAACATGCTTATCATTAAGTATTTCTTTATATTCAAATATGTGCTTTATCATATGTGGAAAATCTATGAGATCATCAAGATTTAGCCCATCCTCAAAATTAGGAATAATGTCTGACTGGTTCCCTTCTATGATAAGGTTCATCCTCTTCAGATAATTCTTAAAATGATTGATAGAAAGGATTATCCATCTCATGCAAATGGGATTCTCATTCACACCTTTTATATGTCACTAACCTATTTTGTAATTGTTGAATTGCATGATGTAATTCCTCCATGTTTAGTGCTGAGCTTTGGTGGGGTAGGTTTCTCATAGGCGACATTCTAATGTAGGCTCTGATTTGACATTGAGTGCATGGAGTATACAAAATAAAACTTTGAAAATCTAAATTACATAAAAAAAAGATCAATAAAGCAACCATAGTGAGAACTAAATACCTATGGCAAGTAAAACCACAATTAAACCAACAATATAATAGACCCAGATAAGTATTTTGTAAAGCAATTTCCCAAATAAATTTGGAATAAAGTAGCCAACATCTTGCTCTCAAGACTTCTTAATTCCCCTTTGAGTGGTGTTAGTGTTATTGGCTTCTTAAATGGGATTGAGTGGTGGAATTCTTTCTCCCAAACAATTTCCATAAGTAATTCAAGCTTGATGGGATTGTCAGTGTTAGTCATTTCTTATCTTTTCTGTCCAATGGGGATTCTCTGAGATCTCAGGTTTGGTGGATTGCCAAGAAACATTTGGCCCAAAGAAATTGCTGAACTCATAAATAGAGCACGCCAGTGTTACTTGGGAAGCATGACCAAACCTGTAATTTACCAAGGTACAATTAGGTAGTTTCTATTCAAGAATTGAAATTATAAAATTAATAAACTAATCAAAACAAATATGGGTAATCTAATGTCTTGTCATTACTAAACCAAAGCTACTAGGACTTCTAAATTTAGGGTAAGAGGTGTTCTTATTGCTCATTGGAGAAAACCATCTCCCATTGAAGTTGTCTCTTGCAACAACTCCAAAATGCGTTCTATATTTTTTGGTTGAGTTAAGCTCTAGAATCCTCTAACCACCTTTGCAAATTCATTCTTCTTTCTTCTTCAATTCTTGCGGTAAGAGATGGAAAAACAACACAAACAAAATAAGAAATATTACCTTGTAGAACAATGGTTGTCCCCGTTAAAATATGATCACCACTTCCCTTTAATGCCTTTTGCATTCCCCAACAACATCCGTTTTTTTCTGTTGAACTACAAGTATGTGCCATAATTCAAACTAAGCACATATAGCAAAATCTATGAAAATCGAAACGCGTTGCATGATCGATTAAAACTCCCTAATTTGATTCAATCAAAAGTCATCTCAATCCAAAATTTGGCTTTGTAATGTTAAAAATATCAAAATTAATTAAATGAAAATTATTGGGTCAATAACCAATCAATTAATTAAAATTAATTTTTAATGAAATTACATGCATATAAAGGTTATGAGGCCTCGACGATGTTTAAACGACCACCGCTCACAAAATTGACTGTACCGTTATTGCCGAAACGTCGATATCTATCAAACGACACCTTTCACGATCAATTCAACAAAGTCTATGTGAACGTTGAGCGATTCAAATGACGTCATTTAAATTTTTTCGAATCGCTAACATGGTCCAAATGATCTCGATCATGAAACGAAGATCACCATTGTGTAGATCAAAAATACTTAAAATTGACATATTATTAAGGTTCATCATACAAAATAATTTCATAAGATTTGATGCAAAATTATATTAATCTACATTAAAATGGCTAATGGTTTTAAACCCCATAATATTTGCTTAATCTCAAATTAATTCATTTCGACCACCAATCAATTTAGATGCTTAGGGAGCCAATTGGATTTGCCACCTAATGAACCCTATTGTTTTCCTTAGCTCACCAATTGAAACTTCGTCGCCCCTAATACACAATGAGCATCCTGTGATCTCTCCCATTCATGCATGGAAGAAAGCTCACAGGCTCTCCCTCTCTCTGTCCATCCCAAGTTGCAAGAGTGATTCCCTCCTTCACATTTGTCTCTTCCTCTCTTGTCCTTCCTCTGATCAAACTGCAGACAGAGCAAACTTTTGGTTGTCCTTCTTAGTCAAGCAGGTAGCCAAATGGATTCCCTCCATTCCATCCTCTTAGCCACCCAGTGAGGCATCGACCTCCCTTCCTCTTGGGTCCATCTGTCTCTCCCACAGCTACCAAGGGAATTCCCTAACATGGTCATTGCTCCCTGCTAGACACACGAGCTGAGCATCCCTCTGTCCCTTTTCTGTAGCAACCGAGGGCTTCCTTTTCGGTTCTTCCCAAAATCTTTTTTCCTCCTCTTTTTAATCAAATTTCTAGGTTGTTTCTATTCAACCCTAAGTTCCCTACCATTATTTCATTCCCTTTTGCTTGGATGAAATGGGTTTAGTGATATTTTCTTTCATCTATATTTTGTGCTTGGGTTGTTCTTTTATGCAATTGCAATAGGAGGGGGAGATGGTGTTTAACATGGCATAGCTCAGGTTGCGTTATTTTTGTCACTAAGCATTCCTATGATGCATCTATTTGAGTTACCAAACAAATGAAAAAAATGTAAAATTAGTAGGGTTGTGATCTTTTATGAGGGTTACCTTGCTTTGTTATACCTCATTCCTTTGTTTGATTACTTGCAATCATGAAGGTGGTTATCTTGTTTAGGTAAGATTTCAGATTTTCTAGACTTACCAAACTTAATGTGATTGTTTAGTTTATGTAGCCTAAACTCCATGTAATTATCATGTTAAAGGAAGAGGATAAAGGGAGGTGATTGGCTTTGCTAGCATTGTGCTTGTTTTCCTCTCTTTTGTGATCACTAAGTTAGTGGGCATTTGAAATACAATCTGAAATGAGATTTTGTGCAAGTTTAAAGCTCCCATTTTTTGTTGTTTAGCTTCATTAAGGTTGCATCTTGCCTAGTGTTTGTTCATATTGTACTCAAAAGCAATTGCCAAGTTCCTATATTGCATTAAAACTGAATAAGTTGACATAGATGTAGGATATGATTTGCTCTCTTGGTTTTAAAGTTTTCTTAAAATTGCTTACTTTGTGTGGCTTAAATTCTATTGGCTATCATTTTTAAAACAAAGGGAATGAAAGGGGGAGTGATTGGATTTGCTAGCATTGTTATTATTCTTTTCTCTCCATTGTCAGCTAATGGACATGTGAAGTGCAATCTGAAATGAGATTTCATTTGCATAGAATTTGAAATTGATTGTCCTTCATTGGTTGAATGAATAATTTGCAAGGTTTCGAATGACTACCTATTATCTTGTTTAATTAAATCTTGCTTAAATTCTAATATCATTGTGAAATTGATATGAAATAGGAAGTGCATAAGCTTTAACTTTGATTCATGGCTCTCATTCTATTATTTGAGTCCTCTTATTTTATCATATGTTTTGGTGAGTAGATCACTCTTACACTTTATGATCTAGTGGTCATCTTGTTTATATGATGATTGATGCAAAATGGTTCAATGCATTGTTTGGCTTTAGAATTCCATGGTAATATATGAAATTTGCATTTAAGATTAGCCATTCAACATCTCTTTTTTTATTGATTGAATCAAAATGGAAAAATTATGAATATGATTGCAAGGTTAGTGAATTTTGGAGACATTCACTTTGCTGTCTGCACTTGATTGTGAGCTAAAATTGTTCAAACTTAGCTATTTCATGTTCTACTTGTTCTCACATGTATTCAATCAGTTTGATCTTGAGACTTTCTCTATTAACATGATAAGATGGGATTATGGTTTTCATGAAGGCACATTGCTTTTGTTTTGCCTCTTTCATGTTATCAAAGTTGAAAATTCATTTGCATTTTACCATCAAAGTGTTATTTTGATTTGCTGAATATAAGGAAGAAAGCAATATTTTTGATATTCAATAGGAAAGGATTAGATGGGGCTTGCATTTGTTGAAGGCTTATACATTAATTTGCTGATTATGCATTCCAAAGGGTAAATTTTGGATGAAATGTTGAATGAAATGGTGATAAGTCACAACATAAGGTAAAATCTTCACTTGTATAATGCTTCTTTTGCCCTAATGCATATGTAAAGGTAAAATTTCAAAGATTACTAAATGTTTACATTGTTACGATGTGGAAGGAAAAAATACTTTGATATAAAGTCGTTGTTATTGTGGTGGAGAAACTTGTGATAGTACTGTTAAAATTGTTCCAACGATAAGAGGAAATATGCTTTTAGTATATGCATTCTTAATGACAAGGAAATCTTATGCTATAAATATAAGTGCTAGATATAAATTATACTTTTCTTTTTGTGTACACAACACCATGCGCCTTTCTTGGCATGGTTGGGCGGTCTCTGCAGACCTACGTGGGGATGACGGGTTGAAATTTCTAGTAAACTAAACTTATAAGGTTTAACATTTTAGATAAACTTTTGAACTTTATGTATCATAAGATGAATGTAATTAAGATTCAAATCATGAAATGATCACTTAGAATCATAAATTATAAGACATCAAATGAATTAGCTAAAGAGACTTAAAAGAATTTCATGACTTGCTCACTAACAAGCATATGATTTGATAGCTTAATAGCAAGTAAAGATGAACTTTTAGCTATCACTTGAAATGCAAAGAATATTAATTGAATTAAAAGAGGTTAAGGGAGGCTTAAACTAAGCTTGAATCTCCTTAAGTTTACCAATAAATGCAAACTAAATTTTTTCAATACATTTATTCAATAGTATTATATCATGTATTGAAAATGTGAAAAGAATTTAGTTCAAATTAATTTTCTTCTTGGGAGGAGAATTGAGTACAATTTGAGTTGAAACATAAAGACTTGCAAAGAATAGCTCATTTATGAGTATAAGTAAGGTTTGATAATTCGTCAGTGAATATGAATGAGATGCCTTTCATTAAACATTGATGTAAAATTGAATATTTGATCGGAGGATTATTTAAACATTCAAATGAATGAGATTTTGCCTATGCTTGTGATCAATCTTACATTTAAGTTTAATGTCTTATGATTTATACAAGTATTCAAGGAAAAATAAATCCAAGCATGAATTATGAACCATTCTTTCATGTGAATCTATAGCTTTGAGTTTTGCATGCTAAGTGTTTAATGGAATGACTTATAACGATATTCAAAATACTACTACATTCCATTCAAATTGAATAGCATATGAACTTTCAAGTTAAATGAATCTCGCTTACTTCATAGAGCAATGTTTTAATCACTTGATTCATGATAACATTTGAAAGAGTCAAGCTCATGTTAGAAGAGATTCTCACTTGATTCACACAAGTATTTAAAAGAGTCAACACATGTCTTATAGAAGATCTATTCTTGATTTATGATAAAAGGAAAGAATTAAACTTATGTCTTATAGAATGGACCTCTAATTGATCTATGAAGAACATTTGAAATGGTCAAATTTATATTTGACGAACAAATCTACGTTTGATGTATGATATTGGGTATCTAACAAACCCGTACTAATTTTACACATTTTTGTATCTAATATAACTACTTCAACTTAGACATTCTTATATCCATACATCATTTTAAGAGAATAGATACTTGTATATGAAGTATCCACTAGCTTGAAAGCTTAAATAAATATAAGCAAGTCATATGAAAAATGAATGAATATATACCTACAATAATTCAAAACTAATTATTCATCTACATGTGTCCCGACATATATGTTATAGATCTAAATAGTGTTCGAGGATCTGCATGGGTTGAACCAGGTCTTGTGACCGTTAACAAAATCTAAAAATGTAATAATATTATTATAATATTTTCAACTTAATGAAATTTAAGCTATTATAGAATGACAGAAGATAAATCTATCGGCATCATTATTAATGTAACTTCTCAAGTTTAAATCCTCAAGAGGAAAGTCTTAAACCCAATCCTCTATGCTCAAACTAGAGTTGACAAGGTTTGGTGGATGATAGATCTTGAAGCAACGAATTTAGACCCGATTCTCTACGAGAAAAGAGGTAGAGTTGACATGGTCTACTAGCCTACAATAATCATACAATCAAAAGGCTATTATTATCAAGGTTTAAGTGATTAATGATTATATGTATTCAAATTCAAATAAATTACAAAATAATCATATGTTCAAATAAAAAATAAAAATATATATAAATTAAATGAAATTAATTATTTAAATTTAAAGTTAAAATTCATCCACCTCTTGCAATTATTTAGAGGGTGACAAGTCAAAAAGACTTTTGCTCACAAAGAGCCAATGTCAAATCAAATACATAATTATTTTCATACTTAAATAACCTTAAGTCGGTAAGGATGTGGCCCGTGTCCTCTGTCCGTGTGGGTTTGTTGTGATATGACACCACATAATTGCCAAAGCCTCTGACTTGGTGGTTTGCCTCAAAATGACACTACTAAATTACTCACGATCGCACAGTATGTTCCTAATGACTTTTCTTTTTAGTTGTGAAATTATATAATGTATCGATTGATAAAAGCTCTGTTATATAAGGTTGACTTATATTTGTCCCTTTAGAAAATCCACCCTAGGTCTACAAGGACAAGGATACTTTAGATGACATAACCCATGGTTGCCGAGCGTTTGGACTACCTCCTCTAACTAAGTGGACTAGAGACCACGACAGCCCGTGATGATGGAACCATGGGATCTTGATCGGGCACATCACTGTTCCCCTAAATATAAGCTTTAAATTAAAATAATAAATCTCATAAATCCTAAACTCCACTCACTATTACTATATGCTCACTATTTAGCGATTCATTGACTACCCTTAATCGAAAGTGTTCTCTGATATTAGGAGGGATACTAACCGCTTGCATCTATAGAAAACTTGGAACCGATGTAAAGTCCTTACAAAATGAGGGTGAAATTTCTGGGTAGCCTTATCTACTATTTCATCGCCTTGAAAAATTTGACGACATTTTAATCATTATCTTCAGAGAGGTGGTGGTGAATTCCCACACTACCTAGCACTATTAATGTCTTTTAACTAAGAACTTAGGAAAAACCTCTTGATAGTCATTGGAGGAGGAAGTGTAAGACTAGGCACCGATGGGGGTAGACTTCTACACTTAACTATGAATGCTTACCATCACCACTTTCCTTCAAATTTGAGAAAATATACTCCAAACAGGGAAATTCTTCTCCATCTTCGGGTATTCTATAATAAGTATCCCAAATAACTAGGCCTCTTAATTACTAAATTGTCTCCATGAAGATAGTAAAGTTATAAAGTAATTATGAAAAAGACTTCTAATTGCTAAAAACAACTTATAACTACATAAGTGGCAATATCTGTTAGGAAAACATTTAATCATTCACAAATCAATGTAAGTTAGGTGGTTTATTATTACTAGAAACTACCAAAATGCATCTTTTTGATATATCTCATTTTAAAACATTTTGTTAAGATTGCACTCTACATCTAGCCCCTCCTACCAGCTTTGTTCACCACCAGCCAACCATTGCTTCATTCATTAGCCATCCTTAATTAATGAACCATCATGTGCATGGAATAGAGAAGTAGTGCAATTACTAATTCAATGGGACGGATTCCATCATGGGTTCATTTGGAAGACTATGTACCACCTATCTAAATTTTTGACCTTGAGAGCAAGATCATCTTTGATGATGGGAATATTGTAGTGAACTTACTGAGTTCATCAAAAGGTCAAAAATAAAAGATAACAAGAATGCTGAAATGGATGACAGATCAGTCCAAATAAAGAAGCAGAACTATTAATGACAACAAGGATTGGCCTAGCAAATGAAGTAATAGTTGCCTTGTTAAGATGAAGTTCTTTGTGTTAGGGTTGCTGCAATTACTAAAAGTGTTTCTTTGTAGTACAATTGTTGATTCTTTTATTCTATCCAAACCAACGTTACTTAGATTGAACCTTATATTATACTTTGGAAAATTTATAAATAAAGTTGAATGGGTTGAACAGAGTGAAAAACTCTTTTCCTGTTTACATTTTTATTCTTCTTTTCTCCTCCTGAGACTTTGGTTTCCTGAGTGTTCATAGCAAAATTTAGCATTTGATATGTGTACTTAGAAATTTCAGATTTGTTGGATAAATTATATTTTCTTTGGATGTATAGTTCTTTCATATAATATCATCAATTTTTAACTATTAACTTTCATTTCCTTTGCATTATCCTTTTGATCATTTATTTCCTTTAATGCATCTTGTTATGCTTCAACTTTTCTTGTTTTGGTTTATGGGAAATACTTTGTCGCCCAACTCAGCCTAAATTGAAAAATTCTTTGGTTTTTAACTTTTACATCTTTTTGAGGTTTTTTTCCGTGCATACTGACCTATGTTACTTCTAAGAGCCATCCACACCACTCACACCTGTCTCCTAGCTCAAATATTTATGGGAATGAACAACTTGAAAGAGAAAAAACATAATTAAACATTGTCGAGGAACCTGGATAGTGCCAATAAAAAGTATAATATAATCTCTATCAAATTGTAATGATAATTTATCTCCATTTTCATCATGTTATTGTTGCTTTATGTTTTATGACAACAAATTCATTTTGTGGAAACATTTCCTGCATGCAATCTGGTCTTCTATTATAGCTACCATTGCTACCAAATACTAATAAGAAAAAAAATAAAACTTGGGATCCCATTTTCTACTTTTCATAATTTTATCATTCAGTTAAAAATTTTATGAGAGACCTCATTCTTTATACACAGATGCAAATGCAAATTGGTGTATAAACATGAAAGCACACATAAACTTCAGTAGATTTGAGTTACCTGAATAAAAATTTTAATGAAATAACCACAAAATTTAATGACTTAACAATATGGAAAAAAATTTAAAACTTCCTTTCATTTTTGTCTCCAAAAGATGTATTGTTGCATGTTGTGTTATGTCCTCCAATCGCAATATTCTTTTCCTACAATGTACTCTTAAATCATCTATTGCACATTTTTGATTATTTATGAAATCTTTTCAGTTGGTTTAAATTCTTAATCTGGAACAAAGTGAATATTGATAACTTGTACCAGTACTTAGTTTGGTTTCCATGCAAAATATTACTCCCAATTTTGCTACTTCGAAGAACTACTCTCCTCTGCATTACATTCTGATTTATTAAGAGTCTGAGATCAAATATGTGGTCTCTAAAAATTCAAGTTCGATCTTTCATTGAGAGTTTATGTATTGATTCCTAATTAAATTTTCAGAAGGGAGATTAGATTGAAGATAAAACATGACTTACCCTCATTTTCCAATGACCTTAGGTACGCTTCCAAGTTCACCATAGGTGCAAGAACCTATGATTAATTAGCATCCATAGTTAATTACCCCTCATATCACAATAGAAGGGCCCTCTCAAAGGTTGGATGTTTGTATTGATCTTTAGTGTGAATTGGTGTTTAGTGATATTTGTGTGAATGAATATCTAGGATAAAGGGAAGTAGTCCCAATCAAGATCCCATGATTTTGTCATCCCATGCCCACTATTATTCTATGCTATCAACATCAGACAGCTATTACTCATAATGTCCAGGGAACTTAATTAGCAGTCATGGGTGCCTCATCCTAGGAATGAGTAGAGTTATTATGTAGGTGTTTATTGGAGTATTTAATCTAAACTTAGTTTTAAGTTTGATCGATCATTTAGTTTTATGACTTCCTCTTCTTGACAAAATGATTTGAGAATTTTATGAGATATGTAGGATTTACATCCATTATATAACCAATGTTAACTGAAATTTTTCTTGCAAACATAAACTGAGCTTATATCTATTGGAATGCCTGATTGAGTTAGACTTACATCCCTTAGAATGCTGGAAGTTTGCTTTGTAAATATATATTGGGGTTACATCCATTGAAATTTCATGACTTTAAGAATATGATCCATTTTTCAGACAATGAATGGGCTTACATCCTTCGGAAAGCCAATATAAATGTAGAGTTTGTTTTACTAATATAAATTAGACATTCATCAGAATGTTGATTATTAAATGTAGAGTCCATTATGTGCACATTGATTGTGCTTACATCCTTTGGAATTATTATTAAATATTTATAGATTTTGATGATGTAATGAAGTGTCATCTCTTCTTTACCACTTTCAGGTGATTTGCGCCTCCGTGAAGTCATTACCTTATTTTTTGAGTTCAAGAGGATGTTTGCTACACAATTTGCAAGTGCTCAAAAACCATTGTATATTTTCCAAGCCCTTCCATAAATGAGGTAAGAACTTGACGAGTCTTGAGGAAGTTCAACACACATTTCTAATAAGAGATGTTGGAAATTAAAGATTTCAAATTGAGAATTGCCCATGCTACACTTTCTTAATGACTGAAAGAAGGACCATTTAGATATGTTCTCAGATTCTAATAACCAAAGACACTCGCCAAATAATGGAGCGAGCAAAAAACTATGTAAATACAAAAGAATACAATGAAGTTATTAAACCAACCACCATCTGAAAAGACTCAGTAAAGATATCTCTTTGAGAGCAACAACCTAGTGGTAGGTATCGAGCTAGAAGAAAAGATAAAAGAAGGCAATCTGAGGCACCAATAGCTAGGGGGTTTAGGAATCTTACAACTTGTTACCAAGGAGTCAATACTAACCATTAACAACTCCTCTCAGAGTATTAATGGCTGAGTTAGTAGAGGCCAATTAAAATAAGGAATATTTTAAGAGACCACTACCAATGAAACTCGATATAGTTCGTGATCGATCAAGGCACTATGCTTACCACCATGAACACGGTCATGAGCTAAAGAGTGTAGACACCTAAAAAGTCTAGTTAACAAATTGATTGCCAACTATCAAGTTAAAAGTATTTTGATCAACATAATCATTAAGTTGGTATTCAACAAGCTAAGATAACTAACTCTAAATTCACCCCACTAGGGATTTCTATAGATTTCTTAGAAGAGTGAAGAAGAGAAATTAAAGGATAATTACCCTCCCCGTGACTTAAGGAGAAGGGAGTGAACAATTCATGGCTATGACTAACTTTATCATGTAGAGGCTTTGGCCACCTACAACACCATCTTTGGTTGATCTTTACTCAATACTTTTCAAGTAGTGTTATCACCTTTCCACATAACCATCAAATTTTGAACTAGATGTGAGGAAATCACAGTTAAACAAAATCTCAATCAATCTCGAGCCTGCTACTAAAAGGCAGTTGGCAGATATAGTAAGAAAGATGAAGTATTATAGCTAAAGACCGCAAGAACAGGAATTGAAGTTCTCAAGGAGATAGAAGATTCCCACAAAGAAGGATTCAGGAAGTTCTAAAGATCAACTCAAACTATAGTATAAGACCAAGACCTCTGTACTTAACTTTAAAATAAAAAGACTAACAATCTATATGGTTAGCGATTATAATGTAAGACCAATTCTTGTGAGGTCAACAATTAAACTTAAAAAAAGATCAACTCTCGTGGTTGGCACAATAGTGTAAAATTGACACATCGAGCATCAACTAAAATGCAAAATGAATTCACCATTAAGCACCTAAGTGTTTTAACTAAGTCAAAATAAAGAATTTATCTAACCGATAGTAATTATAAGACTACCTAGAGAAATTTAATCAATGTCTCTCAAGTCCCTAGAATGCTAATAAGGAGTATAACACCAATGACATGAGTAAGTTCTTAATTCTAGTAAGTAGCCTTCATTATTGCTTAAGAAAAGGAGAGAACATTTCAAAGTTTTTTAACATAAAAAAAAATATTTTCATTCATGAAGTAAAATATCATAAAAGAACCAGTAAAAGTACATATACTTTTACACTTGCCAAAAAAAAGTGAAAGAAGTCACTATGCCACTCTCAACATCATCATTAGAATATGAAATGGTGGGTACATTAGAAAATCAAGAACTTAGCATCCACGACCATGCTTCACTAATTTAATAACAAAGTCGCCGTCTTGAATTTTGCTTAAGAAAATCATGGTACTCATTAGAATCTAAAATCCAATGAACTTAGCTTCTTTCTCCTAAAACTCTCACAAGAGAGAGCTCTTCATGCAACTCTTGTTAGAGTTGGTCAGCAAGTAAGCTCCAAAGTTGCTTTATCCTTCTCT
Organism: Cymbidium sinense; assembly: GCA_021442155.1. Classification (NCBI taxonomy): domain Eukaryota; kingdom Viridiplantae; phylum Streptophyta; class Magnoliopsida; order Asparagales; family Orchidaceae; genus Cymbidium; species Cymbidium sinense. The sequence continues at coordinate 81,764,102 of CM038219.1, read as the reverse complement.
TCCTCCTGCTAATCCACCTCAGCCTAAAGGTCTTTGTGCTCAGCTTCTAGAGATAAAAGATTTGTCTTCATAGTTGATAGCTAGGACTTTATATAGTAAGCCTCCTTTCTCTTAGCAAGAAATTTGTGGAGATTTTCCAGGTCACTTGCAATGCCATTACCTAAGAGGTCATGATGGAATAGAGAAGTTTCCCATTAAGAATCTCCTCCAAAAGCTCATCATACTCCTTGGAGTAGATTACCTATGCTCATGTTTATTGGTTAGCAAAGTTAATTTTAGAGTATAGTTTTCCTTTGCATACTGCCCCTCCTCTCTCCTTAAGCTTGCTCCTTTCTTGATCCCAAGGAGCAAAGCTCATAGATCTCTTCCTTTTAAGGAGAGTTGTACCACCTCATTAGTTGTTAGAGCTATACTCAGACACTCTTCCTCCTCCTTGCAAACTCACCATCATCGCCAAGATCGAGCTCCCCAACTTCATGCTCGCCTCCTGAGGAACTTAACCATGTCATCAACAAGCTGGGTGATAAGGTCTCCTCTACTATAGCAAAACATGCAAAAATAATTGATGAGATTGACTCATAAAGATACTATCAAATTGAAAAGAAAGAAATACTCACTACAAAGTAAAATTTCTTAAGTGGAGATAGAAAGATGTTCAAGGTTCAACAGACTATCCACACCCCATTTTCTCAACATCAAGCTCACTAAGCTTGGTCTCCTTACTCACTAAGTAGAGAAGAGGAGAGTTAATATCAAACATTTGAGGAGCTTAAAAAAGTTTTTTGAGTGCTAACACTTGTTCACCAATGTGAACCTTCAACAAAGTTTGAGAATAGTCGTCGATGGCCTTTACCATGAATACTCACCTAAAAGGCTCATGCTCCATGGAATTTCCCTACATGAGTAGGATAATACAATAAGTTAGGAAGGAAAGTCAACACTAATATATAAAAATTGAGAACATTAACCCTCTTGCAAGGTAGTGGTAGCCAAAACCCATTTCTAAAGTGATGGAGCGGGATGCACAACTTATTGACTTGAGTTGTGTTGAATTGGTTATGCTTATCAGCTACCCACTTAATGAAGTTGGGGTTGTCATAGTAATAACCATAAAAGGCGAGGTTGTAGCAGTTGTTCTAGATCAAGCACCTCCTTAGCCTATGCTTGAAGAAACGATGAAATTGCCTTCTTCAAGAGCAAAATTATAAGGAATATCACTTAAAGTAAGAAAAGCAAGCTCTATTGAATGAGAAGGAGACCCACTAGCTTAAAAAAAAATGAAATAAAGACTCAACTCAAAGAAGAATGAATTTATATATGCAAAAAAGAAAGGCCTAATAACACGGATGTCACATCGCATTCGATGAAGAGAATGATTACTTGATCCCGAGAATGACACATGCAAAATGTTTACTTGCATCATAGTGAAAATTCATCAAAATAAAAAAAGTAGAGAAAAGTAATATTTTATACAAACATAAAATACAACATACTTTATAACCCAATACATCATTTTTGAGAAATCCTATAATGTCCGAGCAATCCTTAGCAAGTCTACTTTTCTTACACATATAATCATACAATAAGTTTGCCTGAAAGGAGAGGAGGCCCTTGCAACTTGATCGAGCTATAAAGCAGAACTTAGAAATTTTTTTGAGACTCCACCTAAGGGAGGAGCCAAGAACTTTATTTAGCATAAGTACAAATCAACAAATTTTTTTTTTAAAAAATTCTTAATAGCTTTTATCTAACCTTAGATCTTACCGTTGTTGTTTTAAAAATAACTTTTATTAAAGATTTGATATAAAAAGATAAAATTTAAGTTCATAAAAAAACTTATACTTAAGAATGACACCTATAATTTTTCCTTCAAGCCTTCATCATAGAGTCTCTAATAAGATTGTGCAAGTGATTCTTTATAATCTTTATAATAATAAAATATATGTTTAATTTTTATAGTGATAATTACGTATATTAAAGCATAAATATCATTTTTTTTTCTAGTCTTCACTATTTTTGTGCGCTCTTCAATCACTTTCAACTTCAAAAAATCAACAATTGATCTTATGTCAATGATAAAATTATCAAGTTGACTGTCCAATATAATGCAATTTATATTTGGCAAAACTACAATCTAACCAATATTTAAATTCATCAAATTATTCTAGATTAAATTTATATAATTTATTTGTAATGGTAGTAATAGTTTTTATTATTATTATTATTATTATTATTATTATTATTATTTGAAAGTTATAATTATAACTATTAGTTTCTTAACTATTAATGTAATTAATTACTAAATTAAACACCATGCTCGACACTACAAAATTAACTAAAACAAATGATTAAAGCAAATAAATATTTTATGCTGACAACACTTAGAATTCATAAGTTACATGAAGACATCTAGTAGAAAAATAAGTTAATTATTAATTTATCAAAACTATTATTTTTTTACTTAAGTAACAAGACGCATTCTCCTATTCTTAAACAAATTTAAGAAATCGTTAATAAAAGCTTATTGGTTTGCTATAATTTAGTAATTTACTTTGCTGCACTTTTTTAATTAGGTGTTTATGCTTATAATTCTTCACTGATCTGGTATCATGGTAGAACTAATTGCAAACTTTAAGGATAAAACACTTCTTTTTTATGATCTTTCTTAAATAATAATTTTTTGAGTATAAATAGAGCATAAAATCGATTATATACTTAAAAATTTCATGTAGAAATGGTTTAAAATAAATTTAAAATGGCAATTTAAATTGATATCATAAAGAAAAAAGTATTGCTCTTTTAATTGAATTCCTTGAGTAATGCTCTGATATTAAAAAAGTTTTATTAGTACTTTTGTCACTTATTTACATTATTTAATGAGAATTGGAGTGGGTCGACCAAGATTATGGCAGTTGACGATGTGAATTGTGAGACTGGTGTAAACGGCTGTGGGACGAGGGGCTCTAGCAGACTTCGACAAATGAACGATGAGATGAGCCATCATAAGTCAATAGTCTGTTGAAAATTATACCGGTTGGATTTCCAGTAGTGCCCCCACTATTGCCCAGCCATTAACTCCACCTCCACAGACAACCTTCTTAAAAGGCTACGACACTCAAGAGAGGTGAATTGGATATTTTAAAATATTTTCAAATGAAAACTTAGTTTTTAAACTTTGTAACAAAGTTAATTGTAAATTATGATATTAAAATAGAGCACACTAATAAATCCAAAAAAATTTAGAAATGTAAGAAGACAAGAGGCATATAGATTTTCATTTGGTTCCAAATCTAAAAACTAGCCTATGTCCACACCTAGTCATCCTGATTAGGAATTCACTAAATAAAATGAGATTACAACTAATCTCACTTTTCTACTTTGGGAAAGTACAACTCCAAATATACTTTTCTACACCGAGAAAGGATAACTCCAACACCGCTTTTCCTACAAAAGTAAAGAGAAACAAAAGAAGAAAAGATACAATATAAATATCTAACTCTCAATTTAAAATAATTTTGCACTCAAGTCCCAACTAAAATAATATTGGGATAATTAACAAAGAGAGTTCAAAGTGAATATATTTCTTGTTGAATTATCTTTCTATGAAGCACATAAAGTAAATAAATCTTTGAAAAATATTTGACTTTAAAAAAGGGAAAGATTTGAAAAATAAATGAACTTGAAAAACTATATGATATGGAATCACTTGGATTATTTAGACATTAAAGTATTTACATGAATATGTAATCCAAAAGACTTGTGCAATGAATACTTTCAAATAAATAAGCTAATGTGAATTCCTTAGTTGAGAAATTACTTTGAAACAATAAAGCAAGAAATCCATTTAAGAATCAATGTACTCTTATGAAACTCTTTTATGATATGAAAGCTATAACACTTGCAAGACAAAATGATTTCAATAAAAAATAAATTGTTTTTCAAATCACTTGAGATGAGAATGAAAATCTTAAGAAGAAAAACTTTAACAATAATTCATAAAAGTTCTTTTCATCCAAATCAAACAATTGAAAAACTAAAAATCAAAAGCATATAATGGATTGAAAACTCTTACTCATATCTTTATATATGTAAGCAATGAGGGCAAGACTTGAGTTGATCTTTCCAAATCTTGAAGAAGCAACAAAGTGAGTTTCAACCAAGCAAGAATTAAATGGGAATTGTTAACTTGTTAGCACTTTGAATCTACCAAACAATTTGCAAGGTTTTGGCCAAAGGATTCTAATGAGAAAGAAAAGAGACTTGGCACTTAATCTTCAAGAGACATTTAAAAAAAATTGCAAGGGTTTGGTCTAGAGAGAGGAAGCAAGAGAACTAAAAGCTAAGAGAAAACCTCTTTAAATAGAATAGAGGGTCAGCTAAATTATATTAGAAAATTATTTGATTTCTATTTGAATATCTCAATCATATAATCCAAAATTTTCAATTTGAAACTTTCAACCATGTATGATTGGAATGAGAGAGAGATATGAGGAAGAATATTAATCAATCCAATCAAATAAAATTAAGGGAATAAATCAATAATTTTGGCCAAATAAGGATAAAGAGAGGAAAATTAATTTGGTAAAAATTTGAACTTGAATAATAAGCACATGATTTAATTTTTAAATCTAATTGAATTCAAACTTTAATGATATCAGCCATGCAAGGGTGGAGGGAATTATTTTGAATCACTTAACATAAACAAGGTTATCCTTAATTAATTAAGGAATCAATTTTGGAAGTGATTCAAAATAATTTGAATTTAAAATATAGTAAGGATCAAATTAGCATGGGATGGCCAAAGCATTTACAAAAAGAGTTCATCCATGATTTAATGCAACAAATATGAGAGATCAATTAACTAATATAGATTTGAAACATTAAGGAAAATCATGAAATAAAAATAATAAAATAAATCAAGAAAAATAAACATGGATTCCAGCCACAATGTTTTCAAGTATAGATTCAATCTCCATTTAATACAATTGATCATGAATAAATTATAGAAATTCAAATTAGAATATATTTTAATTAATTTAAACAAATCAAGTTACTCCAAATAAAATACTATAAGGTCATATATTTTCATAAATAATTAAATTAAAAATAGAAACTGTATAAATACATGAATCATTTGAATTTTAATTTAAATTAACTTAAAATAAATCAAATAAACTTTAATTAACTTAATTAAATCATGATAGGGTCAGCCACAATAATTCATAAAAGGATAAAATCAATTTGGCAACTTATGGCAAGAACAATTTATTTTAAATTCAAAACTCATTTGAATTTCAAAATTCAAATAAAATGAATTTTAAAATTTTAAAAATAATATATATATATATATATGACAATAAATTATATAACTCTAATAACATTTATCATGCCAAAATCATAAAACATTAGGCCAAAACAAAATTGGGATGACAATTATAATATGAGAGAGAAAAATAAAAGAATAGGAGAGAGAAAAATAATATGAATAATTTCACTCTAATGCATAAATAAATGGATAGTTAATAAGATCAAATATGGAAATAACTAAATGAAGTATGAACTAAATCTAACACACTTTAAAACACAATGGATAAGACTTAATTACATGCAAGTACTTAAATTATCCAAAAAGAATAATTTAAAGAATAATTGAAAATATCATGCAAATAAAATATGAAAATTTATGCAAAAATTCAAAAAATTATATGGAATTATTAAAACAATAATTTTATATTATTAAGCTCTTAATTGTCTTATTATTGCATAATAAGATTCTCATCCCTAATATAGCTCATATATGACTTTCGATCTAACTATGGAAGTTGAGTATCATGAATTTCCGAAATACTTAAAATAAATAACTAGTAGCTTCAAGAATATATATTTATTATTAATAAAATTCTAAATTAAGAATGATGATCATAATGATTAATGTGGATAATTTCTCTTACAAAGAAATTATTAGTTTGTATTAGACAAAGTTTGTTATCATCAAATCAAATTTTAAGATACACAATATATATACTCAATAATATGCTCTCA
>CM038219.1:81668420-81757960 GCA_021442155.1 Cymbidium sinense | reverse complement strand
GGGGTAGCTTTTCTAGTGGAGACAAAGCCCAGTTGAAGGTTTGAAGGTTCAATTTGCAATGCATCTTCCAATTGACCAAAGCTTGCTTCAATGGCTTGCGACTTTGGTCTAGGTGAGGGTTCCCATGGCTTGGAGACTTGGGAGAAGCTTTGGATAGCTCGACTTGCCTCTATGGTGCTTGCAAGAGCAATTGGACTTTGGTGGAGTGATGAGTGAGTTGGAAATTTCTCCTACCTCCCTTATTTTTGGCTTAAGCAAAACTAAGAGGAGAGAAATGGAATGAGCTTAGGAATGCCTAGGGAAGCTTGTGGGTGCTTGCCTTTGATCCTTTGAGCTCAATCAAATGCAATAGAGTTGAATTGAATTGGAATGAGGGAGAGTATATCTCCCCTTACTTGGATTGGATGACCGAGAGCCTTCTTGCCATTTTGACCAAATTGCTCTGATTGAATAGGTTGTTTTGGTTGTTATGAGCTCCATGCGATCCATGTGATTCAGTTTTGGCAGAGGAGTGGGAGTGTAGAGGTGCACATGGGTTAAAATGAGTGGAGAAGGTGACCCATGTGGAGAATTTTGAGTGGAGTTTGGTCCTTGGGTTGGGTTTGGCTGACCCAAACCCATGGATGGATCATGTACACCTCCCTTGGTGTCCAAATGGTTTACTAGGAGGATGTCAAGTGGCCATAAAAAGGAATTGACCAAATTCCAAGTGGATTTGTCCATAGGTTGCCCTTTAATCTAGGGGTAAAATGATCATTTGGCTTTCATTTTGATTTGGGCATATTTGGAATAATTTAAAAATGGGTTGTGCCAATTTTCAATGAATTTGGAGTTTATTTGATATGATTTAGCTCAAGTTCACCCATTTAGGTCAAAATGGGTCAACTTGGGTTAAGTTGACCAATTGGCCAAATTAGGTCAAATCATGGGTTAGGTCAAGTTTATATGACCATTTGGAGTGATTTGGTATCATTGGTTGGTTCAATTTTGTTTATATTTGGTTTTGGTTCATTTGAGTTCACTTAGGTCAAATGGGTCAAGTTGACCAATTTGACCCATTTGACCTAGTTGGGATAGGTCATTGGTTGGTTTAGGCTTGGTTGGTCATTTGAAATGTTTTTCAAGCTTTGGTTTCAATCAATTTTGGTTTGGTTAAGTTTTAAGTTGATTTGACCTTTTAGGTCAAGTTGGGTTCACGATCAATTTTGCTAGGTTAGGTCTAATTGGCCAATTGAGGCTTTGGTCAAGTTCAACAAGTGATTTGGAATGAATTTGACCCATTGTAATCAATTTGGCTTAGATTAAGATTTGACATATTTTGACTTTTTTAGGTCAACTTGGGTCAACTTAGGTCAAGTGGCCAAGCTAGGTTTGGCTCAAAATGATGACTTGGTCGAGTTCAATCATTGATCATAGATTGGTTTTGATCAATGGTTTCAATCAATTTGGCCTATATTGGATTTTGACTTATTTGGGTTTCATTTTAGGTTAAGTGTTGACTTGGTCAAAGGCTTGGTTTGACTTGGTTTGACCTAATTTGTGTGATTCATCATCTTTTGATGATTGTTGCTCATAATATAAGGCTTAGATGGGCTTTGTTTAATCCAATTTGGGTAGGATTAGAATTTGGCTCAAAAAAAGGTTTTAGGTCACTTTGTCAAGTCTAAGTGGGTCAATTGACTTGATCAAGGCTTGATTCAAGTTTGGTTGAACTCACATATGGACTTAATGATAGCAATATAAATCCAATTGCAAGTGATTTTGAGTCAAATGGGTTTTGATTCATTTAACAATTTCAAGTTCAAAAGATGAACATGGGTTTGATTTGGGTTTGAGTTTCGAATTTAGTTTTGGTTAGAGATTGAAGTTTATGATTGATTGTTTGGAGAGAAAATCAAAAGGTTTGAATTGATTTGAGATTGATTTGGTTAAGTTCAAGAATTTTACTTGAAAGAGTTTAAGTTGGATTTATGTTAGATTTGGATTTTAGTTTTGAATTGGTTTTGGGTGTTTGAATTTATTTTTCATTTATATTTGTAAATAAAAATGAGAATATAAATAGATTATGAGAAAATCTTTTGAATTTGAAGTGATTTGGATTTGATTTAGGCTAATCCCATAAGATGAAATTGAAATGGCTTAAAGAAAGGTTTTGGATTTAGAATTGATCATGGATGTCAATCATTTGGAATTGATTCATGATTTAAAAAAAATCCATTGGAATTGATTTAAGGTTTGAGAAAATCAATTAAGTTGGAATTGATTTGAGATTTGATTTGGAATTGGTTTGAGTTTGAAGTTGATTTGGATTTGAGGTTGATTTGAATTTGAAGTTTGATTTGAATTTGAAGTTTGACTTGAAGGAAGGAAGTAAGAATTTGGTATAAGCTACAGGGTAGACAGGTTTTCCTAACACCCCTAAAGCATGACCTATTCTATGGCTAACTCTTCTAAGTCTCTAGGTTGAATGTTCACCTAATCACTAGAAGTGTCTTAAGACTAAGAAACTCTTAGTGTCTAAGAGGAGTCTATGTCTAAGATGGAGAGGTTGAGAGTCATTCTAAAAATGAGGTCAACAATGGTATGATGTATGTTTTATTTTGTGATGTATTATTTTATGGATGTTGGGTGTGTTGACCTCATTTTAGGATGATCTCTCAACCTCCACCTTAGACATAGGATTCCTCTTAGTCTTTAAGAGATCCTTAGTAAAAGACACATAGTGATTAGGTGGACATTCAACCCAGCCTAGAGACTTAGAAGAACCATAAGAATCATGCTAGTGTTTTAGAAAAATTGCACTATACCACATTCCTCACTTCCTTCAAGCCAAAACTCAAATCAAATCAACATCAAAACTAAATCAATATAGCTTAATTGATTTTCTCCAAACCCCAAATCAATGCCAAATGATTGAAACCCATGATTAATTCCAAATGATTAAGCTCAAATTGAAATTCCAATTCAAAAAATATTTCTCTAAGTCTTTGATTCCTTCTTAGAGACTTAATTTCAAATCAAATCAATTCAAATTCATGAAATTTTCACACAACCCATTTATATTCTCATTTATATTCACATATATTAAATATAAATTCAAATCAATCAAATCAAATTCCAAATAAATCAAAATCTTTCCTAAGTCACTTTGATTCCTCTTAGACTTAAATCAAATCTAAATCAATTCAAATTTATGAAATTCTCTATATCCCATTTATATTCACATATATAAATGAAATATAAATTCAAATCAATCAAACCAAATTCAAAATTTGAATCCAAATTAAAAATCTTTCCTAAGTCATTTTGATTCCCTCTTAAGGACTTAGATTAATTCATGTTCAAATCACTTCAAATTCTTGAAATTTTCTCATAACCCATTTATATTCTCATTTATATTCACATATATAAATGATATATAAATTCAAACAACCAAAACCAACTCTAAAAATCAAACTCAAATTCAATCAAAATCCAACCTAAGCCTTTCAAGTCAAAATCTTGAACTTAGCCAAATCAATTTTAAATCAAGCCAAACTCTTGATTTTTCTTCATGATTCAATCAATCCTTTAATCATGAATCCAAATATAAACATAAACTTCAATCACCAAACCAAAACTAAATCCAAAACTCAAACCCAAGTCAAACTCATGTTCACCCTTTTGAACTTGAAATTGTCAAATGAATCAAAACCCATTTGACTTCAAACTAAATGGATTTATATTTCAATCATAAGTCCATATGTGAGTTCAATCAAATCAAATCAAGCTTTGACCAAGTCATTTGACTCACTTAGGCTCACTTGACCCAAAGTGACCTAAAGTACCCTTATGAGCCAAATTTTAATCATAACCAAATTGGATTGAACTAAGCCCACCCAAGCCTCTCATCATGATCAACAATCATCATGAGATGATCAATCACTCAAACTGGGTCAAACCAAGTCAAACCTAAGGGTTGACCAAGTCAACACTTAGCCAAAATAAAACCTAAACTAGCTAAAATCCACCATAGGCCAAATTGATTGAAACCATTGATCAAAACTCAATTATGATCAATTGACCAAGTCAACATTTAAGCCTAACCTAGTCCAATTGGTCACTTGACCCAAGTTGACCCACCCTAAAAGTCAAAATGTGTCAAAACTAAGCCAAATCGATTGAAACCAATGGGTCAAGTGCATTCTAAAATGATTGTTGAACTTGACCAAAACCTCAATTGGCCAACTAGACCTAACCCAATTGACCATGAACCCAACTTGACCTAAAGGTCAAATTGAGCCAAACTCAAATATAAATCTGATTGGAAACAATGATATCAATCCATTCCATATGACCAACCAAGCATACACCAACCCATGACCAAATAGGTCAAATGGGTCAATTTGACCCATTAGACCTAAATGAACTCAATTGAACCAAAACCAAATATAAACCAAATTGAATCAAACCAAAAGCTACCAAAATATTTAAAATGGTCATATGAACTTGACCCAACCTTTGGTTTGACCAATTTGGTCAATTGGTCAATTTTTCTTCAATGCTTCCAACCCATTCAAACATATCAAACATACCAAATTGAAATCAAGGCCAAATGAGCCCTTTAATTTCAAATTTCATGGCCACTTGGCACCTCTTAGTGGACCAAGTGGAGTGAGAGTGGTGCACCTAACCCAATGGGTTTGGATCAGCCCAACCTAGCTAGGTCAAACCAACCACTTGCTTGAACATGGCCAAATGGGAATCATTCCTCCACCCATTTCAAGAACATGACACTCTTCCACTACCTCCTCTGCAAACACATCAAACTAACAAACCCGTCAAGGAGCTCAATTGGATCAAAATGGCAAGAGAAGGCCATCATTTGTTCTAGGGGAGATCCTCCTTTCACTTGAATTTCATTATTTGATTAAAACATAGGAACTCAGAGCAAGCCATTACGAGTCTTCCCAAGCTTCTTAGAGTGAGTTAGAATTCTCCTTCTCTTAGTTTTCTTAGGCTAAAAATAGGGGAGCTCCACTTGAAATCCCATTTACTCCATATTCAATCCCAAGCCAATTAACTTTACAAGCCCCATCAGAACTCAATCGAGTTCACCCAATCCTTTTCCCAAGCTCCAAAAGCAAGGGAGGTACGATCAAATCAAAGGAGTTGAAGGTGGAGTTGGCTAGAAGGATCTACCCAATTTTAAAACCTTCAAAATTTAACAAAGCTCCATCTCCACTAGACAAAGCTTCTCCAAAGGATCTCCCTTGCATGGTGGTGGTGTGGGTTGAATTTGAGATCAACCTTGCATGGTGGTGGTTGAATTTGATCATACCATGGAAGATGGACGGTGGCCATCTCTCACGATCTCAAGGAAGAATCATGGGCGATCCACATGTTTTGAATGGACCATGATGAAACATAGGATCGCTTTAATCCCTTTAGAACGTAATCTATCCTTAGCCATCCGATCCTTGATCATGACGGGAGAAAGCGCGTAGATTAACAGGCGCTATGATGTGACAAAATAAATGAATCTAGTTGTGCCACATGGAAAGTCTGTGCCGCGTCAGCCTCCATGGGCCGACGGGATTAGCTTTATAATTAAGTGATTAATTACTTAATTAAGAAAGGAAACTTCAAAAATTCATATATAAGTGTAGAAAAATTAGAAAAATGTGAAATAAATTGCATATGAAAGGTATTTAAATCTAGAATATTATAAAATTGATTTCAATGAATTTTGAACAATGTTATTTTTTGGATTTGGGTTTTATTGGGAATTTGATTTTGCTAATTACTCTCTAATTACCCCACTGATTAATTGCAATCCCCTAATTTTCTTAGGATTTATTGATGGTTTAATTAGAGGAATTGCTAGATTAATTTCTAATTATCCTCTTAATGTAATTAAGTTTAATTAAGTGTGTTAGTGGTTTAACCCCTTGATTGAGTTAATTAAGGTTTGTTTAAGTGAACATAAGATTTAGGGAATAATACTGGATTATTTTCCTTAAGCTATTCCTTAAATCACCTCTTTCTTCTTTCTAAACTTAAGGATTAATTCAATTACCTACCTAATCAATTTGATAAAATTCTAAAACCTTCCAAAACTTAACTAATTCACTTTGAGTAGATGCTTAGGTGTTCAATAAACTAAATGCATTACGGAAATCAAAATCCAACTCACATGTGTGAGATGGGTTATCAAAGTACTTAACTTAAACCCCTTAGCTTAATTAATCATTAATCATGAGCCAAATGTATTAGACCCCTTTTTTTAGGTTCATTGCTGATTTAAATTTCTTGTGTGGTTTTATGTCATATCATTGGCTCATAATTATTTGATTAAATAAAAGGTGGTGTGTGGGGTAATTAACATACTTAACTCATACATTAACCTAATAAAAATATAAATATCATCTAATCATCTAAAGATTAAACTAAAATTCTTTACACATGGGGGAAATGGGTTAGGACCAGTAAACATTCTTTCACATTTCCTAAATCAAACATAAAACAAATTCCAAACAAAAATTACATTAAACAAACTTTGATTCACTTTAAACTTTCTTATTTCATAGCATTGCTTTTAGAAATTAATTATAGTGAATGAATTTACATTATTTTCATCACTTTATTTCTTTCCTAGCATGAAAAATGTGTATGTTATATGAAATTCATGTATTCATATCTTTTAAAAATCAAAATCAAATGAAATGTTTTCTTTATGTCAAATTGTATGTTTTGACTAAAGTAAAAATATGAATGGCTATTATCACTATTAAATCCAAAATTATTTTCAAAATCTATAAATCAAATACCTAAAATTGAAAGTGTGCTACTTATAATTATTTATAAGCTTGCATGTGGATATAAATATGAAGATGTGCATAGTGTGGCTTTCCTTCTCTTTTCTTTCGATAGTTTTGAATAGGATTTGACAAAGTGTATAGTTCATTTGAAAAGAACACAACACTTGTAACCTCATTCTATCCATTCTATGCTATTACCTAAGAAGACATCCACACTTGTACATATAAATTGCATAAACAAATTAAACAAACAAATACAAACTTTTGCATCTTTCTTTTTTCCATTCATTTCTTTTATGCATGTGTTTGAATTTAAGGAAAGTGGTATATTAGTCTGAACAACCCTGGGGTTGTGAGGCTTTAAGTAGACCTAAGTAGGTCTTGTACCTTATGCCCCTGCTGCTAACAATGGCACCATACTCACTTATGCCTTTCATACATATACATGTGCATGTGAATAATGGATAAATGAAACCCCTCTTTTCTACTTAATGAAAATCATGCATCATAAAACATTCCAATTTTCTTAAGTAACATTTCTTAGCATTCATCATAAAGTGTGCTAAACATTTCCATTTATATGTATAGATATGCTTAGGATTCATTCATATGCATGTTGTACATGTTGGGAAAGAAATGAAGTGATGTGTATTTTTTATATTAGCTCACTTTACTTAATCTTAAAATGCCTTTCTTTTGTATAGGTTTATTTAGGGAAAAATCTAAACTTAGGATTAATTAAAACACATAATAAATTATTCACTAAACAAAATCAAATATGAATCTACTTTAAAAATTACTTAAGGTATGGAAGGAAAGAGAAGTTCTCTTTTTCTTTTCTCTCTTTATAACTTAGTAATTAATTATAGGATTCACTTAAACCAAAATAAATCACCAAATAAAAATCATCCAAATCAACTAAACACTTAATTGAAACCACCCATCTAAGTTGAACATCTTCACACTTAGAAAATCTAAGCTTTAAAGCCATAGCTAAGCATACCACACAAACCTTTTAAAGCACACATTAGGTTAAGTCACTTCTAGCTTTAGGTTAGGCATGGCTTGATGTTTTTTATTTTGTGATATATTATTTCTAGTCTAGATGTTAGGTGTATGTATGCAGAATGAATGGTAGGCGATCTTAGTCTAACCATTATTTTCTGCAGGGGATTGTGCTTAAGTAATAAAAATATAAATGCTTTTGTTGTGTAGGTGCTTGTACCCCTAAGCATAATCCAATAAGCCAAGTAGACTTGGTTACCAATGTTTGGGGTGCTAAGTCCAATATACATGCTTAAAATTTGTATGATTTGTTAAGCTAATCACTGTTTTGCAAGTGTTACTTAGATTTACTTTTCTGCTTCATGTAATTTTGCAATTAGAGTTTTGGAATGAATGTTATGGGATTAGGATGAGCATTGGTTATAAGATTTCATCTTATGTACCATGTGAAGCCTTTAGCAACCACCTTCCAACCATCAAAAGAAGTAACCAAAAGAAGAAAGAAGAGAAGAAAGAAGAAAGAAGAAGAGAAGAAATGAAGACCCTAATAACATGAATTTTCTTACTTGATTGTAAAGTAATTCAATTGTAATCCAGTTGTATAAGGATAGAGCTAACCCAATTTATTTTGGGTTTGTGTGGAGCGACATAAATGGCCTCTTATTCTTTTGCGCTAGCTTTATAAAATGTTTGATGTTTATTTAGCTTGTGCTTTAAGATGGCATGTTTTCCTAGTTTCTTCCTTACTTTGATGTATGGCCTAGATGATATTTAGGATCTTAGGAAAAAATAAATCTTCTACCAAATTAATCAACTCAAAATTAAAAATAAATAACTCATAACCTCACCTAGAAAAATCAAGATAAAAGAATTACAACTCCTTATGAATGAGTATTTCTTTCTAACATCATGCATAAAAGCATATTATTTCACTCTTGATTGGAGGGCTTCCACCTTTTCGAGAACTTGGCTTGACCTTTGAGAGCCATGGTGGAAACACACCTCCCTTCTCGTTGATTTTGGCCCATAATCTTACCTCTCATACATTAGGCTTATGAATCCTATAAGCTCGAGTCAAATGATTTTCCAAAATGAAAGTAAAATGTAATATGTTTTGCATTAGATATAGGTCATTTTTTATACCTTACATGATCTAGTCTCTTAGTGAGTTTAAGAACTTAGTCTCTTTCTAAAAGAAACAACAACCTAGCTATTTTACATAAAGTATATGACTTGCCTACATGAATTTAAAATTGTAGAGGAGTTAGGCCACCTCAGCTTGTAAGTCCAAGCGCAGTGATTTGTCCTCTCAGAGGTAAACCAAATTCCCATTTTGCCTTAGATTTAGGTCATGCTTTTGGCCCTTGCCAAAGCTCCCTAGATTTAGGTTAGGTCTTCTCCCTTCTATGGGCAAGCATAAATCCTCACCTCTCGGGCATTTCCATAACCTTGTATTGTGGAATTATAAGTCTAAACTTCTAATAAAAAATTCAACACAAATAAATAATTCAATTTCAAAAATGTAACCATAAGATAGTTCAGATGTTTACTAGGCTTCCTAGTATCCTAAACATCCCATACTCATCTTCATTAGGCTTCGATAAGAACTCCCTCCGCATGATCGATCCCACTTGATTTGCTAAAATAAACTAAGTTATTGATAGTCCTACTTATTGAAATCTTTAGAGACAACGATCATTTTTCTTAATCGAGAGTATCCTAAGGAATCCCCTTTCCTTAGGATGTGATTAACTATGGGGGGCTTTCCCCTATAGGAAACTTAACGAACTCAATTTAAAATAAATCATACTTTACTTTTTCATGTAAAGTAATGCAAGAATCGCACATATGTAGACCCATTGTCCTGGGAGTCTTATTGAGGTGATTAGGTCCATTGTAGGGTGGTGACTTCTATCTTTGAGATAGTACACCTCTACTCAATGTGCACCCAATTACCCTCAATAAGAACATCTGCAGATCTACGTGGTGTCCAAAATGCATAAAGTGTATATTTCTATCTTCATTTTATTCCACATAGATTGAAGATAGAAGTATACCTCTTAGAAATCTTAAAATATTTTTCACCACAGATATTTCTGGCGACTCCGCTAGGGATGGTTCCTCTCTCAATCTTTGGTAAATGATCATTGTCTCCAAGTATCGATAGTGGGTTTGTACTTTTGTATGAATTTAAGACTATCTTTCTTCGTTCTTAGCTTATTTCATCCTTAAGTTAAGCTAGCCAACCTCTTTAGGTTTTAGGACCTCATCCTGTGTTGGTCTTAAAACCCCCGTTGAGTTCCCCAATTGGAGAAAATAAAGCTTAATAAAAAAGAATTAATTAAAGACTTCCTCCTTACCATTTTTAATGGTAAGGAAAGGTTCATTCTAAAATAATAAAGATAAAATAAATCCATCATAAAAATCTTGCTTTTCAAAAAGCACACTTTCAAAATGCATATAATAAAATGTTTTGCACAAAAATTTTCTTAAGTCACCTTCATCTAACAATCTTCATGATTGTTATATGTAGAATCATCTTTACAAAAATAAAATTCCAACAATCACATTTTCAAAAAAGCACAAATGAACTTCTCAACTCAATTTATTTTGGTGAAGACCTCATTTTCAATAATAAAATTCCAAGAATCACATTTTCTAAAAGCACAAATGAACTTCACTCAATTTATTTTGATGAAGACTTCATTTTCAAAAATAAAATTTCAACAATCATGTTTTCAAAAGCATAAAATTTGAAGATGGGCCTTTCCATTCAATATATCCAAATGTGTTGCATGGATATTACATCTTCAAGCAAAATCGCAACTTTGAAATTTCAGTCAACACATTCCACATGTGTTAGGTTGAAATTTTCACATTTTCAAAAAGCACATATGAAACCTCTCCATTCAATATACCCATATTTATTTATTGAATGGAGGTCCCATTTCCAATCAAAATCAAAAATAAACTTTCAAAAAGCACGTATGAATATTTTCATTCAATATGCCAAAATCTATTGAATGGAAATTTCATTTCCAAATAAAATAACATTATTTTGAAATGCCACTTAACATATTCCATATATGATTTGGTTGGGATTTCCTCTTCAAAAAGCAATAATCACACACAAAAAATACATCTTTGGAAAATGAAACATAATTGATTTCCATCTTACATACCCAAATTTGTTAAATGGAAATCTCTCTTTTCAAAATCAACAAAAACAAAATTCTTCAAAACATATTTGGAACTTCATTCTAGCATACCACATTTGCTAAAACGAAGTCTCCCTTTTCTAAAACAAAAAAAAGAAACACTTTTGGAACTTCACTCTAGCATACCCCATCTGCTAAAATGAAGTCTCCTTTTTCCAAAAATAAAAATTTGAAACACTTTTTTGGAATTTCATTCAGCATACTCAAATTTGCTACGTGAAATGTCCATTCCACAAAATTTTCAAAAACACATTTAGAACTTTATTCTAGCATACCACATTTTCTTTTCAAAAATAAAAAATTGAAACACTTTTTTGAAATTTCATTTAGCATACTCAAATTTGTTAAGTGAAATTTTCATTCCACAAAAATTTTCAAAACACATTTGGAACTTCATTCTAGCAAACCACATTTGCTAAAACAAAGTCTCCCTTTTCTAAAACAAAAAAGAAACGCTTTTGAAACCTCATTATTTAGCATACCATATTTGCTAAAGTGAAGTATCCATTTTCAAAACAAAATCAAAATATAAAAATTTTAAACACATTTTGGAATTTCATTTAGCATACTCAAATTTACTAAGTGAATTTTCCATTTTCGACATGGACGACATTTTCGGAGTCGATGGCGATAGCCAAGTTCTCCGGCATTAGCGGTAAAATAAAATAAAATTAAAAGGAAAATAAAATGGGTCAATAGATGGTGCAACATGATGACTTCCCAGTAGGTCACCCATCATAGTACTACTCTCGCCCAAGCATGCTTGACTTAAGAGTTCTCATCTCGATGTGTGGTGCGGCTACCAGAGTGTGCAAATTATTCTCATGAACTCATCCATGCACGATAAGGCTTCAAATAAAAATCAAGAAACGGTCCCGCTCATCTATGCATCGCCATGGAGATATTTCAGTTGTCATAATCGATCGCATGAAGTTATGGCGGATTATGCCTCCTCCCGAGACGTGTGGATCGACCATGTGGGGCCCGCGACTCATGTTTTGCAGTCCGAGACATCCCATGGATGAAGTTTTCAAAGTTGATAGAGATCGCCAAGTTCTCTGATGTCAGTGATAAAATAAATTAAACTTAAAAGGAAAATAAAATGGACGGCATCAATAGATGGTGCAACACGATGACTTCCAGGAGGTCACCCATCATAGTACTACTACTCAAGCACGCTTAATAAGTGTTCTCATGCACTGGGTTGCGCGCATACCGGAGATGGCAAATTTTCTCATGCAAACTCATCCGGGTAGGCTTCAAAAATAGCCAAATCGAGATACGGGTCCCCATTAGCATCTGCATCATGCCCCATTGAGATCTTCGGTTAGGGTCATAATGTCAATCGGATGATCGTGTGCGTAAGTTATGATTTTCGCGGCCTCCAACCGGGCGCTTGACCCATGTGGGCGACTCGTGTTTGTAGTCAAGGCATCCCATGGATGACATTTTGAGTCTATGGTGATCGTCGAGTTCTCTACATGGTAAAATAAAATAAACTTAAAAGAAAATAAAATGGGTGGCATCAACATAGGTGCAATACAACGACTTCGAGGTCACCCATCATAGTACTACTCGCACAAGCGCTTAAGAAGAGTTCTCGACCTGTGTGGTGCCCGCTAGATGTGCAAATTGTTCTCATGCGAACTCCCGCGCGGTAGGGGCATCAAATAGTCAAAATCGGAGATACGGGTCCTGCCAAGCGCATCATGCACCCCGCAGAGATCTTTTCGGGTTAGGGTCATAATGTCGAACCGGACGATGTGCATGAAGTTATGCTGATTTCCCTACGGCCTCCAACCGAGATGCATGGATCGGCCATGTGGGAACAACAACTCATGTTTTGTAGTCCAAGGCAGTGACATTTTGAGTCTAGATCACCGAGTTCTATCGTAAAAAATAAAATAAACTTAAAAGAAAATAAAATGAGTGGTATCAAGATGGTGCAACGAGGACTTCGAGGTCACCCATCATAATACTACTCGCCAAGCACGCTTAATCAAGAGTTCTCATGGGATGGTGTGTTTGTTTGGTCGCTCCACCGGAGATGCCGCAAATTATTCTCATGGGGAACCGTCTCGGCCGTGGTAGGGCTTTGAAATAGCCAAAATCGGAGATATGGTCCACGATTCTGGTGCCGCTTGTCGCGCACCCCAGAGATCTTTCTGGATTGGGATCGTAATGGTGAGTCGGACGATCATGCTCGAAGTTATGGTGATTTTTGTGTGGCCTCCACCGAGATGATGGATCGCGGGGCGCTCTCATGTTTTGTAGTCCGAGGCATCCCATTGATGACATTTTGAGTCGATCGCCAGTCCAACGTCAACGGTAAAATAAAATAAACTTAAATGGAAAATAAAATGGGCAGCATCAATAGATGGTGCAACACGATGACTTCCCAAGAGTTCACCCATCATAGATACTTGCCCTGCACACTTAAGAGTTCTTCGATGTGGCCGGTGCGATCGCACTGGGATGTGCCATAAATTATTCTCGCGAGAACTCTCGTAGGGCTTCAAAATAGTCAAAATCGGAGATATGGGTCCCCGCTTGCCCATTTGTGCGCCCTGACCGTAGAGATTTTTCGTTAGGGGTCATAATGTCGACCGGACGATCGTATGAAGTTATGATTTCCTGGCCTCCACGAGATCACCTGCGTGGGCACGGCATGTTTTGTAGTCCAAGGCATCCGCGGACTACATTTTGAAGTCTAATCGCCGAAGTTCTCTAGCGCATAAAATAAAATAAACTTAAACGGAAAATAAAATGAGCGTCATCAATAGATGGTGCAACATGACCACTTCCCAAGATTTCACCCATGATAGTACTACTCTTACCCAAGCAAGCTTAACTGAAGAGTTCTCATAGGTTCTGGTGTGCTTGTATGGTCACGCCCGCTGGAGATGTGCCATAAATTGTTCTCATGCGGATCCCATCCGTGCTGCAGTAGGGCTTCAAAATTTCAAAAATTAGAGATATGTGTCGCGCTAGATGCCTGCGCATTTCGCATCGGCGAGATCTTTTCCGATTGGGGTCATAATGGCAAATGGACATGTGCAAGTTATTATTATGCACCTCCACGAGACACGGATCGTGGGGCCCGCGGCTTCATGTTTTGTCGAGGCATCCCATGGATAATGTTTTTGTAGTCGATGGTGATGGTTGGTTTCTCCGGCATCAGCGGTAAAATAAAATAAACTTAAAAGGAAAATAAAATGTGCAGCATCAATAGATGGTGCAACACGATGACTTCCCAGGATGTCACCCATCGTAGTACTACTCTTGCCCAAGCACGCTTAACTGAAAAGTTCTCATTGGATCTAGTGTGCTAGTGCGCGGTCGCCGCTGGAGATGTCATGCAAATTTTCTCATGAACCCATCCCACGTAGGGCATCAAATAGCAAATCGAGAAATGGTCCCACTAGATGCCGCTACGGTGCACGCAGATCTTTTGGATTGGGTCATAATGGTATCGGACGATCGCGTGCATGAAGTTATGGAGATTTCATGCGTCCATCCGACTGTGGATCACCGTGCTCACTCGTGTTTTGTATCCAAGCATCCCATTGGATGTTATAGTCGATGATCGCCGAAGTTCTCGACTTCGGTAAAATAAAATAAACTTAAAAGGAAAATAAAAGGCATCAACGGATGGT
Source organism: Cymbidium sinense (assembly GCA_021442155.1). NCBI lineage: Eukaryota > Viridiplantae > Streptophyta > Magnoliopsida > Asparagales > Orchidaceae > Cymbidium > Cymbidium sinense. Next base: position 81,743,281 of record CM038219.1, on the reverse strand, counting down.
GCAACATGATGACTTCAAGAGGTCACCCATCATTACTACTCGCCAGCGCTTAATCAAGAGTTCTCATGCAATCCGGTGTGTCGGTGTCACGCCATGGATGTGCAAATTATTCTCATCGAACTCATCCGCGATGCAGCAAAATAAAAAATAGGAAATCAAGATACGGGTCCCGTAGGCATCATGCATCATGTCCCAGGAGATCTTTCCGTTAGGGTCATATGTCAAATCGATGATCATGCACAAAGTTATGGCGATTTTCGCGGCCTCCACGAGATGCGGATCGCGTGGGCACGCGATTGTTTTGCAATCCAAGGCATTTTGTGGATGACGTTTTCGGAGTCTATAGCAATTGCCGAGTTCTCCAACGTCAGCGGTAAAATAAAATAAACTTAAAAGGAAAATAAAATTGGCGGCATCAATAGATGGTACAACACGGTGACTTCAAGGAGGTCACCCATCATGATACTACTCGCCCCAAGCACGCTTAAGCGAAGAGTTCTGTCGATGTGCTTGTTGAGCGCTACCGGAGAAGTGACAAAAATTATTCTCATGTGGAACTCCCGCGCATGTAGGACTTCAAAATAGCCAAAATTAGAGATACAGTCCCAGATGCATGCATGCATCGTCATTTTTCGGAGATCTCTCCGATAATAATGGCAAAGGATGATCATTGGAAGTTATGCGGCGCGTCCACCCGAGATCATGATCAACCGTGCTGTGGATCATGTTTTGTCGATGGTAATCAGTTCGCATCATACATAAAATAAAATAAACTTAAAAGGAAAATAAAATGGGTAGCATCGATAAATAGTGCAACACGATGACTTCCCAGGAGGTCACCCATCATAATACTACTATCACCTAAGCATGTTTAATTGAATAGTTCTCATGGATGGTGTCTTTGCACCATGAGAGATGCAAATTGTTCTCATGTGGAACCTGTCTGTGCCATTGTAGGGAATCAAAATAGCTAAATCGAGATACGTCCCATTAGACCATGCACATCTGCGCGTCCATGAGATCTTTCCGGATTGGGGTTATAATGGTGTATCAGATGATCGTGCAAAAAGTTACAATGATTTTCGTGCGCCGTCCACCTGAGACACATGGATCAGCCCCTTGGGGCCCTCAGCTCATGTTTTGCAGTCCGAAGCATCCCATGGATGACATCAGTAGTAAAATAAAATAAAATAAAATAAAATGGGCGGCATCAATAGAAGGTGCAACATGATGACTTCCCAGGAGGTCACCCATCATGGTACTACTCTCTCCCAAGCATGCTTAACTAAAGAGTTCTCATGATGTGGTGATGGTCGACCGCCGGAGATGTGCGCAAAATTGTTTCTCATGTAACCTGCCATAGGGGTAAATAGTCGAGATAGTCCCCGATGCACCCACGCACATTTGTCGCCGCGACCCCGCGATGGTCTTTGATTGGGGTCAGAATCAAATGATCGCACAAAGTTATGATTTTCGTGACCTCATCCCGAGACATGCGATCGCGTGGGCCCACAACTCATGATTTGTAGAGGCATCCCATGGACGATATTTTAGTCGGCGATCATCGAAGTTTTTTGGCATCGCGATAAAATAAAATAAACATAGGAATATAAATGCGATCAGATGGTGCAACATGATGACTTGTCGAGGTCACCCATCATAGTACTACTCCAAGAATGCTTAACTAAAGAGTTCTCATGAAATGCGTGCCGGTGCGCCACCGTTGGAGATGCGGCAAATTGTTCTCGCGAACCCGCCATGCCTCAGGCTTCAAAATAGTCAAAATCGAGATACATGTCCCACTGCGCGCGCGACATCGCACGTGCACCCCGCAAGATATTTTTAGATTGGGGTCATAATTGCGAATCGGTCAATTGTGAATGATGTTATGATAATTTTCATGCAGCCTCCACCCGACATGGATGGGCCACGTAAGCTCGACTGTTTTTCCATCGCAACGGCGATGTTTTGGAGTCGATGGTGATCGTTGAGTTCTTCGACATTAGCGGTAAAATAAAATAAACATAAAAGGAAAATAAAATGGGCAGCATCAACAGATGGTGCAATACGATGACTTCCCAGGAGGTCACCCATCATAATACTACTCTCGCCCAAGCATGCTTAACTGAAGAGTTCTCATGGAATCTGGTGTGCTGGTGCGATCGCGCCCGCTAGAGATGTGTGTAAATTCTGTGAAACCCATCCGTAAGGCTTCAAAATAGTAAAATCAAAGATATGTCGCCGGGATGCTTTATACACATGCGTGTGTGAGGTCTTTCGATTGGGGTCATGGTTAAGGACAATCGCAAGTTAAATTTTGTGCGCCTCCACCGAGACCGACGCGGCCCGCTCTCGTGTTTTGTAACGATCCCATGGATGATTTTTTTGGAGTCGATAGGGATCGCCTAGTTTTCTAACATCATTGGTAAAATAAAATAGAAATAAAAGGAAAATAAAATGGGCGGCATCAATAGATGGTGCAATACGATGACTTCCGAGGAGGTCACCCATCATAGTACTACTCTAGCCCAAGCATGCTTAAGAGTTCTCATGGAATGGGTGTCCGGTGCGACCATGCCTGGAGATGTGCTAAATTATTCTCATGCAAAATTCCATGCGCAGGACTTCTCAAATAGTCAAAATCGAGATGTCCCGCTGATGCTATGACACATCTATGTAGTGCACGAGATCTTTCCATGTAGTCTTAATTGAATGATGATCATGTGAAGTTATGGAGATTTTCATGCGCCGCAGAGATGCAACGCCGTGGGGCTGTGATTCATGATTTGAGGCATCCCATGGATGACATTTTGATCATATCCAGTTCTGTCTGGTAAAATAAAATAAATATGAAAGAAAATAAATACATCAATAGATGGTAACATGACTGACTTCTCAAAGGTCACCCATCATGGTACATTCTAGCCCAAACATGCTTAACTAAAGAGTTCTCATAAAATCTGGTGTGTTGGTGCGATCTCTTTGGAGATGTGCAAATTATTCTCATGCTAAACCCATCCATATCGTTTTTCAAAGTAGAAGATAACATTCATATGCATAAAGATCGTCCATGATGTCATATTGCAAATCTACGATGGCAATGTTCTAGAGGTATTGCGACTTCTAGATCCTTCTAGATTATCATATTGGACGACTTGTGACGTTATATTTTGTGTGGCCTCCACTGATCGGATCACTTGTGGCTCGGTTTTGGAGGCATCCCACAGACAACGTTTTCGGAGACGATGGCAATCGTCGAGTTCTCTGATTTCAATGGTAAAATAAAATAAATATAAAAGGAAAATAAAATGGGTGGCATCAAGATGGTGCAAATGACTTCTGGAGGTCACCCATCATACTACTCAAGCATTAATTGAAGAGTTCTAGAGTGTAGTTGTCGCACCCGGAGATGTAAAATGTTCTCATGAACCCACCCATGTGCGGTTTTTAAAATAGTTGAAATCAGATCTTCTCCAGATGCACACACATGTCGCACCTCATGGAGGTCTTCGGATTGGGGTCATACGGATCGAATGACCGCATGAAGTTATGATTTTGCGCGGCCTCCACCGAGAGGCAGGATCTGAGGTTGGCCCGTGGTTTCACCGAAAATCACACGGATGACTTTTTCGAAGTCGATGGCGATCGCCGAGTTCTCCGACGTCAGTGGAAAAATAAAATAAACATAAAAGGAAAATAAATTGGGTGACATCTACAGATGGTGCAACACGATGACTTCCTAGGAGGTCTCCCATAATAGTACTACTCACCCAAGCACGCTTAACTAGAGTTCTCATGAAATTTGGTGTCGGTAATCATGCCCCTTGGATGTGTTGCAAATTGTTCTCATGTGAAACCCGTCGCATTAGGGCTTCAAATAGCCAAATCGAGATAGGTCCCAGATGTGCCGCGGCAAATATGTGCATCGCACCAGCTGAGATTTCGATTCATAATGGTGAATCAGACGATCGTGAGGGAAGTTATGGCGATTTTCATGCGGCCTCCACCCGAGTTGCGCAGATTAGTTGCATGGGGCTCGGTCGCCGAGGCATCCAATGATGATTTTTGAGTTGATCGCCGCGTTTCTCCAACATCAATGTTAAAGTAAAATAAACTTAAAATGAAAGTAAATTGGGTGGCATCAACAGATGGTGCAACATGACGACTTTCAAGGAGGTCACCCATCTTAGTACTACTGTCACCAAGCATGCTTAATCAAGAGTTTCATGATCGTGTCGCGGTCACGTCACGGAGATGTGCTACAAATTGTTCTCAATCGAAACCCATCCGTGTCGCGATAGGGCTTCAAAATAGTCAAAATCGAGACATGTCCGCCAGATGCTGACACGTCGGCGTGTTCCCCCGTGAAGATCTTTCGATTGGGGTCATAATGAATCAATTGACGCGTGATGTTATGGTGATTTTGGCAACCTCCACGAGGCGTGGGATCAATCCTGCATGACTCTATTTTACAGAGGCATCCCACATAAACATTTTGGAGTCGATGGAGATCTTTCTGACATCGCGGTAAAATAAAATAAACATAAAAGGAAAATAAAATGAGGGCATCATGAGATGGTGCAATATGATGACTTCGAGGTCACCCATCATAACTACTCACCAAGCATGCTTAAAAGAGTTCTCATGGGACTTGTGCCGCAAATGACCGCTAGAGATGTAAATTGTTCTCAAGTGAAACCCATGTGTCATGTAGGGCTTCAAAATAGCCAAAATCGAGATATGGTCCATGATAGCACAATATGTGTGGAGGTCTTGATTGGGGTTATAATGATAATCGGATGATCGCATGGTTATGGTGATTTTAGCGGGCGTCCACCAGATACGGATCATGTGGGGCACTGTGTTTTATTCAGGCATCCCATGATGAGCTGAGTCGATGGTGATCACCGATTTCCTTCAACAAGCGGTAAAATAAAATAAAATGAAAAAAAAATAAAATGGGCGCATCAATGATGGTGCAACATGACGACTTTCCAGGAGGTCACCCATCGTAGGACTACTCTCACCCAAGCACGCTTAACTAAAGAGTTCTCATGAGATGTTGTGTATTGGTGCTTCACGCAGAGAGATGATGTATTATTCTCATGTGGAACCCATCTGCGTGCAAGAGGCTTCAAAATAGTCAAAATCGAGATAAGGGTCTGAGATGCTGCGATATTTGTATGCACTAAGAAAAATCTTTTCAGATTGAGGTGATAATGGAGAATTAGATGATCGTGCATGAAGTTATGGCGATTTTATGGCCTCCACCCAAGATAATCAGTGTCGCAACTCGTGATTTGTATCCGAGGCATCCCATGGACAATTTTGAGATGATGATCGCCGAAGTTCTCGCGTCACGGTAAAATAAAATAAACATAAAGGAAAATAAAATGGGTGGCATCAGATGGTTCAACATAATGACTTGTGAGGTCACCTATCATAATACTAATCTCACCCAAGCACTTTACTAAAGAGTTCTCATGGAGGGTCGATGCACCGTGGAGATGCAAAAATTGTTCTCATGCGAACCCATCGGTGGCTTTGAAATAGTCAAAATCGAGATATTATCCCAAGGGTCTGCAACACATTACATGCAAAAGATCTTTCAGATTAGTCATTTGGCAAATCAGACGATCCTGCTTGACATTATGGTGATTTCGGCCTCCACTGAGATGCGGATCAGTGTGGGCTCATGCTTTGGTAGGGCATCCCACTGATGACATTTTTATAGTAGATGGTGATCCACGAGTTCTCCATATAATAAAATAAAATAAACATAAAGGAAAATAAAATGGGCATCAAGATGGTGCAATATAATGACTTCTAGGAGGTCACCCATCATAGTATTACTCACCCAAGCATGCTTAATAGTCATGAAATGGTGTGCTATTGGCCACGCCAGGAGATGGCAAATTATTCTCATGCGAACCCATATATGCCATGGTAATTTCAAAAATAGTCAAAATCAGATACAATTTTGCTAGATAACGACATTCTGCATGTCTTCTGCACCTAAGATCTTTTTGGATTGGGGTCATATTGGTAGATCGGATGATCGTACGCGAAGTTATGATAATTTTCGTGCTCCACATGTGAGGATAGCGTGCTCGGCTCATGTTTTACATCTAGGTAACCCAGATGACTAGTCGACAATCGCTAGTTCTCATGTCTAGTAAAATAAAATAAACATAAATGAAAATAAAATGGTAATCAGATGGTGCAACACGATGACTTTTGAGGTCACCCATCCTAGATACTCTCTAAGCACGCTTAATAAGAGCTCTGGGATCGTGTAATTGTGGAGATGTGCGCATTGTTCTCATAAACTGTAGGGCTTCAAAATAAATCAGATAGAAATAATGAAGATGGCACATACGCATCTTGCTTAGAGTCTTTGATTGGGGTTATAATGGGAATTATGATCTTGCATGAAGTAATGGAGATTATGCCTACCAAGACGAAATCATTAAATTGGCCAGATTTGTATGCGGCATCCCAGATGATGTTTTTGAGTCGATGATGATTGCCAAGGACATCACGAAAATAAAATAAAATAAAGGAAAATAAAATTAGCGCAATTAGATTAACACGATGACTTCCCAGAGGTTACCCATCATTACTACTCTCACCCAAGCATGCTCAAAAGAGTTCTCATGAGATATGGTGTATTGCGGGCACCCATTGGAGATACAAATTATTCTCATGCTAACTCATCTGACGATAGGGCTTCAAAATAGTAGAAATCATATGTTGTTTGGTAAGTAATGCTATAAACAACACTTCTTCTAATTGAACTCAATCTAACTTATGTTTAAGCATAAGACTTATCTATATGTATATATTTATAGCAAAATTAGATTAAAATTATTATAACATAAATTTCCTTGAATTACTCCTAATAAAAATTTTTTTTAGAATGAATAATTCTATCATCATACCATTAAAGTTAGAGCTATCTATTCCTTTACTAAAGTATATTTTTATTAATAATTGGATTAAAAAATAAATGCAAAAATTTTTCTATATTTTCTATAAATCTAATTTATATTATGAATTATATAATTTTTTTCCTTGAACTTCATTTATTTCAATGGATATTCTTTTATCTAATGCAATAATGAATTGATTTTTTTCCAATTTAATATTAGCATAACAAAATAGTCTTTTGTTCCTAAAGATAATTCTCTTTTTTTCTAATCTTTTTATATTTATCTTCTGAAAGAGTTAATTGTCTAATGTATTCTGATTGGTCATCTATAATTTCATCTGTATTATTTATTCATTCAAGTTCAAACATTTAATCGGAATATAAGTATTCTTCTAAATCATTATTTGAGTAACAATATTGATCAATAAGATTTTCCTATTGATCAAATAATTCATAGATTTCTTCTTCAGAATTGATTTTGATGATATCAAAGATTGGTTCTAATTCTGTTCGTATAATTTGAACATTTATTCGACTTTCTTATTTTAGACATTCATTAGTATAATGTCCTTCCCTTTATAACCAAAGCATTTACAAATTTTTTATTTTTTCATTAAATTATCATTTTGTAAAATTTTCTTCTTTATGTTCAATTTATGTTTATTTATTTTCTTAAATAAAATTTCTTTTATTAATGGGTTGATCATGTACTTTGAATTTATATTTTGAACATCATTGGTGTGCAACTATATTTTTATTGCAACATAAAGATTGTTTATATATTTTCTATTTTATTATGTAAATTTATTTGTCATAAATTTCTATAACTTTTCTAGCAAATAATTCTACTTATTGTTATATCTATATGGATATTGTTGAAGAAAGTTTGACTCCATATTATATTATATGATTTAAGTATTTATAATATATATCTAGATATGATACGTTCAACAAAGAAGAATATCATAAAAGAATTTTGTATTCATAATAATATTCATTTAAATAACAAATAAATAGAGAACTATAAATTTTACTTCAATTGATTGTTTCTTTGTATTTTCTTCTTATGTAGTGAATCTATTCTATATCTTAGAAATTTCTTTAATAAAATAAATTTTACTATTTTAGGTATACTTATAAGAGATTTAAGAACAAGTATTTCTAACTTCTCATTTTTGATTTTATCTCACCAATAAACATTTTTACAAATACTTTTAAAGTATTTTCAATGAAGTTGTATGTATCTTCAAAGATTATAATGGTAAATAGTTATAATATCTTTATGTCATTTGTGAACTATCATATTTTTATAGAACCTAGATTTAAATTTTCATGTATGAGATATAGTTCTTTTGGGACTTAATGGATTATTTCAAGGTAGAAATTCTCCTAACATTGAGGTATGAATTATTTTTCAAATTTAGTAAGTTGAAGAAATATTATACTAGGTAGATTGTGAGAAGTTAATTCTAACATAAGAATCTGAATTTGTAGAGTATTATTCATAAACCGATGTATGAGATTAAATCATCTAACTCTTATTGATTCATTAATATTTATAATCATGTTAAGAATTTGTTAGTTTTTAAGATTCATTTTCCTAATTCAAATATATTACTCATGCTTTTTTTATGATGTTTTATATAAAAATTTTATTCATCAAGAAAACTTCTAATTGAATAATATTTATTCTTAATAATTTTGAATTCTTTTGAATTCATTTTCTAAATATTCTATAGTTATATATCATTTGAATGAGATATCTTCTTTAACTCTTTAATTTAGACATTTATAAGTTTCTTTTCTTCTTATTTAAGATTTATTAAGAAAAATTTTTGAAAGAGTAACTAGAATGCATACAGATATTTTCATCACAAATTGTACTATTTATTACAATTTTTTGTATATTTTTTTATTTATACATTCTAGGGTCTTTATAATAAGTTTAAATTTTGATAATAATTTTTTAATAAAAGCTGATAATTAATACATCGTAGAAATTTTTGTAATTCTTTTGTATTGTTAATAGTAAAAAAGTGATCAATTTTTTGTAAAATATGATTTTGTAGTTCAATGGATCCTTGATCTTTTTTTAGTCCTAAAAAATCACTATTTTGTTTTACAAAAATAGCTTTTTTCTTACTTAAAATAATATCATACTTGTATGTTTTGTAAAGATTGTTAAATGTTTTAAATGTAATGGTAATGTCAATTGTGAAAATTGAGACATAGAACCGAAAATAAAGAGGTTCAAAGTTTAAAGGTTGAACCGGGGTCGAACCGGATTATATAATAAATATAAAATTATCTAAATGATATTTAAATGATCAAATAATCATATAATATGTGAAATTTAAGAAAAATAAATTATAAAATACAAATCATATGCAAAAAATTCTCCTCAATTTTAAAGTTATATACATTAAAATATAAATACTAACCTTTTTTGTAGCTATGATAATTCTTTGAAATAACCCATAGAGCTTCTAGAAATTGCTTATCTAAAAGGAATTGAAATTAAATAAAAATTAGTAATTTGGCACCAACTATATAAAATATACAAGTAAAATATAAATAAACTAACTACTGAAAAGACATTATAAATTATGATTTTGAAGACTTAATATTAAAACTAATAAATAGCAAGTCATAAAATTTGAGATATTAATAATTCAATAAAGATGATATAACGTATCAATAATTTCTATTTTTTTACTTGAAAACTTTTGCTAAAACAAAAAAAACATCAAATACATATTAAAATTTATCTCTAAAATAAGTTCAAAAGAAATAGATTCTAATCAAATATTTTAAAATTCATCTCTAAATTTTGTCTCTTCAAAGGATCATGCATCAAAAGTTTCCTCTCCAAAGTTTGTCTCCAATCAACTCAAAAGCTTCTAAAATATCATGTTGTGTTTCATGTATTTCATCGTTCGCTTTCATGACCCTTATTAGTATCTACAAATCACACATTCAAAATAAATCACTTCTTCATCATATTCAACATAAGTATAATTTAATTAACTACTATTAATTGTTATATTGGATGATATATTTACTCCTTCAATGAATGATCATCTTTATATATTTCATTCTCTAAATCATCATAATTTAATTCAAGAGTGTATTCTTCATCAACTATCCAAAAATCTATTGTCTCGATACTTGAATAATCTAATGGATCATAATTTTTTTAAGATGAAACCTATCAAATAAACATAAAATTTTAGATAAGTATCAATGTTAAGAACTTAAGAACAATAGCATAATAAATTAATAATAAAAAAAGCATACATGTTCCTCAAATTAAGATTTTAACGAATATAAACAAGATCATTTAACCTCTGGTGTTCTAAATTATTTCTTCTTTTTGTATGAATTTGTTCGAAAATACTCCAATTTCTTTCACACCCGAAAGAAGAAGATGTTTGACTTAAAATTCTAATATTTTTGTAAATTAGAACTAACCAAACATCTTCCACCATTCATCTATATAAAATTTTAATTAACTTCAAAAATATAAAATATGTTAAAAAAAGATAATGAGATACAATGAAAAATAAATGAAAATTATGAAAACTCACTTACGTTGCATTTCTTTGGCCATAGAGTAATCGGCTTCCCAAAACTTTCTAAATTATCTCGATATATTCTAACTTCATTCATTGCCAATTTAGGCTTGGGAAATATATCTTTATTTCCAATAAGTTCAATCAATCCTTGCATAACCGTAATTCTTTGATCATCAAAATGTGGATTTAAGAAATAAGCTAAGTGGATACCTTGAGTTGTTCATCCCATCTTTTTTAATATTATAAGTATATGGCTTATACAATCTTTTCACACCTCTAAACATTATTTTAAGTGTCTTTATTGTTCTATACATGCCATCATAAACATAACCAAGAGATGGTTTTTCATCTGAATCAATAATTCAATAATCTTATTAATAGTCATGTTATTTTGACATGATTAAACAATCATTCCAAAATTTGTTATCCATGATGATAGAAGATGCTTCTTTTCCTTTAATAGTTAGCTAACTTTGAATCCACATAATGTTTATTTGTAAAGAGCTTGCAAATCATGTTTATGATCATATACACTTTTCAAAGTAATAAAATTTATTGCAAAACGAGTAGCTCTTGGGCGTACTATTCACCTTGTCTTTTCCTCAACCAAGATAATAGGAAAATATAATTATAAATTAATATTGTTATATTCGATGCCTTCTTATCAAGGTCCACTACATAAGGCAAGCTACCAATATCTTTTAGAATCAAATTCAAGCAATGTCCTCCACAAGGAGACCAACAAATATTCTCATACTTTTAATGCAATAACTCTCCAGCCTTCTTATAATTTGTTGCATTATCAATCACAAGTTGCACAATATTTTATGGACCTATCCACTCAACAACTTCAGTAAATAAAGAACAAAGAGTTGTAGCATCTTTCTTAATGTCAGAAGCATCAATAGATTTTAAAAGATACTCCTGTGGACAATAAACTAAAAAATTAATTAATGTTCAATTTCTAACATCTCATCCACCATTAAAGTGCACCATGTTTCCTTCCAACAATGCCTATAAAATTCAACTAAAAGTTTACATTCTTCTTTGCAATCTCTCAATAGATTAATTCTCATTATGTGATATGATGGAAGTTCATAACCTGGTCCAATAGCAAGTATTGCATCTATAGCTTTCTGAGCAAATGATGAATTTAAAGCATTGAATGTAATACAATTGTCAAAAAACCATCTAGCAATGGCCATGTCTCTCTTTCTTTAGATGCCAAAACACTTTTAAAGATGGTTCGTGACGTTTTGTTCTTGGAGCAAAGTAAGCATCAATTTAATCTATTTTTCTTTTTTCCTTTATATAATTCTTTATCATGTGTATTTGATGATTTTTTGATAGATAAGAGCCTCTCTCTTCTTTAATAATATGATGATTATAAGGATGTACACTCTCTCTATCCTCTTGTGTATCTTATATTTTCTGAGATATTGCTTTTAAATTTTCTTGCATTTGAAAGCAAATATCATGTGAAACTTTTTTGCATGAAGCAATACTTCCCTTAACTCCTGCTAAATGTTGCTTCATTCTATTTATGCCTCCTTCAGTAAAATGATTCCAAGCCGGATCTATTTTCTCATGAAAATAAATAGTTTTATTTTTTCAAATTTAGAAAATAATAAAGATGAAATTCTTTATTTAAAGAAGATGTTGTTGAATTATGTGATCTAAATCACCAAGGATATTACTTTTCACCCGAAAGTCAAATATCTATTTTATTAGATGCTGGATCACATAACTCTTATATAGATGCTTCTTTAATTCCATCAAATTTACAAATTCAATGAAGTGAACCATATATATATAAAGATTATCATGATACTAAACATTATTGTTATAATAAAACTAATATTCTATTTGGCTTTTGGGATATATAGAATCAAATATTAGATTTTTCAACATACCTTTTTAACTGACACAGAAAAAAATGAATTCTAGTTGGAATGGATTTCCTACAACAACATATTCTTAAGTTATTACCAAGGATGAAATCAGGACCGGGATCATCCATACACCAAAGTCGTGGTATTTTAATAAGGGTTTTAGAGGAGTATATATTGATTGGACCAATAATTAATTGTATACAATTAAAGGTATCTAAGAGTAAATTATCTCGTGTCAAATAGAATATGTGGAGGAAGGATACAAGGTTTACAAACAAGGATATCACCGATATCGCATAAGGCATAAATAGAATAGATTCATAAGTAGGGATGTGTAATTCAATTTTGATATAACTATGAAAGTTAACTATGATGTCGTGGGATAATAGAGAATTAATTCATAGTAGAATCGAAAGATAACAATATGTTGTTGTAGGAAATCCATTCATGCTAGAATTCATCCTTGTGTCATCTTAAAAGGATATGTTGAAAATCTAATCTTTGATTATGTATACCCCAAATACCAAATAGAATATTAGCTTCATATGACAATAAGTTTAGTACCATGATAATCTTTCTATATATATGGTTCACTGCTTGAATTTGTAAATTTGATAGAATTAAAGAAGCATCATATGAGCTATGTGATTCAAGATCTAATAAAATATATATTTGATTTTGGGTGAAATGTAATATCCATTAAAATTAATTGATTATTAGAATATTGTATTTTCCTTGAATCAATAGATCTTCTTGGTTGGATAATAAGATCATTCTTATGTTCATTAAATGAGAGTTGTCTTCTAGGTAATCTAAAACTACTACTTCCTAAACTACTACTTTCTCCAAAATCAAGAGAAAATGGATCAGGCGGTGGTATTAAATTTGTATAATCTGCTTTGTCATGTTGGATAGTTTGTCCTATTTGAGAGAACATAGAATCTGTATGAATAGATTCATTATTTGTTCTGAATACTATAATATTATGATGCTTGAAATAAGCATATGTTGCTTGATAAGTACTTGATTATCTAAAATAGATTCATCCAATGCTAGTCATGCATTCTAACATCTCTAACCTCTTAAAAAAATGGATTCAAGGGTTGTGTTGTAGATATCTCCCTCTCAATTGAAAGAAAGAAATTTGATCAAGGCTTTGGAGCACAGCAATGACATGAGGCTTGAGTTCCATAGTGTGCAGCTGCAAAGCAATCTTGAGTGGAGGTAGGTTAGCTGCAAGGTGGATGGTGAGGCCAAATGTTGTGCATGTTGGTGACAACATGACCAAGTGCCTGTCAAATGATTAAAATAAGCTGAGAAAGAACTAAAAAAAACTGGGAGTGCTAGTGGTCTTTGGTTGTTGGAAAGGAAGAGCAAGTGTGAGATCATGGAGAGGAGATGGGTAGCTTGTCAACTTTTTGTTGCCCAAGAGCAGCTTGGTATGGCACAGTAGAAGGGAAGTGGAGATCAGCTGGAAAAATGTAGGTTTCATGGGCATAAGAGATGGAGGAAGTTGAACTACAACTTACTACATACAACAAGGAGAAATCTTGGGAGAACTAGTGACTTGTATGGAATGGTTGGGTTATGGCTCTTGCAACTAGGAGGAGCAGTGCTTGACTGGGAGGGGAGTTTGACTGCAGTCTGTAGATCTTCAGATGGCCAGTGAGTGATGTTGTGTAAGAGATGAGGTTGGAAATGTGTATAGAGGGAGAGAGAAAGGTTGAAGAGCTGGGTTGGTCAGCCGGGAGCACGTGATGGATTTTGAGTATGGGTATGGCTTGTAGGGAGAACATCATCGAGCTATATCATAGTGGAAGAGGCTTGGACCTTCAATCTCCGTGGGAGAAGTAAGGGAGGTGGAACTAAGAAGGTTCCACTAGTGGGATACTAGTAGTAGATTGCATTTAGGATTTTTCTCTTTTTTATCAAGTGAGGATGGGATGGCTTTACATGGAGATGGGCTTAAACTATAAAAAACTGCAAGATTTAGAATGTTAAAATAGAAATTAATTGCAATAGTTATCTTCATTATAGATGAAGGACATCTAGCTGCATAAGTGAAAAGAAATCTTATGATCTTAATAAGAAAATGTGCAACTAAAGTATTCAAAAGAATCTAATTAACTTTACATAGTGATTGTGCTTAACGATAAGTGATAAAATATATTAGATGATTTATTAATTCAATTAGAGGTTAAATAAAATTTAATTTTGATTTTACATAATGTCATAATATAGACATATATTATCAATTTTAGGTTATTCGATGTTTGATGTAACAATATAACTGCTCATCGATCAAGAATATTTTAAATAATTTTGATGACATCAGTATTTAAACTTTGATTTATGTGATATCGCATCCAAAGCTTGTAATTTGCTAAACCCAATATGACTCGTGATCATATGTGGAGATCACCAAAATTCTCATTTTAAATAAAATAAAATCTTGATAATATTTTATCCAAAATAAAATAACACTAAAATTTTCATTGAAGATAAATGAATAATTTAATTCTAGATTTTCTAATAAAATGTAGTTGGAGATTTAAACTTAATTTTAAACTTGAAGAAAAGTAATTTCCTTAAAGAACCAACTTTTCAAACATGTTTTATGGTTGATGTTTTTGAGTCACTATAGCACCCAAGAGGGAGCTGAATTGGGTGTTAATTTAAAATTTAAAAGTTATATCTTAAATTTTAACTTTTAGTAAAAAATTAATTTAAGAAAAGTAATTCCCTTAAAGAACCAATGTTTTAACCATGTTTTATACATAATACATAATACATAATACATGTTTTTTAACCACAAAGATTTCAACTCTATGTTTGCTTCTTCCACTTGGACCTTTCGATAGTGGATTCTTGAACTTAAGGTCCAAGTATCACACTTTGATGTTCACCCAAAAAAATTTTATACTATGACCTTCAACAAGAACCTTAAATTTAAAATCTAAATGTCACACCTCGATGTTCACGCAAATCTTCCATTGGTTAATCTTGATTTATCAAAATAAATGATAACACCATAATAGAGCTTTATTAGCTTATGTTTTAAGCTATACTTCATGCACTCTTTCGTCTCTCTCTTGATGACTTTAAAATTTTCTACACTTTGAGATAACATTTAATGTTCTCTCTCTAGATGATTTGGAGACCACATGATGTTTCATCATATAATGTGGAATTTGATCTTCATCAAGAGCTCTCCAAATCTAAGCAATATGATGAAAGTCAAAGTCTTTTCCCATTTTATTGAAGTCATGCAGCTTATTCTCCCAAGATGCTAAATATTTTTGCTACATTGATACTTGCAAGCTCATAAGTTTATTGAAGAGCTTGATCAATCAAAATTTAGTTCATTATGATGCTATCTCTTATAGTAGATGCAAAGGGAAACTATGTTTTGTCATCCCAAGCACGGGATCTTCTTTAGAAGAATATCACTAGAAGATTTTGTACTCCAAACCTTAGTCATACACCATTCAACAAAATAAGCATTTTATCTCTTCAAATTGTTGAGACTCATCATTTCAAGAAACATCAAGAGTCATATACACTCAATTGTGCAAGGATCTTTCACATGAAGATGTTGTAGATTTAATTTGACTTCTCTTAGATCTTTAAATGATGTCCTCATGAATCTTAAATTTTTTTTTTTGACCTTTTTGATGTCACATTCTTGTTATAGTGAAAATATTTTATTACTTTTAGTTGAACTTAGACCACTTATCCGCTCAAAGAATTGGCTAGATGATTTAGAACCACTCATAATTTCATGGGCATCATATAGATTTTATTGAAGAATTTGACTTTTCTCCATCAAGAGAACATAAATCTTCATTTGAATCTTATTATTCTCTCCATCAGAACAAATTTAGATATTATTTCCTTGACTTTGCTTCTTGGAAAAAATTTCATTGGGTTTAAAGAGAATGCTCAACTCCAATTATCATTTTGAATACCAATAAGGAACATGCCTAATGATACATGTTTCTTTAGCATGAATCATCTTCCTCTTCATCTTTTGGATTCAGTTCATAAAGTCTATAAACCTTATTACCTAGTTAGAGATGACATTTTAAAGAAGTATGTGCTTGAACCAGTAAACATCATTTATAAACAATGGGTGGGGTTCTCTTCATCTCTTTATTCTTTTCTATCTTTCAATGAACTCAAAAGTTATACTATTTTTTTCACAATAGTTCTTAATAACGATATTTTTAATCTTCGTGACTTCTATCGATATGAGTGTAAGACTCATTTGTGCTCCATCATAGACAACCTTGCTTACAATATCTTCATTTCTTTCTTCTTCTTGAAAGTATTTCGTAGCTTTGGTGGATCTTCTCATAGCACATTCACCTCATTAAAGAGCAATCTAAATTACCCTTTTCCAAGAGGGTGAAATTGATCACAAGATCTCCCAAAGATTCTCTAAATCAATTGTCATCAACTCGCTTAGAATTCTTTTCTCATTCTTGACAAGTTTTATTGTGGATCATGATGGTTTAGATATCACATTTCTTTCTTTAAGCTTTCACTTGAGGCTTTGGCCAAATTTTTTACCTTTTGTCGACTTTTCGATAGTGGATTCTTGAACATGATCCAAGTGTCACACCTCGATGTTCAGCGAATTTGATTGGATTGGTGCCACATTAGTGAGAGTTGATCTCCTTTGGTGCTTAATAGTTCCTTTCATCGCTCTTCCTTATAACTTTTAACCCGATGCACTCTAGATACGCTTTAACTGGGAGCTAGAGCTTGCGTTATGAGAAAAGATTGCTTAAAGAGATCTATTCTTCTTTACCTCTTAAGTTTTCAAATATATTTGGTTGGAACACTCTGGTTCCATGTGATGGTTGTACATTTTTTATTGAGCAATGGTTTATAACACAATTCAACATTTCTCATTTATCTTTTTTTAATAAAGAAGCTTTGTGTCTCTATTTCTTTAATATATATATTTGTTTCTTTTTATAGAATTTGATAGATTAAACATATAGTGTAATGACCTGAGAAATTGCTTAATTAAGCATTATAATTAAGAGTAGCTTTTTTAGTGAATTTCTCATTTTTCTAATAATCGTCTTACTTTTTCATAAGATTCTCCTTGACAACTTTCAGATTGTGATTAAATCATGCTAGGGAGAGAGAAAGATTCAAGATTATCTTGAACACTTTCAAGCCTAATGATAAAAGAGGGTTTTGTCCTGTAAGAGATGATATCATAAGATGATGTGTTATAATATATATTGGCCTCTTATTTATAAATATATATATGACCAAAATTCCTTTATGTTATGTTTTACATAAAAGTTTAATTTTGATATTGTAATTAGATTTTAGTATTAAATAATATAAATTCATCATTTTAAATAAAAATATTCATTTAATTATTAAATTTAATATTATATATAAGTTAATATGATCACATGAGAGATTTCAAAAGAGCATAAATAAGAGAGATAAATCTTATAGAATTAATAAAATGAATTGATAAAATATCTAATTAACCATTTGATAAAAAAATTTAAGTAGCATTTATAATTTTTCAAATTTGGAAAAATATTTTACTTGATTAAAGAGTTCATGAAAGTTCTTTTTTCATCATGATTTGATAAATTATATTTGCATCTTAGGTAATAGTTTTGACTCACCACTCATTTTCATATCTATAACATCCAAACATACTTAGTTGATCTTATATAAATGATCTAGGAGAAAAGAGATGGGAGAAGATTTTGAAAGATTTGAATAATAGTAATTGATGTTTGTGCTAACTATGATTTTTTATATGATTGAATCAAAATGTTATAGAATTATCTATGAATAAATTCAATATATATTTATAAAATAATTTTAGATTAAAAAAAAAAATATAATTAAAAAAATAATAATTTTGATTTTTATCAAATAGGAATGTTAAAATTGCAATTAAGTATTAAAATATTAATGTTTATGCAAATATTGAAACTTCAACCAATAATAATGATTAAATTGAATGCTTGCTTTTAAAATCAATTTCAAATAATTTTTAAATCTAAACAAATGATCACAACTGTATACACAAATATTATGATAAGAATTTAACTAATGATGTGTTAAGAATAAACATATTAATAAGAGATAAAAAACAAAAAATTATAAAATAATAATTAAATTTGAGACAAGAAATAGATTTCCAAAATTAGGTCATAGTTGACTTAGATTTCACATGTTAAAAAATTCAAATTTGAGAAGAATAATCTTAAAATGAAAAAAAAAAATAGAGAAAAATCATCAAATCTTTATGAAAATTCTCTCTTATGAGCCAACTTAAAAGAAAATTTGATGAATCAAAAGAATATATTGTATGATACCATAGAAAATTAAATAAATTTTTTCTTCTTCTTGTAAAGCTCAATTTTGAATAATCTTAAATGGTGTAGCAATCCATTAGTTTTACTTTGAAAAGTTTTAAATCATTGTTTAATAAAATAAATGTAAGGGAAGAGATTTAAAATAATGAATGGCTAAACATATAATTGAATCAAAAAAAAATTATCCTTCAAACTTTAAAACAACTATGAATTTAGAATTCAAATACATGTTTAGAGAAAATTACATTTTGTTCTTTAAACAATGTTGAATTTTAAAACATAGAGTTTATCTAAAAGGTATTATTGGTTAGGGCACACTTGACACAACTTGATTACACATGAATGGTGATCATTGATTGTTATTTCATGTTTTTCATCTCATTAGATTTACTAGCTTGTAAATATGTTTGAATATATTTAAACATATGAAATAATAAAGCTAAACAAATAGTCAAGTTTTAAAGAAAAATTCTTAAAATTACTTATTTAAAAGTTATAAACTAAAACTAAAATTTATAGTTTTTTTCAATCAACTATCATTAAAATTATTTTTATAAGCTTCTACTTAATTATAATTAATACTACAATAATATAATTATGGATGAATTTTGGCAATCATAATGATTTAATTAGAGCTTATTAGACCATAGGTCCATCAATTTGGGGTTGGGAAGCCCTACAATTAAATTTAATATGCTTAATTACACTAAGTATCACTAATTAAAAATGTTATTAATTGCAAAAATTTATTTCAACCATTTTATTAGCCAATTAGTGCTCAAGTATCTCCTATTAAATAATATAAAATTATTGACTTTAATTAATCATTTTTAAAATCTAATATTATTTTTTCAAATTTATTACGTACTAATAAGTTAATAAATTTGGGTAATCCAACTTCTAATTACATGAACAATTCATATCATCATTGGGCATTTTTAAAGATGATTGAGCTCTTAGGATTAACATTTAAAACATAAACCTATTGATTTAAATATTTAAATGAATTTAAATAATCATAAATAAATTTAAATTAAAATTTTGAAGTACATTCTCTAATTGAATAAAAAATATAGATTATAAAAAACATTTTTTAAAAAAAGAAATGTATTTTAAAGTATTCAAATGATTTGACCTTAAATCTATCAAAATATATTAAAAATATAAAATGATGTTACAAAAATTATTTCATTAAACTTGAGTTAATAAGGATAACACATTCCAAAGTTTAAATATATATATATATATATATATTGATCCTATATATAATGAAGGCTATTGAGTTCATATTATATGGTATATATTTGTTATATATATATATATATATATATATATAAGCTTAGATACCTAGAAAATAGGGTTAGATAAAGTAAAGTAAAGCTGAGAGGTCAAAAAGAGTAGAAAAGTAAAATGAATTTTATTTCTTAATAATCCAGAGTATAAGCGTTGTGAAAAGCAAGAGAACAAAAAAGTCCATGTAAGAATAAAGGTAACCCCCTTTTATATCCTAAGCGGGGTCTATACATATGATAAGAATATATATGGTAAGTTAGACACAGAGATGGATTCACCTGATTTAAGGCGAGTATATGAAAGTAATGAATCTAGCAAGTATACTATCATTCTGGTCCAATTGCTTGATTTGTGGCCAGGCTATCGAGTTCAAGTGATGACGGTTGTCCAACCTTTGTAACTATTTACTCGCAATGGGAGGAGTAATCTATGGTTGGTTCTTTTGTTATTTCTTTAAGTCTTCAACTCACCTGTTTGTAGCTAGTCTTTATTGTCAAGTATAATTTCTTGTTGGTTTGGCTATTCTAATAGCCTTGCTAGTAAAATCACTCATGCTTATTTGTTCCATTGGGCATGCATTTTGCTCTCTACTTCTTCTACTCCTTGTAAATATGACTTGTAAAAAGATAGAAGAATAAAAAGTGACATTAGTCTGTAAGCATTTAATGAATCTCAAAGAAAAAATTTACATAATTATGAAACGTTCCATTACCTTTTATGCGGATTCATTCCTTCAAGGTGTCTGATCTCTCAATGGATATAAAATAAACCTTTCATTTTTTTTCCTTTGGAACATATCACGATACACAATGTCACTCAATTAAATTAATTGTCTTTTTTTTCGAATCTACAAGAAGTATTTGGTTACCCGCCATAGACATTAAGAAGCCTCATGATGATATTGACTCTGCTACATCTTGACCAATCTATGGAAGAAAGCAAAGAAGGCCAATAGGTCTAGCAAAGTCACTACTGCCTCTATGTTTGGAGCTAGTATACATGCCCCCATCATTGTCGAACCTTGCATGGCTCTAGTCTTATAGGTTGTATGAGATTTGCAAGAGGGATAGTACTTGCCCCTTAAAGCTACGCTAGTAATGCTACCCTCCAGGTTGAGGGTGGAGGAGGATGATGAAGTTCCTTTGATTTTCTAGCACAAGAAAGCTATGGTGTACCGATTGATGAGAACCGTCTCTGAAAGGGAGATTATATAAAGTTGTTTGGGAAAATTGAGACCCACTTTAGCTTTGTGAATTCCTTTATTTAACTTAAACAATTTCTTGTTGATCATAGCTGAGCATGACCAATGTGTAGGAGTCACAGGGAAATGAAGGGTGCTCAACCCTTCAATTTATTTCTTCGATAGCCCGTGTAGTGTTATGAAACTAATTCACCTTACAAAGGAAAGATTTATTAGGTCATGATCCAGTAGAAAAGAATTTGTTCTCTCTAAACTTTCATTTATGAAGGTTTGGCTTTTGGTGAATCCCCTTATTGATATTTTATTTCTAATTTTTGATGATTTCCTTTCTCACCATCCAGTGGCGCTACAGTCTTGTCATGGGCTGACTTGGTGGTGTGGGCATGGTCGCTGAAGAGGGCTTACATTCATAGGGACAATCACTAAGGCACCCACTGCGACAACTAAGTTCACTTCCTTTAACATAAATAATTGTTGGTGAGCTTTCCATCTCCTACTCTTCAAGACAGTGGCGAGTTTGTAAAAGGCGAGTCCTCCCAGTCACATAGGGATGAAGTTGAGGAACCACGTGTGCGACTTTCGAGTTTGCCAACCTATCAAGGGAAGCTTTTTACTTGTCTATGCAGGAGATAGATGAGTTCCAATCTTTGTTAAATCTAGAGTCATAGTGAAGGCATATTGAGTATATATATTGTGTATCTTAAAATTTGATTTGATGATAACAAACTTTGTCTAATACAAACTAATAATTTCTTTGTAAGATAAATTATCCACAGTAATCATTATGATCATCATTCTTAATTTAGAATTTTATTAATAATAAATATATATTCTTGAAGCTACTAGTTATTTATTTTAAGTATTTCAGGAAATTCATGATACTCAACTTCCATAGTTAGATCAGGAAAGTCATATGAGCTATATTAGGGCAGTATGAGAATCTTCTTATATTATGCAATAATAAGACAATTAAGAGCTTAATAATATAAAATTATTGTTTTAATAATTCCATATAATTTTTTGAATTTTTGCATAAATTTTCATATTTTATTTGCATGATATTTTCAATTATTCTTTAAATTATTCTTTTTGGATAATTTAAGTACTTGCATGTAATTAAGTCTTATCCATTGTGTTTTAAAGTGTGTTAGATTTAGTTCATACTTCATTTAGTTATTTCCATATTTGATCTTATTAACTATCCATTTATTTATGCATTAGAGTGAAATTATTCATATTATTTTTTCTCTCTCCTATTCTTTTATTTTTCTCTCTCATATTATAATTGTCATCCCAATTTTGTTTTGGCCTAATGTTTTATGATTTTTGGCATGATAAATGTTATTAGAGTTATGGAATTTATTGTCATAATATATTTTTTTTATTTTTAAAATTTTAAAATTCATTTTATTTGAATTTTGAAATTCAAATGAGTTTTGAATTTAAAATAAATTGTTCTTGCCATAAGTTGCCAAATTGATTTTATCCTTTTTGTGAATTATTGTGGCTGACCCTATCATGATTTAATTAAGTTAATTAAAGTTTATTTGATTTATTTTAAGTTAATTTAAATTAAAATTCAAATGATTCATGTATTTATAGTTTCTATTTTAATTTAATTATTTATGAAAATATATGACCTTATAGTATTTTATTTGGAGTAACTTGATTTGTTTAAATTAATTAAAATATATTCTAATTTGAATTTCTATAATTTATTCATGATCAATTGTATTAAATGGAGATTGAATCTATACTTGAAAACATTGTGGTTGGAATCCATGTTTATTTTTCTTGATTTATTTTATTATTTTTATTTCATGATTTTCCTTAATGTTTCAAATCTATATTAGTTAATTGATCTCTCATATTTGTTGCATTAAATCATGGATGAACTCTTTTTGTAAATGCTTTGGCCATCCCATGCTAATTGATCCTTACTATATTTTAAATTCAGATTATTTTGAATCACTTCCAAAATTGATTCCTTAATTAATTAAGGATACCTTGTTTATGTTAAGTGCATTCAAAATAATTCCCTCCACCCTTGCATGGCTGATATCATTAAAGTTTGAATTCAATTAGATTTAAAAATTAAATCATGTGCTTATTATTCAAGTTCAAATTTTTACCAAATTAATTTTCCCTCTCTTTATCCTTATTTGGCCAAAAATTATTGATTTATTCCCTTAATTTTATTTGATTGGATTGATTAATATTCTTCCTCATATCTCTCTCTCATTCCAATCATACATGGTTGAAAGTTTCAAATTGAAAATTTTGGATTATATGATTGAGATATTCAAATAGAAATCAAATAATTTTCTAATATAATTTAGCTGACCCTCTATTCTATTTAAAGAGGTTTTCTCTTAGCTTTTAGTTCTCTTGCTTCCTCTAGACCAAACCCTTGCAATTTTTTTAAATGTCTCTTGAAGATTAAGTGCCAAGTCTCTTTTCTTTCTCATTAGAATCCTTTGGCCAAAACCTTGCAAATTGTTTGGTAGATTCAAAGTGCTAACAAGTTAACAATTCCCATTTAATTCTTGCTTGGTTGAAACTCACTTTGTTGCTTCTTCAAGATTTGGAAAGATCAACTCAAGTCTTGCCCTCATTGCTTACATGTATAAAGATATGAGTAAGAGTTTTCAATCCATTATATGCTTTTGATTTTTAGTTTTTCAATTGTTTGATTTGGATGAAAAGAACTTTTATGAATTATTGTTAAAGTTTTTCTTCTTAAGATTTTTCATTCTCATCTCAAGTGATTTGAAAAACAATTTATTTTTATTGGATTGAAATCATTTTTGTCTTGCAAGTGTTATAGCTTTCATATCATAAAAGAGTTTCATAAGAGTACATTGATTCTTAAATGGATTTCTTGCTTTATTGTTTCAAAGTAATTTCTCAACTAAGGAATTCACATTAGCTTATTTATTTGAAAGTATTCATTGCACAAGTCTTTTGGATTACATATTCATGTAAATACTTTAATGTCTAAATAATCCAAGTGATTCCATATCATATAGTTTTTCAAGTTCATTTATTTTTCAAATCTTTCCCTTTTTTAAAGTCAAATATTTTCAAAGATTTATTTACTTTATGTGCTTCATAGAAAGATAATTCAACAAGAAATATATTCACTTTGAACTCTCTTTGTTAATTATCCCAATATTATTTTAGTTGGGACTTGAGTGCAAAATTATTTTAAATTGAGAGTTAGATATTTATATTGTATCTTTTCTTCTTTTGTTCTCTTTTACTTGGGATTGTAGGAAAGAACGGTGTTGGAGTTATCCTTTAAAAGTATATTTGGAGTTGTACTTTCCCAAAGTAGAAAAGTACTGAGATTAGTTGTAATCTCATTTAATTTCTAATCGGATGACTAGGTGTGGACATAGGCTAGTTTTTAGATTTGGTCGAACCAAATGAAAATCTATATGCCTCTTGTCTTCTTACATTTCTAAATTTTTTTGGATTTATTAGTGTGCTCTATTTTAATATCATAATTTACAATTAACTTTGTTACAAAGTTTAAAAACTAAGTTTTCATTTGAAAATATTTTAAAATATCCAATTCACCTCTTGAGTGTAAGCCTTTTAAGAAGGTTGTCTGTGGAGGTGGAGTTAATGGCTGGGCAATAGTGGGGGCACTACTGGAAATCCAACCGGTATAATTTTCAACAGACTATTGCTTGACTTATGATGGCTCATCTCATCGTTCATTTGTCGAAGTCTGCTAGAGCCCCTCGTCCCACCCCGCTTACACCAGCCTCACCACATCATCAATCCATAATCTTGACCCAATTCTCATTAAATAATGTAAATAAGTGACAAAAGTACTAATAAAACTTTTTTAATATCAGAGCATTACTCAAGGAATTCAATTAAAAGAGCAATACTTTTTTTCTTTATGATATCAATTTAAATTGTGCCATTTTAAATTTATTTTAAACCATTTCTACATGAAATTTTTAAGTATATAATCGATTTTATGCTCTATTTATACTCAACAAATTATTATTGAAGAAAGATCATAAAAAAGAAGTGTTTTATCCTTAAAGTTTGCAATTAGTTCTACCATGATACCAGATCAGTGAAGAATTATAAGCATAAACACCTAATTAAAAAAGTGCAGCAAAGTAAATTGCTAAATTATAGCAAACCAATAAGCTTTTATTAACGATTTCTTAAATTTGTTTAAGAATAGGAGAATGCGTCTTGTTACTTAAGTAAAAAAATAATAGTTTTGTTAAATTAATAATTAACTTATTTTTCTACTAGATGTCTTCATGTAACTTATGAATTCTAAGTGTTGTCAGCATAAAATATTTATTTGCTTTAATCATTTGTTTTAGTTAATTTTGTAGTGTCGAGCATGGTGTTTAAGTCAGTAATTACATTTTTCCAATTCCCATCTACAAACAAATAGTTGAGCTAATTCCATTGTAAGAAACTTTCAAATAATAATAATAATAATAATAATAATAATAATAATAATTACAAATAAATTATATATATTTAATCTAGAATAATTTGATGAATTTAAATATTGGTTAGATTGTAGTTTTGCCAAATATAAATTGCATTATATTGGACAGTCAACTTGATAATTTTATCATTGACATAAGATCAATTGTTGATTTTTTGAAGTTGAAAGTGATTGAAGAGCGCACAAAAAATAGTGAAGACTAGAAAAAAAATGATATTTATGCTTTAATATACGTAATTATCACTATAAAAATTAAACATATATTTTTTATTATTATAAAGATTATAAAGAATCACTTGCACAATCTTATTAGAGACTCTATGATGAAGGCTTGAAGGAAAAATTATAGGTGTCATTCTTAAGTATAAGTTTTTTATGAACTTAAATTTTATCTTTTTATATCAAATCTTTAATAAAAGTTATTTTTAAAACAACAACGGTAAGATCTAAGGTTAGATAAAAGCTATTAAGAATTTTTTAAAAAAAATTTGTTGATTTGTACCTCTACTAAATAAAGTTCTTGGCTCCTCCCTTAGGTGGAGTCTCAAAAAAATTTCACAATGGGCTAAGTTGACCCTGCTTTATAGCTCGATCAAGTTGCAAGGGGCCTCCCTCCTCCTTTCCAGTGCAAACTTATTGTATGATTATATGTGTAAGAAAAGTAGACTTGCTAAGGATTGGCACTCAGACCCCATTATAGGATTTCTCAAAAATGATGTATTGGGTTATAACGAGTATGTTGTATTTTTATGTTTGTATTATAAAATATTACTTTTCTCTACTCACTTTTTGTTTTGATGAATTTTCACTATGATGCAAGTAAACATTTTGCATGTGTCATTCTCAGGATCAAGTAATCATTCTCTTCATCGAATGCGATGTGACATCCGTGTTATTAGGCCTTTCTATATAAATTCATTCTTCTGGGTTGAGTCTTTATTACTTTTCATTTTAAGCTAGTGGGTCTCCTTCTCATTCAATAGAGCTTGCTTACATTCTTACTTTAAGTGATATTCCTTATAATTGCTCTTGAAGAAGGCAATTTCATCGCTTCTTCAAGCATAGGAAGGAGGTGCTTGATCTAGAACAAGTGCAACCTCGCCTTTATGGTTATTACTATGACAACCCCAACTTCATTAAGTGGATATA
This sequence comes from Cymbidium sinense, assembly GCA_021442155.1. Classification (NCBI taxonomy): domain Eukaryota; kingdom Viridiplantae; phylum Streptophyta; class Magnoliopsida; order Asparagales; family Orchidaceae; genus Cymbidium; species Cymbidium sinense. The sequence continues at coordinate 81,716,383 of CM038219.1, read as the reverse complement.
GCTCAACACAACTCAAGTCAATAAGTTGTGCATCCCGCCCATCACTTTAGAAATGGGTTTTGGCTACCTTGCCAAGTGGGTTAATGTTCTCAATTTTTATATATTAGTGTTGACTCAGTTCCTTCCTAACTTATTGGCGAGTATTATCCTACTCATGTAGGAAGAAATTCCATGGAGCATGAGCCTTTTTAGGTGAGTATTCATGGTAAAAGGCCATCAGGACGGGACTATTCTCAGCAACTTTGTTGAAGGTTCACATTCTGGTGAACAAGGTGCGGTACTAGCACTCAAAAAACTTTTTTGTTAGGAGCTCCTCAAATGTTTGATATTAACTCTCCCTCTTCTCTACTTAGTGAGTAAGGAGACCAAGCTTAGTGAGCTTGATGTTGAAGAAAATGGGGCGGTGGATAGCGGTGTCGAACCTTGAACATCTTTTTCTATCTCCACTTAAGAAATTTTACTTTGTAGTGAGTATTTCTTTCTTTACTCGCAATTTGATAGGTATCTTTATGAGTCAATCTCATCAATTATTTTTGCATGTTTTGCTATAGTAGAGGAGACCTTATCACCACTGAGCTTGTTGATGACATGGTTAAGTTCCTCAAGGAGGGCGAGCATGAAGTTGGGGAGCTCGATCTTGGCGATGATGGTGAGTTTGCGAGGAGGAGGAAGAGTGTCTGAGTATAGCTCTAACAACTAATGAGGTCAGGCTGAGTACAACTCCTTAAAAGTATAGGAAGAGATCTACGAGCTTTGCTCCTTGGGATCGTCAGCAAAGGAGCAAGCTTAAGGGAGAGGAGGAGGACGAGTATGCAAAGGAAAACTATACTCTAAAATTAACTTTGCTAACCAATAAAGCATACGAGCATAGGTAATCTACTCCAAGGAGTATGATGAGCTTTTGGAGGAGATTCTTAATGGGAAACTTCTCTATTCCATCATGACCTCTTAGGTAATGGCATTGCAAGTGACCTAGAAAATCTCCACAAATTTCTTGCTAAGAGAAAGGAGGCTTACTATATAAAGTCCTAGCTATCAACTGTGAAGACAAATCTTTTATCTCTAGAAGCTGAGCACAAAGACCTTTAGGCTGAGGTGGATTAGCAGGAGGAAGAGAAGGATAAAGCAACTTTGGAGCTTACTTGCCTGGCCAACTCTAACAGAGAGTTGCATGAAGAGCTCTCTCTTCGTATCGAGGAGTTTTAGGAGAAAGAAGCTAAGTTCATTGGATTTTTAGATTCTAATGAGTACCATGATTTTCTTAAGCAAAAATTCAAGACAGACACCGACTTTGTTATTGCTAAATTAGTGAAGCATGGTCAGGTGGATGCTAAGTTCTTGGATTTTTCTAATGTACCCACCATTTCAGATTCTAATGATGATGTTGAGAGTAGCGCAAGCTGACTTCTTTCACTTTTTTTTGGCAAGTGTAAAGTGTATATGTACTTTTTACTCGTTCTTTTTTATGATATTTTACTTCATGAATGAAAAATATTTTTTTATGTTAAGTACAACTTTGAAATGTTCTCTCCTTTCTCTTAAGCAATAATGAAGGCTACTTCCTACTAGAATTAAGAACTTACTCATGTCATTGGTGTTATACTCCTTATTAGCATTCTATTCGGGACTTGAGAGACACATTGATTAAATTTCTCTAGGTAGTCTTATAATTACTATCAATTAGATAAATTCTTTATTTTGACTTAGCGTTAAAACACTTAGGTGCTTAATGGTGAATTCATTTTGCATTTTAGTTGATGCTCATGGTGTGTCAATTTTACACTATTGTCGCCAACCACATAGAGAGTTGATCTTTTTTTTAAGTTTAATTGTTGACCTCACAAGGAGTCGGTCTTACATTATAATCGCTAACCATATAGATTGTTAGTCTTTTTATTTTAAAGTTAAGTTGCAACCTTAGCAAGGTCTTGGTCTTATACTATAGTTTGAGTTGATCTTTAGAACTCGCTCAATCCTTCTTTGTGGGAATCTCTTCTATCTCCTTGAGAACTTCCTGTTCTGCTCTTTAGCTATAATACTTCATCTTTCTTACTATATCTCAACCTTTTTAGTAGCAGGCTCGAGATTGATTGAGATTTTGTTTAACTGTGATTTCCTCACATCTAGTTCAAAATTTGATGGTTATGTGGAAAGGTGATAACACTACTTGAAAAGTATTGAGTAAAGATCAACCAAAGATGGTGTTGTAGGTGGCCAAAGCCTCTACATGATAAAGTTAGTCATAGCCATGAATTGTTCACTCCCTTCTCCTTAAGTCACGGGGAGGGTAATTATCCCTTTAATATCTCTTCACTCTTCTAAGAAATCGTATAGAAATCCCTAGTGGGGTGAATTTAGAGTTAGTTATCTTAGCTTGTTGAATACCAACTTAATGATTATGTTGATCGAGCTTCTTATGTTGATCAAAATACTTTTAACTTGATATCAATTTGTTAACTAGACTTTTTAGGTGTCTACACTCTTTAGCTCATGACCGTGTTCATGGTGGTAAGCATAGTGCCTTGATCGATCACGAACTATATCGAGTTTCATTGGTAGTGGTCTCTTAAAATATTCCTTATTTTAATTGGCCTCTACTAACTTGGCCATTAATACTCTGAGAGGAGTTGTTAATGCAGGTTACGAGTATTCAACTCCTTGGTAACAAGTTGTAAGATTCCTAAACCCCTGGTGGTGCCTCTCGATCTCCTTCTTTATCTTCTTCTAGCTCGATACCCACCACTAGGTTGTTGCTCTCAAAGAGATATCTTTGCTGAGTCTTTTACTCAGATCGATGGTGTTGGTTTAATAACTTCATTGTATTCTTTCGTATTTACATAGTTTTTTGCCAGCTCCATTATTTGGCGAGTGTCTTTGGTTGTTAGAATCTGAGAACATATCTAAAGGGTCCTTCTTTCAGTCATTAAGCAAGTGTAGCTTGGGCAATTCTCGATTCAAAATCTTTAATTTCCAACATCTCTTATTAGAAATGTGTGTTGAACTTCCTCAAGACTCGTCAAGTTCTTACCTCATTTATGGAAGGGCTTGGAAAATATACAATGGTTTTTGAGCACTTGCAAATTGTGTAGCAAACATCCTCTTGAACTCAAAAAATAAGGTAATGACTTCTCGGAGGCAAATCACCTGAAAGTGGTAAAGAAGAGATGACACTTCATTACATCATCAAAATCTATCCGCAAAATAGACTTCATATTTAATAATTGGCATTCCAAAGGATGTAAGCACAATCAATGTGCACATAATGGACTCTACATTTAATAATCGGCATTCCGATGAATGTCCAATTTATATTAGTAAAACAAACTCTACATTTATATTGGCTTTCCGAAGGATGTAAGCCCATTCATTGTCTGCAAAATGGATCATATTCTTAAAGTCATGAAATTTCAATGGATGTAACCCCAATATATATTTACAAAGCAAACTTCCAGCATTCTAAGGGATGTAAGTCTAACTCAATCAGGCATTCCAATAGATGTAAGCTCAGTTTATGTTTGCAAGAAAAATTTTAGTTAACATTGGTTATATAATGGATGTAAATCCTACATATCTCATAAAATTCTCAAATCATTTTGTCAAGAAGAGGAAGTCATAAAACTAAATGATCGACCAAACTTACAAAACTAAGTTTAGATTAAATACTCCAATAAACACCTGCATAATAACTCTACTCTACTCGACATTCCTAGGATGAGGCACCCATGACTGCTAATTAAGTTCCCTGGACATTATGAGTAATAGTTGATAGCATAGAATAACAAGGCATGGGATGAAAAAATCATGGGATCTTGATGGGACTACTTCCCTTTATCCTAGATAGTCATTCACACAAATATCACTAAACACCAATTCACACTAAAGATCAATACAAACATCCAACCTAATCGAGAGGGCCCTTCTATTGTGATATGAGGGGTAATTAACTATGGATGCTAATTAATCATAGGTTCTTGCACCTATGGTGAACTTGGAACTAAGGTCATTGGAAAATGAGGGTAAGTCATGTTTTATCTTCAATCTAATCTCCTTCAAAATTTAATTAGAATCAATACATAAACTCTCAATGAAAGATCAACTTGAATTTTTAGAGACCACATATTTGATCTCTACTCTTAATAAATCAATGTAATGCAGAGAGTAGTTCTTCAAGTAGCAAAATTGGGAGTAATATTTTGCATGGAAACCAAACTAATGTACAAGTTATCAATATTCACTTTGTTCCAGGATTAAGAATTTAAACCAACTGAAAAGATTTCATAAATAATCAAAAATGTGCAATAGATGATTTAAGAGTACATTGTAGGAAAAGAATACTGTGCCATTGAGGACATAGTGCAACATGCAACAATACATCTTTTGGAGACAAAAATGAAAGGAAGTTTTAAATTTTTTTCCATATTGTTAAGTCATTAAATTTTGTGGTTATTTCATTAAAATTTTTATTCAGGTAACTCAAATCTACTGAAGTTTATGTGTGCTTTCATGTTTATACACCAATTTGCATTTGCATCTGTGTATAAAGAATGAGGTCAGAATCTCATAAAAAATTTTAACTGAATGATAAAATTATGAAAAGTAGAAAATGGGATCCCAAGTTTTATTTTTTTTCTTATTAGTATTTGGTAGCAATGGTAGCTATAATAGAAGACCAGATTGCATGCAGGAAATGTTTCCACAAAATGAATTTGTTGTCATAAAACATAAAGCAACAATAACATGATGAAAATGGAGATAAATTATCATTACAATTTGATAGAGATTATATTATACTTTTATTGGCACTATCCAGGTTCCTCTGATAGCCAAATGCATTGTTTAATTATGTTTTTTCTCTTTCAAGTTGTTCATTCCCATAAATATCTGAGCTAGAAGTGGGATGGCTCTTAGAAGTAACATAGGTCACATGCACGCATGCGGAAAAGAAAAACCTCAAAAAGATGTAAAAGTTAAAAACCAAAGAATTTTTCAATTTATGAGTTAGGCAAAGTATTTCCATAAGCCAAAGAAAAGTAGAAGCATAACAAGATGCATTAAAGGAAATAAATGATCAAAAGGATAATGCAAAGGAAATGAAAGTTAATAGTTAAAAATTGATGATATTATATGAAAGAACTATACATCCAAAGAAAATATAATTTATCCAACAAATCTGAAATTTCTAAGTACACATATCAAATGCTAAATTTTGCTATGAACACTCCAGAAAGGAAACCAAAGTCTCCAGGAGGAGAAAAGAAGAATAAAAAATGTAAACAGGAAAAGAGTTTTTCACTCTCCTGTTCAACCCCGTTCAACTTTATTTATAAATTTTCCAAAGTATAATATAAGGTTCAATCTAAGTAACGTTGGTTTGGATAGAATAAAAGAATCAACAATTGTACTACAAAGAAACACTTTTAGTAATTGCAGCAACCCTAACACAAAGAACTTCATCTTAACAAGGCAACTATTACTTCATTTGCTAGGCCAATCCTTGTTGTCATTAATAGTTCTGCTTCTTTATTTGGACTGATCATCCATTTCAGCATTCTTGTTATCTTTCATTTTTGACCTTTTGATGAACTCAGTAAGTTCACTACAATATTCCCATCATCAAAGATGATCTTGCTCTCAAGGTCAAAAATTTAGATAGGTGGTACATAGTCTTCCAAATGAACCCATGATGGAATCCGTCCCATTGAATTAGTAATTGCACTACTTCTCTATTCCATGCACATGATGGTTCATTGCTAAGGATGGCTAATGAATGAAGCAATGGTTGGTGGTGAACAAAGCGGTAGTGGGTCGGATGTAGAGTGCTCTAAATGTTTTAAAATGAGATATATCAAAACTTGGATGCATTTTGGTAGTTTCTAGTAATTCTAGTTAATAAACCACCTAACTTACATTGATCTGTGAATGATTAAATGTTTTCCTAAGATATTGCCACTTATGTAGTTATAAGTTGTTTTAGCAATTAGAAGTCTTTTCACAATTATGGGCTTTATAACTTTACTATCTTCATGGAGACAATTTAGTAATTAAGAGGCCTAAGTGTTATTTGGGATACCTTGCCTACAAATAGACCTTCTTTCATAGAGAATGGGGACTTTTATAGTTTTATTGTCAGAATACCCTGAAGATGGAGAAGAATTTCCTGTTTGGAGTATATTTTCTCAAATTTGAAGGAAAGTGGTGATGGTAAGAATTCATAGTTAAGTGTAGAAGTCTACCCCCATCGGTGCCTAGTCTTACACTTCCTCCTCCAATGACTATCAAGAGGTTTTTCCTAAGTTCTTATTGCAGTTAAAAGACATTAATAGTGCTAGGTAGTGTGGGCTCAAAAATTCACCCAATCTCCTCATGAAAGATAATGATTAAAATGTCAAATTTTCGTGAAAATGAAATAGTAGATAAGACGCTACCCAGAAATTTCACCCTCATTTTGTGAGGACTTTACATCTGGTTCCAAGTTTTCTATGACAAGTATGGTTAATTATCCTCCTAATACGAGAGAACACTTTCGATTAAATAATGAGTCACTAAATAGCGAGCATATAGTAACAAAGTGAGTGGAGTTTAGGATTTATGAGATTTATTATTTTAATTTAAAGCTTATATTTAGAGCGTCATCAAGATCCCATGGTTCCATCATCGTCGTGTGGCCTCTAGTCCACTTAGAGGAGGTAGTCGACCCAACCTGACCCCTTGTCAACAACTATGGGTTATGTCGTCTAAAGTATCCTTGTAGACCTAGGGTGGATTTTGTCTAAAGGGACAAATATAAGTCAACCTTAACTAACAGAGAGCATTTTATCTAATCAGATACATTATATAATTCACAACTAAAAAAGAAAAGTCATTAGGAACATACCGCATCGCGGACCGTAATTTAAGTGTCATTTTGAGGCAAACCACCGTCGAGCTCGTCGTAACTACAATTATGTGTGTCATATTGCAAAACCCATGACGGACACATCCTTACGACTTAAGGTTATTTAAGTATGAAAATAATTATGTATTTGATTTGACATTGGCTCTTGAGCAAAACTTTTTTGACTTGTCACCCTCACAAATAATTGCAAGAGGTGGATGAATTTTAACTTTAAATTTAAATAATTAATTTCATTTAATTTATATATATTTTTATTTTTTATTTGAACATATGATTATTTTGTAATTTATTTGAATTTGAATACATATAATCATTAATCACTTAAACCTTGATAATAATAGCCTTTGATTGTATGATTAGTAGCTAGACATGTCAACTCTACCTCTTTTCTCGTAGAGAATCAGGTCTAAATTCATTGCTTCAAGATCTATCATCCACCAAACCTTGTCAACTCTAGTTTGAGCATAGAGGATTGGGTTTAAGACTTTCCTCTTGAGGATTTAAACTTGAGAAGTTACATTAATAATGATAGATAGATTTATCTTCTCGTCATTCTAAAGTAATTAGCTTCTCAAATTTCATTAAGTTGAAAATATTATAATAATATTATTACATTTTAGATTTTGTTAACCGACTCCCCTAAGACCCAACCAGGGTTCAACCCGTGCAGGATCCTCAGACACTACGTTTAGATCTATAACATATATGTCGGGACACATGCGGATGAATAATTAGTTTTGAATTATTATAGGTATCTATTCATTCATTTTGCATATGACTTGCTTATATTTATTTAAGCTTTCAAGCTAGTGGATACTTCAATATACATACAAGTATCTATTCTCTTAAAATGATGTATGGATATAAGAATGTCTAAGTTGAAGTAGTTATATTAGATACAGAAAATGTGTAAAATTGCAAGTACGGGTTTGTTAGATACCCAATATCATACATCAAATGTAGATTTGTTCACAAATATAAATTTGACCATTTCAAATGTTCTTCATAGATCAATTAGGTCCATTATATACATAAGTTTAATTCTTTCACTGTTTATCATAAATCAAGAATAGATCTATTCTATAAGACATGTGTTGACTCTTTTAAATACTTGTGTGAATCAAGTGAGAATCTCTTCTAACATGAGCTTGACTCTTTCAAATGTTATCATGAATCAAGTGATTAAGCAAAACATTGCTCTATGAAGTAAGCATGAGATTCATTTAACTTGAAAGTTCATATGCCTATTCAATTTGAATGGAATGTAGTAGTATTTTGAATATACGTTATAAGTCATTCCATTAAACACTTAGCACAAAGCTCAAAGCTATAGATTCACATGAAAGAATGGTTCACGATTCATGCTTGGATTTATTTTCCTTGAATACTTGTATAAATCATAAGACATTAAACTAAATGTAAGATTGATCACAAGCATAGGCAAAATCTCATTCATTTGAATGTTTAAATAATCCTCCGATCAAATATTCAATTTTACATCAATGTTTAATGAAAGGCATCTCATTCATATTCAACAATTATCAAACCTTACTTATACTCATAAATGAGCTATTCTTTGCAAGTCTTTATGTTTCAACTCAAATTGTACTCAATTCTCCTCCCAAGAAGAAAATTAATTTGAACTAAATTCTTTTCACATTTTCAATACATGATATAATACTATTGAATTGAATGTATGTATTGAAAAATTTAGTTTGCATTTATTGGTAAACTTAAGGAGATTCAAGCTTAGTTTAAGCCTCCCTTAACCTCTTTTAATTCAATTAATAAAATATTCTTTGCATTTCAAGTGATAGTTAAAAGTTCATCTTTACTTGCTATTAAGCTATCAAATCATATGCTTGTTAGTGAGCAAGTCATGAAATTCTTTTAAGTCTCTTTAGCTAATTCATTTGATGTCTTATAATTTATGATTCTAAGTGATCATTTCATGATTTGAATCTTAATTCACATTCATCTTGTGATACATAAAGTTCAAAAGTTTATCTAAAATGTTAAACCTTATAAGTTTAGTTTACTAGAAATTTCGGCAACCTCCCGACGTCATCCCCACGTAGGGGGCTGCTTCAAGACTGGGCCTTCCCACCATGCCAAGAAAGGTGTGCATGGTAGGTGTTGTTAGACACCACAGCCAAAAGTATAATTTATCTACCATGCCAAGAAAGACTTGCATATGTTTGTATATAACATTTTTCCTTGTCATTGGAACAATGCGCATACAAGTACTTAATTTAAAGCATATTTCCTTGCCACGTTGGAACAATGTGAATAAGTACTTGTATCATCAGTTTCTCCACAACATTGGAACAATGTGAACGGGTACTTATCACAAAATTTATTTTCTTATCACATTGGAATAATGTGTGCAAGTACTTATATTACAAGTTTTCCCACGTCAGATTAAATGTGAACGTATATATTACAAAATATATTTCATTAGAACAACATGAGCAAATACTTATATCACAAGTTTCGCATTGGAACAATATGAACTTATATATCATAGATTTTCTTCCACATCAGAACAATGTAAACAGGTACTTAGTAATCTTTGAAATTTTACCTTTACATATGCATTAGGGCAAAAGAAGCATTATACAAGTGAAGATTTTACCTTATGTTGTGACTTATCACCATTTCATTCAACATTTCATCCAAAATTTACCCTTTGGAATGCATAATCAGCAAATTAATGTATAAGCCTTCAACAAATGCAAGCCCCATCTAATCCTTTCCCTATTGAATATCAAAATATTGCTTTCTTCCTTATATTTAGCAAATCAAAACAACACTTTGATGGTAAAATGCAAATGAATTTTCAACTTTGATAACATGAAAGAGGCAAAACAAAAGCAATGTGCCTTCATGAAAACCATAATCCCATCTTATCATGTTAATAGAGAAAGTCTCAAGATCAAACTGATTGAATACATGTGAGAACAAGTAGAACATGAAATAGCTAAGTTTGAACAATTTTAGCTCACAATCAAGTGACAACAAAGTGAATGTCTCCAAAATTCACTAACCTTGCAATCATATTCATAATTTTTCCATTTTGATTCAATCAACAAAAAGAATGGCTAATCTTAAATGCAAATTTCATATATTACCATGGAATTCTAAAGCCAAACAATGCATTGAACCATTTTGCATCAACATATAAACAAGATGACCACTAGATCATAAAGTGTAAGAGTGATCAATTCAAACATATGATAAAATAAGAGGACTCAAATAATAGAATGAGAGCCATGAATCAAAGTTAAAGCTTATGCACTTCCTATTTCATATCAATTTCACAATGATATTAGAATTTAAGCAAGATTTAATTAAACAAGATAATAGGTAGTCATTCAAACCTTGCAAATTATTCATTCAACCAATGAAGGACAATCAATTTTCAAATTCTATGCAAATGAAATCTCATTTCATTGCACTTCACATGTCCATTAGCTGACAATGGAGAAAAAGAACAATAACAATGCTAGCAAATCCAATCACTCCCCCTTTCATTCCCTTTGTTTTAAAAATGATAGCCAATAGAATTTAAGCCACACAAAGTAAGCAATTTTAAGAAAACTTTAAAACCAAGAGAGCAAATCATATCCTACATCTATGTCAACTTATTTCAGTTTTAATGCAATATAGGAACTTGGCAATTGCTTGTGAGTACAATATGAACAAACACTAGGCAAGATGCAACCTTAATGAAGCTAAACAACAAAAATGGGAGCTTTAAACTTGCACAAAATCTCATTTCAGATTGTATTTCAAATGCCCACTAACTTAGTGATCACAAAAGAGAGGAAAACAAGCACAATGCTAGCAAAGCCAATCACTCCTCCCTTCATCCTCTTCCTTTAACATGATAATTACATGGAGTTTGGGCTACATAAACTAAACAATCACATTAAGTTTGGTTAGTCTAAAAAATCTGAAATCTTACCTAAACAAGATAACCACCTTCATGATTGCAAGTAATCAAACAAAGGAATGAGGTATAACAAAGCAAGGTAACCCTCATAAAAGATCACAACCCTACTAATTTTACATTTTTTTTCATTTGTTTGGTAACTCAAATAGATGCATCATAGGAATGCTTAGTGACAAAAATAATGCAACCTGAGCTATGCCATGTTAAACACCATCTCCCCCTCCTATTGCAATTGCATAAAAGAACAACCCAAGCACAAAATATAGATGAAAGAAAATATCACTGAACCCATTTCATCCAAGCAAAAGGGAATGAAATAATGGTAGGAACTTAGGGTTGAATAGAAACAACCAGAAATTGATTAAAAAGAGGAGGAAAAAGATTTTGGGAAGAACCAAAAGGAAGCCCTCGGTTGCTATAGGGGGACGGAGGGATGCTCACTCATGTGTCTCAGGAGCAATGACCATGTTAGGTAGGAATTCCCTTGGTTTGGAGAGAGATGACGGACCCAAGAGGAAGGGAGGTCGATGCCTCACTCAGGTGGCTAGGAGGAATGGACAGGGAATCCATTTGGCCTACTCGACTAGAAGGACAAGGGGTTTGCTCAGTTGGCTAGTGCTAGTCGAGCATTTCGTAGAGGAAGAGATAGACAGAAGGAGGGAATCGACTCGTGCAATACTTGGGATGGATGAACCAAGAGAGGGGGATCTCTGTCGCAGACGAAGAAGGAAAACCAAGAGGTAGGCAGCTCATTACGAATGAAGAGAGGGAGACTAGAAGGATAATCACATTTCGTGCAACTTGGAACGAGAGTGGGATGGAAGAGGGGAGTTCGGCTGAGAGTCACATGAGAGAGGGAGAGCCCAGGAGCTTTCTTCCATGCATGAATGTGAGAGATCGCAGATGCTCATTTCAAGGTATTAGGTCAAGTTTCAAAGCTCTAAGCGGAACAATAGGGTTCATTAGGTGGCAAAATCTCCCTAAGCATCTAAATTGATTGGTCGATTGGGTCGAATAATTAATTTGGTGATTAAGCAAATATTATGGGGTTTAAGCAGCCATTAGCCATTTTAATGCAGATTAATATAATTTCGCATCAAATCTTATGAAATTATTTTGTATGATGAACCTTAATAATATGGGTGTCAATTTTAAGTATTTTTGTTGTACAGACACAATGGTGATCTCCGTTTCATGATCAGAGATCATTTGGACCATGTTAGCGATTGTCGAAATGAAATTGGGCTTAAATTATATGACGTCGCATTCGAATCGCTCAACGTTTGCATAGACTTTGTTGAATTGATCATGGGTGTCGTTTGATATATCGATATTTCTCATAACGACAAATCAATTTTGTGAGCGTCATTTGAATGTCATTTAGGCCTCATAACCTTTATATGCGTAATTTCATTAAAAATTAATTTTAATAATTGATTGATTAATTGACCCAATAATTTTCATTTAATTAATTTTGATATTTTGGGCTATTAGATTGAGATGGATTTGAGTCATTAAAAGCAGGTGATCATATTTTAATGGGGAAGTGGTTCATATTACAAGGGGTAATATTTCTTTGTTTGTTGTTTTTTACTCGCAAATTGAAGAGCTAAAGAATGAATTTGGATTTGCAAAGGCTGGTTAGAGGATTCTGCTAGAGCTTAACTCAACCAAAAATATAGAACTATTTTGGAGTTGCAAGAGCAAGGACTTCAATGGGAGATGGTTTGCTCCATGAGCAATAAGAACACCTCTTCCCCTAAATTTAGAAGTCCTAGTTTTGGTTAGAATGACAAGACATTAGATTACCCATATTTGTTTTGATTAGTTTATTAATTTTATAATTTCAATTCTTGAATAGAAACTACCTAATTGTACCTTGGTAAATTTGGTGTTTGGTCATGCTTCCCAAATTAAGCTCATGCTCTATTTATGAGTTCAACAATTTCTTTGGGCCAAATGTTTCTTGGCAATCCACCAAACCCGAGATCTCGAGAATCCCCATTGGATAAAAGATAAGAAATGACTAACACGACAATCCCATCAAGCTTGAATTACTTATGGAAATTGTTTGGGAGAAAGAATTCCACCACTCTTTTCATTTAAGAAGCCAATAACACTAACACCACTAAAAGGGGAATTAAGAAGTCTTGGTCGAGAGCAAGATGTTGGCTACTTTATTCCAAATTTATTTGGGAAATTGCTTACTACTTATCTAATGCTTTATATTGTGTAATTGTGGTTTTACTTGCCATTGTCATAGGTATTTAGTTCTCACTATGGTTGCTTTATTGATCTTTTTATGTAATTTAGATTTTCAAAGTTTTATTTTGTATACTCACTCAATGTCAAATCGAGCTACATTAGAATGTCGCCTATGAGAAACCTACCCCACCAAAGCTCAACACTAAACATGGAGGAATTACATCATGCAATTCAACAATTACAAAATAGGTTAGTGACATATAAAAGGTGTGAATGAGAATCCCATTTGCATGAGATGGATAATCCTTTCAATCATTTTAAGAATTATCCAAGAGGATGAACCTTATCATAGGGGAACCAAATACATTATTCCTAATTTTGAGGATGGGCTAAATCTTGATGATCTCATAGATTGTCCACATATGATAAAGCACGTATTTGAATATAAAGAAATACTTAATGATAAGCATGTTAAACTAGTGGCCATCAAATTAAAAAAAAATCATATAATTTTGATGGAAAATCTAAAATGAACATGATAGAGAAGATAAAAATAAGATCATCGAGAGAGAAATACAAAAGAAAATTACTTGACATCTCATTTCACACAAAATGTGTTTATTAAACTTCATAACTTTCATCAATAAAATATATTTGTAGAAGAATATATCACTAAATTTAAACAATTGATGTTAAAATGTGATATAATCAAACCTAAGGAGCATAATATTGCCTAATTTAATAGTGAGTTATATCTGCAATTCTAAAAATAAAAAAATTAGAACGATTGGACGTTATCAAATGTCATTGCATTCTCTAAGGGTGGAACAACAACAATATAATACTAAGAACTGTTCTTCCAATTTAGGACAACCATAGAGTGATTAGAAACCCATGGTGACTCTTGTCATTTGGCTTTTAAAATAACCTTCTCAATTATACACAAACATTAGGAATCAATAAATTTAACACTTATAATACTAAAAGCTCACTCATAAAATGCTTTTGATGTCTAGAATTGTATGCATTGCATTAAATTGTCCAAATTGTTGAATTGTATTCCCAGTGGAAAAGGCCCCAACCAAGGAAAAAAAATGAACTAGAAGACACCTTGATGATAATGATTGTATGCCAATGATGGTGAATGTTTGATGGCTTAAAGACTTTGAGCACTACTTTTTAGATTGGTGTCAACATAATATCCTTCAAACTAGATGCACCATGCAAAAGAAAGTGTGCAATATGATCATTTGATGGGGAGCTTGTGAGAATGTCAGCTTCAATAATATAGTTGAAAAAAATTAAATCTAACTATTCAAGAGCACCCTACACCTTACAAATTGTCCTGGCTTCCTAATGAAAATGATCGAAAAGTCACAAAGTAATGTTTAGTGCAATTTTCTAAAGGCAATAAATTACAAGAGGAGGTTCGATATGATGCAATTCATAATGGTGAATCAGATGATCATGCGCGAAGTTATAGCGATTTCCCTGTTGCCTCCGCAGAAGATGGGTGGATCAGCCGCATGGACCCCACGGGTCATATTTTTCAGTCCGAGGAATCCCATCAACGATATTTTTGTAGTCAGTGGCTGAGTTTTCCGACATTGACGGTAAAATAAAATAAAAATAGAAGGAAATAAAATGGGCAGCACCAACGGATGGTTTAACATGACGACTTCCTAGGAGGTCACCGATCATAATATGCAAGAGTTCTCATGAATCTGTCCGGTATCACGTGTTGGAGATTTCAAAATTGTTCATGAGCCCGAATGGTAACTTTGAACAAGAAATGGGTGATATGTGTTCAAGTGTGCTATTACTCGGCGTAAGCATGGAGATCTTTCGATTTTGGTCATAAGGGGAATCGGACAATCGAGTTATGGAAAATCTTCGACGACGCCGGATCAACATAAGACGGCTCATGTTTTAAGTCCAGGCACCCATCGATGACATTTTAGTCGATCAAGTTCTCTAGCATCAAGAAATAAAATAAAATGAGTGGCATTAACGATGGTTCAATGCCGAACTTTGGAGGTCACCCATATACCGCTTTGCTTCAAGCACGCTTAAGATGAGTTCTCGTGTGATCTGGTGTCGCGGGTAGCCAGAGATTTTCTCGCAAATTGTCATCACGCGGAACCCGTTCATTGGTAAGGATTCAGAATAAATCAAGATATGAAAGACATTTTGATCAAAGATGTGGAGATCTTTCCTCATTGTGGTCATAATGAATCGATGATCAATGAAGTTATGGCGATTTATCAAAGATCCACAGAAGTCGCGGACGCCTGGCCCTACGTCGTATTTTTCAGGCATCCCATTGATGATATTTTGATCGAATGAAGTTCGACGCCAATGGTAAAATAAAGTAAAATAAAAGGAAATAAATGCATCAATAGATGGTTCAACACGACTTCAAAGAGGTCGCCATCATATTACTTCAAGCACGCTAATCAAGAGTTCTCAATCTTCTGTTGGTAGTGCATTGGAGATGGTGCAAATTGTGCTCATGTGGAATTCATCCGTGCCACGATAAAGCTTTTAACTAGCCAAAAAGATATGTCCTCTAGATGCGACATTCACGCGCATAGAGATATTTTGGATTAGGGTCACATTGATGAATCAAAAGATCGTGCACGAAGTTATGTTGATTTCCATGCGGCCTCCACATGAGGTAGTCCACATCTTTTTCAATGGTATCCCATCTATGACATTTTGAGTCGATCGAATGAAGTTCTCCAAAGGTCAATAAAGATAAAATGAGATATAATGGTTCAACACGATGACTTCAAAGAGGTCTTTGATATATTCTCGCCAAGCACGCTTAACCCAGAGTTCTCATTGTCTGTGTTTGGTATCGCCTAGATTTTTTCACAAATTATCCTCATGGAAACATGTGTGTCATGAAGGCTTTGTAAGTAGAAATCTAATATACTTTCGTTTTGATCTTATCGCGCCTGAAGATTTTTTTTCCTGATAGGGCTCATAATGGCAATATGATCGGCAAGATATGGTGATTTTGCCTCCACAATAGATGCAGATTAGTCACATGGCCCACCACTGTTTTAAACCCCATCAATGACATTTTTGAGTCGATCATCGAAGTCACCAATTAAAAGTAAAATAAAAAATTAAAATGAAATAAAATGGGGACATCAAAGATAGTTTAACATGACAACTTCCCAAGAGGTCACCCATTATATATCGCTCACCCAAGCACGCTTAATCAAGAGTTCTCAGATGAAAGGAAAGGCCGCCGTTAGAGATTTACTACAAATTGTGCTCATCCAGAACCCGTCCGTGTCATGGTAAGGCTTTAAAATAGCCAAAATCGGAGATATGGATCCCACCAGATGCGCTTTGACTCACGCGCGGCTGCAGAGATCTTTCCATATGGGCCCATAATGGCGAATCGACGATCGTCGCTGAAGTTATGGTGATTTGCGGCCCGCATAAGATGCAGAATCACGGGTCCCACATGTGTTTTCACCGAGGCATTTATCAATGATTTTGAGTCGATCGGTTCTCGACATCAATAGTAAAATAAAATAAAATAAAAGAAATAAAATGGGATCAACAGATGATTCACACGATGACTTCCAAGGTCACCCATCATAAGATCGCTTCTCGCCAAGCACTCTTAATCAAGAGTTCTCATGTAAGGTGTGTCGGTAATGCATGCTGAAAATTTGTCATAAATTGTGCTCATGCAGAACCCATTCCCGTGGTGGTCAAATAGCCAAAAATTGAGATTCGTCGCCAGAGGCGCAGATCTCAACTACATCCGCGGCAGAGATCTTTTGACATAATGGCAATCAATAATCGTGCGGTTATGGAAATTTCCTTACACGAGACATGTGGATTAGTCTCGTGGGCCCCAGGGATCGTGTTTTTCAGTCCGAGGAATCCAATCAACGACATTTTCGGAGGAGATCATCGAGTTCTTCGGTGTCAACGGTAAAATAAAATAAAAATAAAAAAAAATAAAATGGGTCGCATCAATAGATAGTTCAACACGATGACTTCCTAGGAGGTCACCCATCATAGTACTGCTCTCACCCAAGCATGCTTCACTGAAGAGTTCTCATGTAATATGGTGTGCTAGTGCGGTTATGATTGCTGGAGATTTGCAAGAAATTGTGCTCATGCGAAACCCGTCCGTGCCTTGGTAAGGCTTCGAAATAGTTGAAATCAGAGATATGGGTACTGCAAGATACGCCTTTGGCTCATCTACGATCGTCCCCCTGAGATCTTTTGATCATAATTAATCGACGATCGGCGAAGTTATGGCGATTTTCGTTCGGCTACCACACAAGATGTGTAGATTAACCGCGTGGTCCCCATGGCTCGTGTTTTTCAGTCCGAGGCATCCCATCTACAACATTTTCAAAGTTGATTACTTTACAATAACATAAAAATAAAATAAAATAAAGGAAATAAAATGGGCGATCAATAGATGGTTCAACACGATGACTTCTTGAGGTCACCCATCATAAGATTTTTCGCCAAGCTCACTTAATTGAATAGTCTAATGAGATCCGTGTGCTGCGCGACCCCCCTGGAGATTTGCTACAAATTGTTATGCCAACATGCGGTGTAAGCGAGTCCAAATTTGATTTCATGCAACAGATCTTGCATGCGTCCGGATTTTATTGCATGGTCTCAAATGCAAAAGCGGAAATGGTAAATTTCATAAGAGATGTAGACAACATTTTATTTATTCAAGGTCATTTATCATAGGATCCAGATTTTTAAGCATAATTTAAAGTTTTTAAGTGTCTGGTACTCCAGAGAGATTTGACAAAATTATACTGTAAACCCATGTCACGATAAGGCTTATGAAGCTAAATAGAGATACGGCCCCGCCATATGCATGCCATCTCATGAAATGCACTCGCAGAGATGTTTTCTGAGGTCATTATGGCAATCGATGATCGCATGAAGATATATGCATTTCAGCGGCTCAGACACGATGATTAGTCATGGTCCCCACTTCATGTTTTTTCACCAGGCATCCCATCAAAGACATTTGAAGTCGACTCGAAGTTATCCGCATCAATAATAAAATAAAATAAAATGGGAGACATCAACAGATACTTTAACACGATAACTTTCAAGGAGGTCACCCATTATAGTACTGCTCTCACCTAAGCACACTTAATTGAAGAGTTCTCATGGGATCTTGTGTTCGTGCGATCGTGCTCACTAGAGATTTGCCTGAATTGTGCTCATGAACCCGTCGTGTGGTAAGGCTTTGAAATAACCAAAATCGGAGATACGGGTCCCATCATCTCGGCTCATGTTTAGTATTAATTATTGATGAAATTTTTGGAGTCGATCATCAAGATCTGCGACATCAATGGTAAAATAAAATAAAGGAAAGAAAATAAAATGGGTGGCATCAATGATGGTTCAACACGATGACTTCAAGAGGTCACCCATCATAAGATCGCCGCCCAAGCACGCTTAACTCAAGAGTTCTCATGTGATCTGGTGTGCTCATGTGATTGCGCTCGCTAGAGATTTGGCGCAACTTGTGCTCATCCGAAACCCATCCGTGTCGTAGTAAGGCTTCAAAATAGCCAAAATCAGAGATACGGATCACGATGCGGCTCATCTGCGCATCGTGCTCGTGGAGATCTTCCAGAGTCATAATGGCTAATCGACGATCGCAATGATATGGTGATTTCGCGCCCGCACGAGATGCTGATTAGCCATGGGTCCCACGGCTCATTTTATCTCGACATTTCATCAACGACATTTTGAGTCGATCGCCGAAGTTCTCCGGCCAATGGTAAAATAAATAAAATAAAAATAAAAGGAAATAAAATGAGCGATCGATGGTTCAACACGACGACTTCCAAATAAGTCTCATCAAGATCGCTTCTCGCCAAGCACACTTAAGCAAGAGTTCTGGGTTATGGGTGCGGTCGCCCGCTAGAGATTCACCGCAAATTATGCTTGTGAACCCGCATCGTAGGCTTTAATAGCCAAAATAAGATATATGGTCTCCAGATGCCCGCTATCTCGAGTCGCGGCCCCAGAAGATCTTTCCGGATAGGGGTCATAATGGTGAATCATAAGATTGTGCATAAAGATATGGCAATTTTTGTGCAGCCTCCGCACGAGATGCACGGATGAGTCACATGGTCCCCACGGCTCATGTTTTTTAGTCTGAGGTATCCCATCAATGATATTTTCAGAGTCGATCACCGAGTTCATCGGCGTCAACGATAAAATAAAATAAAATTAAAAAGAAATAAAATGGGCGGCATCAACAAATCAACACACAATGTTCGCTAGGCTTCAAAATATATCAGATAGATCGCGATGTGCCTACGGCTCATCGACCGTATGTAGAGATCTTTCTCAGATTAGGCTTAATGGTGAATCGACGATCAGGCGCCGGGTTATGGTGATTGCGCCCGCACAAGATGCTGGATTAGCGTGGTCCAAAATTTATTTTTAGTCCGAGGCTTTTCATCAATGATGTTGAGTCGATAAATGAGTTTTTCGCGTGGGTAAGGATGATTATTAAGTATACCCAAATTTTCACCTAACAAATTTAGATTTTGCAGAAAAGAACCTATTTTTTCAATAATTTAAGTGGTGTCTATATATTGATTGATGGAAATTTATACAAAGGGATGAGATTAACATTCTTAGTACTTCAATGCAACATTTATTATGAGGTATGTTCGGGGATTAACAAGATATTTCAAAACCTAAAATAATACATCTAGTTGGAAAATAATGAAGAGAGATGAGAGAGTCACCAAAAAAGCCAAAAGTATTAAGTAGAAAAGTGAAAATCATTTATTTCATTTAGACTGAAGATGTTTTATGAATTTTGCACTGCTTTGGGACACCAAAAGGATATGATAGAATCTTATTGTGACATTTCTCTAAGTTGACTCACTTCATACCTTCTTCAAAACTAATTATGCATTCATATGTCAAAGTTATTTTTCAAGGAGATTATTAAATGGATTCCCTTTAGAATTATTTTGATAAAGATGCAAAGTTTATACCATATTTTTTGGAAAATATTATGAAAGTTTATGTACATAATCAAAAAATCTTCTTTCCTTTCACCCTAAATTGATGGATAAATTGAGGTAGTGAAAAGACATTAGAAACCTATTACATAAAAAAGTTTACAAAATTGGGATTTATAACTTTCTATAACTAAGTTGGCATAATAGTTATCTTTATACCAATATGACACCATTTAAGATAATTTATAGCTACAATCCAAATAAACCAATTGATCATGCAAAGATTCCTTCACATGTACTTTAGAGTCTCAGATACACTTACAAAGAATTTTCAAAGCCATCATAAAATGTCAAACAATAATTGGAAGTCAATAATTCAAAATATAAAAAAAAATAAAATAAAATAAATTTTTTAGAATTCATTATGGAGAATCGCAATAAGAATATATTGAGAGGTATTCTTCCATTAATATAAGAAATTGCAAATTAGGCATGTGGATCATTTAAGATCATTATGAAAATTAGAAAAATGCACATGTTCTTGAATAACCAAAGACATGTTTATTAGCGGTTTAAATGTGAAAGATTTGATATCATTTAGCAAAGTTAGCAACCCTTCAAATTCACAATGATTCTATTGGAGAAAAATAAAATCACTCACTTTGTTAGTATCTTCCACTACCAAAGCAATAGTTTTTCCTTTCTCCTTCTTGATGTTTCATTTAGTTTTATTTGGCTAAAACTTGTTCATGTGCTATCGTGAGAATCTGCAATCAAGTAAATATAAACTTAAAACTTTGCTTCACATGACTTTATTTTAGCATCCAATTCTTTTAGAAGATATCCGAGATACGTCCCACCAAATGCCTTTGAACATCACTGGCCATGCCATGGAGATCTTTCCGGATTGGGGTCATAATTGCAAATCGAATGATCGTGCACGAAGTTTGGCGATTTATCCGACGACACATGTAGATCGCCGCGCCCCATACCATGTTTTTCAATCCGAGGCATTCTATCAATGATGTTTTCGGAGTCGATCGCCATGTTCTGTATCAACGGTAAAATAAAATAAGAATATAAGGAAATAAATGGGCGGCATCAACAAATGGTTCAACACGATGACTTCCCAAAAGGTCACCCATCATAGTACTGCTCTCACTCAAGCACGCTTAACTGAAGAGTTCTCATAGGATCTGGTGTGCGGTGCGCCACGCTGCCAGAGATTTTCACAAATTGAGCTCATGGAACCCGTCGCTGTAAAACTCAAATAGCAAATAAGAGATACAGTTTCGCCATGCGCATCCATCTATGCATGCTCACCTGATCTTTTCGATTGGGTCATAATGGCTAATCGATGATCGTATGCAAGTTATGGATTTTGTGCTCCCAGACGAGCAAATCGCCCGCCCATGTTTTTTAGTCAAGGCATCCCATCTACAACATTTTTAGAGTTGATTGCCGAGTTCTCTTGCATCAACGATAAAATAAAATAAAAATAAAAGGATATAAAATGGGCAGCATCAACAGATGGTTCAACACAATGACTTCCCAAGAGGTCACCCATCATAGTACTGCTCTCGCCCAAGCACGTTTAATTGAAAAGTTCTCATGTGATCTGGTGAGCTGGTGCGGTCACGACCACTAGAGATTCACCGCAAATTATGCTCATGCGAAAACCTGTCCGTGTCGCGGTAAGGCTTCGAACTAGCCGACATCGGAGATACGGGTCTCGCAAGATGCGCCTGCGGCACATCTACACGTCGTGCACCCCACGGAGATTCTTCCAGATTGGCATCATAAAGGCAAATCGGATGACCATGTGAAGTAACGATTTGCGATCAACACACACACGCGGACGACCACGGGCCCCATTTCTTATTTTAGTCCAAGGCATCCCATCGATGACATTTTCGAGTCGACGCCAGATGTCGACCAAAGAAATAAAATAAGAATAAAAGGAAATAAATGGGCATCATCAACAAATTGTTCAATAGGATGACTTTCCAAGAGGTCACCCATCATAGTACTGCTATCCCCAAGCACGCTTAACTGAAGAGTTCTTATAGGATCTGGTGTGCTAGTGCGATCGCGCCCGTTGGAGATTTGCTGCAAATTTACCTCATGTGGAACCCATCCATACCACGGTAAGGATCCGAAATAGCCGAAATCGGAGATACGGGTCCCACTAGATATGCCCACGGCTCATCTGTGCGTCGTGCGTCCCACGGTGATCTTTCTGGATTGGGGTCATAATGGCGAATCAGATGATCGTGCGTGAAGTTAGGGTGATTTTCGTGCGGTGTCCACACGAGACGAGTGTATCACCATCACCATGTTTTTCACCGGCATCCCATCTATGACATTTTAGAGTCGACGCCAAGTTCTCTTGGCCAACGATAAAATAAAATAAAAATAAAAGGAAATAAAATGGCGATCAACATTGTTCAACACGATGACTTCCCAAGAGGTCACCCATCATAAGATTACTCGCCAAGCACGCTTAATCAAGAGTTCTCATGTGATCTGTGTGCGCGGTCGCACCGGAGATTTCGCAAATTATGCTCATGTGGAATCCGTCTGTGCCGTAGTAAGGCTTCGAACTAGCCGAATCGGAGATACGGGTCCGCCGCGCTGCACATATGTATCGCGGCCCTACGATCCTTCCGAAGGGTCATTATAAAGGCGAATCGGACGATCGCGGCATGAAGTTATGGTGATTTTGTGCGCCCATACGAGATGCACGACGCTGTGGCTCCACCTCATGTTTTTCGAGGCATCCCATCGATGATATTTTGAGTTGATCTTCGAAGTTCTCGCAACAATAATAAAATAAAATAAAAATAAAAGGAAATAAATGGCATTTACAAATGGTTCAACACGATGACTTCGAGGTCACCAATCATAATATCGCTTCGCCAAGCACGCTTAATTGAAGAGTTCTCAGATATGGGTGTGGTGCGGTTGCACCCGGAGATTTATAAATTGTGCTCATGCGAATCCATCCGCCGTAAAGGCTTCAAACTAGCCAAAATTGGAGATACGGGTCCCACCAGATGCGCCTTTGGCACATCTACGTCTCATGCACCCCACGGAGATCTTTCTGAATTGGATTCATAATGGCGAATTGGATGATCATGCACGAAGTTATGGCAATTTCGCGGCCGACGAGACGCACGGACGACACGGGCCCCATGACTGTTTTTTCACCGAGGCATCCCATCGATGACATTTTTGGAGTCGATCTTCGAGTTCTACGGCGTCAATGGTAAAATAAAATAAAATAAAAATAAAAGAAAATAAAATGGGCAGCATCAACAAATGGTTCAACACGATGACTTCTTAGGAGGTCACCCATCACAATACTGTTCTCATCGAGGCACGCTTAACTGAAGAGTTTTCATGAGATCTCGTGTGTTGGTGCTATCGCACCTGTTGGATATTTCCCATAAATTGTGCTCATTCAACCCGCCTGCTAGAAGGTTTCAAATAGTCAAAATCGAGATGCGCCTACTCACCCTACACGCAAGCGTGGAGAACTTTCCAGATTGGGGTCATAGTGGATAATCGGATAATCGTCCGCAAAGTTTTGATTATTTTCATGCGGCCTCCGCACGAGATGCGTGGATCAGCCGCGTGGGCCAGACGGCTCATGTTTTTCAGTCTGAGGCACCCAAACAATGACTCTTTCGAAGTTCTCTACATCAATGGTAAAATAAAATAAAAATAAAAATAAAAATGGGCGACATCAATATATAGTTGAACACGACTACTTCCCAAGAGGTCACCCATACATCGCTTCGCCAAGCATGCTTAAAAGAGTTCTCATGTGATCAGTCTGGGTGTCACACCGCTGAGATTTGTAGAAATTATGCTCATCGAACCCGTCCGCATCGCTAAGGCTTCAAATAATCGAATCAAAGATACATGTCCGTAGTAATATCTATGTCGTAGGCCCCAGAGATCTTTCCGATTCATAATGGCAATTGACCATCGCGGTGCGACAATTTTTGTGCGCAGAGCATGACGCAGAGCCCCATGACTTGTGTTTTTAGTCCAAGGTATCCCATCGATGTTTTGAGTCGATCACCGAAGTTCGCCAATAAAATAAAATAAAAATAAAAGGAAATAAAATGGGACAATAGATGGTTCAACACAATGACTTCGAGGTCACCATCATAATATCGCTTCCCAAGCACTCTTAATAAGAATTTTGGTGATGTGTTGGGTCTCCCCGCCGAGATTTACCATAAATTTTGCTCATGCAGAACCTATCCATGTTGGTGGCGTTAAATGAAATCGAGCAGTCCCATATGCCTTTGGCTCATCTACAGCCGTACGCAGATCTTTCTGGGGATTCAAATGGCACCGATGATCGCGAAAAGTTATGGTGATTTCGGCTCACCTCCACACGACGCAGATCGGGCCGTGGGCCCTGACGGTGTTTTCAATTGAGGCATCCCATCGATTTTCGTGAGTGGATCATCATGTTCTCCGGTGTCAACAAGAAATAAAATAAAAATAAAAGGAAATAAAATGGTAATCAACAGATCGCTTAATACTGATCGCTATCGCATGCTTACGAAGATCTTTCTGGATCATAATGGCGAATCAAATGATTGTGCATGAAGTTATGGTGATTTCATCGGACTCCATGAGAAGCGGATTAGCCCTGGGCACCGGCATGTTTTTCAGAGGCATCCCATCGATGAAGTTTTAGTCGATCACCGTTCTCAGCGTCAATGTTAAAATAAATATAAATGGAAATAAAATACGACATCTAGATGGTTCAACACGATGCGTCTGTGCTTTTGGCACATGGTATCATGCCTCCGTGGAGATCTTTCCGGATTGGCATCATAATGGCGAATCGGACGATCATACGCGAAGTCATGGTGATTTATGTGCGGTCTCTACACGAGATGCGTGGATCAGCTGCGTGGGCCCCACGGCTTGTGTTTTTCAATTCGAGGCATGCCATATATAACATTTTTGGAGTCGATCACCGAGTTCTCCCACGTCAATAATAAAATAAAATAAAAATTAATGGAAATAAAATGGGCAGCATGAGCAGATGGTTCAACACGAAACTTCCCAAAGGTCACCCATCATAATCGCTCGCCAAGCATGCTTAATTGAAGAGTTCTCATGGGATGCGGTGTGGTGCGGTAGCTCATTTTGGAATTTCACGCCACCATACCGCAGGCTTCAAATAGCAAAATCGAGATCGTGTCCCAGATGCATCTGCGACTCATCTACGTGTCGTGCGCCCTGCGGAGATCTTTCCAGATTGAACTCATAATGGTGAATCAGATGATCGTGCGTGAAGTTATGATGATTTTCGAGTGGCCTCCACACAAGATGCGTGGATCAGTCGAGTGGGCCCCATGACTCGTGTTTTTCAGTCAGAGGCATCCCATCGATGATATTTTCGGAGTCGATCTCTGAGTTCTCTGGCATCGGTAAAATAAAATAAAATGAAATAAAATGTGCGGCATCCACGATGGTTCACGATAAATTCAAGGTCACCCATTATAATTTCGCCAAGCATGCTTAGCGAAGAGTTCTCATGGGATTGGTGTGTTGTGCGGTGCCGGAGATTTCACAAATTATGCTCATCGAACCCGTCCGTGTAGGTAAGGATTGTAGCGAAATCGAGATCTGAGTCCCCAGATGTGCGGCTCATCTGTGTCATGTGTCCGAGATCTTTCGGATTCGGGGTCATAATGGCGAATTGGTGTCGCGAAGTAATAGCGATTTTATTCCTCCACAGATGCGGATGTCGCGTGGTCCCGGCTCATGTTTTTCAGTATGAGGCATCTCATCCACAACATTTTCGGAGTCGATCGAGTTCTCTAGCAAATAAAATAAAATAAAAGTAATAGAAATAAAATGTGGCATCAGCGGTGGTTAATATGATGACTTAGGAGGTCACCATCAAATCTCTCTTGCCTTCACTTAAGAGTTCTCATGAGATCAGTGTCTTGGTGCGGTGCCGTGAAGATTTCAAATTATGCTTATCCGAACCCGTTAGAGGTAAAGATTCAAAATAGCGAAATAGAGACCGGATTATCTGCGACTCATGCGTTGTGTGCCGGAGATCTTTTTTTGGATTGGGGTCATAATGGTGAATCGGACGATCGTGCGTGAGTTATTGATTTTCAAGTAGCCTCCCACGAACCGCGGATCGACGTGGGCCCCACTCATGTTTTCGTCAGGCATCCCATCTACGATTTTGAGTTGATCAGTTCTCGGCGTCATGATAAAATAAAATAAAAAAAGAAATAAAATGGCGCATCAGCAGATGGTTCAACACGGCGACTTTCGAGGTCACCCATCATACTCGCTTGCTTGCTTGAGTTCTCATGGGATCTGGTGTGCTTGTGCGGTGCCCGGATTTGCAAATTGTGCTCATGGAACCCATCTGGTAAGTCTTGAAATAGCCAAAATAGATATGGGTCACGAGTCGTTGCGGTCATCTCGTCGTCGCCCGGAGATCTTTCGGATTTCATAATGGTAATCGGATGATGCAGCAATGTTATGGTGATTTCGTGCGGCCTCGCCGCGATGCGATCATGGCGTGGGCTTTTTTTCGTGAGGCATCCCATCTATACATTTTGAGTCGATCACCAAGTTCTCGGCGTCAGCGATGGTTCAACACGATGACTTCCGAGGTCATCATAATCTTATCTTTAAGCTTCTTAGCGAAAGTTCTTGGATGGTGTGTGCATCACCGATTGGCTCTATTTGATGTAAATTATGCCATAAGGGATTCGTAAAAATCGGATAGTCCTGATGCCACTCTTCATCGCGTCATGCCAGATCTTTTGGATTAGGGTCATAGTGAATCGGACGATCATGCAGTTATGGTGATTTCCTTGTGGCCTCCGCGAGATCGCGGATCGACCGCTGACATGGGTCATGTTTTTTCAATCAGGCATCCCTCATCGTTTAGTCGTCAGAGTTCAATTCGTGATAATAAAATAAAAATAAAAGGAAATAAAATGGGCGGCATCAACAGATGGTTCAACACGGTGATTTCCTAGGAGGTCGCCCATCAAAGTACTACTCTCAGCCAAACATGTGTAACTGAAGAGTTCTCATGTGATCTGGTTTCTTTATTGTGTGGTGCGCGAAATTTTGCAAATTGTGCTCATGTGGGTCAAGGTAGAAAGGTTTCAAAATTAGAAATCGGTGTCGGTGCGCTGCATCCATTGGCCATTGCGAAGTGTATGAAGATCTTTGATTGGGGTCATAATGGTAATCGGATGATCGTGCAAGTTATGCGATTTCACATCTCCGCCGGATGGATTAGCCTCATTGGGCCCCGGCTCATGTTTTTTGATGAGACATCCGATTGACAATGTTTTTGAAGTCGATCGTCGAGTTCTCCGTCATCATCGGTAAAATAAAATAAAAATAAAAGTAAATAAAATTGGCGGCATTAACATATGGTTGAACATGACTTCCCAGGATGTCACCCATCCATATCTTGCTCTCGCCCAAACACGCTTAACTAAAGAATTCTCATGTGATGGTGTCTTTGGTGTCGAGATTTGCCATAAATTGTGCTCATAAAACCCGATTCGCGATAAAACTTGAAATATCGAGCTCATGAGTCCCGAGATATCTTCATCTCATGCTCGCCATGAACTTTCGGATTGGGGTCATAATGGAACGATTGTGTGACATTATGGCGATTTATGCGGCCTCCCCACGAGATCTTGTGATCCATACGGGCCCCACTCACCACTCAGAGGCATCCCATCGAGAATTTTGGAGTTGATTCAGTTCTGAGTCAACTATAAAATAAAATAAAATAAAAGAAATAAAATGGTGGCATCAACAGATGGTTCCGAGGTCATCCATCATAGTATTGCTCACCCAAGCTTTGAATAGTTCTCATGGGACCTGGGGTGCTGGTGCCATGAGAATAAAAATAAAATAAAAATGGGTGGCATCCCATCAAGGGAATTTTCGGAGTTCATTGCCGAGTTCTCCGGAGTTAACTATAAAATAAAATAAAAATAAAAATAAAATGGGTGGCATCAATAGATGGTTCAACGCGGCAATTCTCGAGGTCATCCATCATAGTCTATTCTCACCAAGCTTCCTTATGTCTCGTGGGAACAGTGCGGTGCGTCGGCGTTTTTTGATCATTTGCTCATATACTCATGCGTGCCGCGACAAGGCTTCAAAATAGCCGAAATCAGATTTTCGTTAGATGCACCCCATCATCTTTTGTCTTCGAGATCTTTTCGGTTGTCATATTTGCAAATAGGATGATATGCTGAGTTAAGTTTTAAACATCGGGATTAGTCGTGTAGGGCTCAGGTCATGTTTTTCTCATTGAATGCGGTGTCGTGCGATCCCTTCTAGAGATTTGCCAAAAAATTGTTCAGAACCCCGTTCGTGTGGTGATAAATAGCCAAAATTGGAGATATGGGTCCACTAGATGCTTCGCTCATTCGCGCCGTCATGGAGATCTTTCATTGACCCATAATGGCGAATCGAAGATGGTGCGTGAAGTATGGTGATTTCATGGCCTCCATACGAGGCGTGATTAGCATTTCCGACTTCGTGTTTTTTCGAGCATTTCATGATACGTTTTAGTCGATCGTCGAGTTCTCCGGCATCAATGATAAAATAAAATAAAAATAAATGAAAATAAAATGGGCGACATCAATATATGATGCAATACGATGACTTCCCAGGAGGTGACCCATCATGTCGCTTCGCCCAAGCTTTGAAGAGTTCTCATGTGATCGTGCGGTGTGTGCGCGCTAAAATTTTGTCATAAATTGTGCTCATGCAAAACCCATTCGTGCCGTGGTAAGGCCTCGAAATAGCCGAAATCGTATATATGGGTCTCGCTAGATGCACTTGCGACATCATGTGTCGTCTGGAGATTTTTTCATTGGGTTATAATGAATCGGACGTTGTGCGAGTTATGGTGATTTTCGTTCGCCTCCGCCGGCGATCGCGTGGGCCCCACGGCTCATATTTTTCAGTCTGAGGTATTCCATCGCCAACATTCTCGGAGTCGATTTGTGAATTCTACAGCGTCTACGATAAAATAAAATAAAAAGAAAAAGAAATAAAATGGGTGGCATCAAGATGGTTCAACACTTACTTAGGTCACTCATCATATTGCTTCCAAACGCTTAAGAAGAGTTCTCATGTGATCAAGTGTGCTGGTACGGTTGCGCCCACTGGAGATTTACATCAAAATGTGCTTCATAAAACTCGTCGTCTACGGTTGGGCTCGAAATAATGGAGATACGGGTCGCCAGATGCACTTTGCATCGCGTCGTCGCCAGGACATCTTTCTGGATTGGGGTCATAATGATGAATCGGACGATCGTGGGCAAAGTTATGACGATTTTCGTGCGGCCTCCACACGAGACGCGCAGATCAGTTGGGTGGGCCCCACAGCTCATGTTTTTTAGTCTGAAGCATCCCATCGATGACATTTTCGGAGTCAGTCTCCGAGTTCTCCGGCGTTAACGGTTAAATTAAAATAAAAATAAAATGAAATAAAATGAGCGGCATCAACAGATGGTTCAACATGATGACTTCCTAGGAGGTCACCCATCATAGTCTGCGCCAAAGCGAACTTAGTTGAAAGAGTTCTCATGTGATCTAGTATCTTTGATGCGGTCGCTTCTGAAGCTTTTCACGCAGTTATGCTCATGGAACCCTTCCGTGTGGTAGGCTTCAAAATAGCCAAAATCGGAGATACAGGTCTCATTAGATGTGCCTGCGGCTCATCTGTGCATCGTGCGCCTCACGAAGATCTTTCCGGATTGGGGTCATAATGGAGAATCAGATGATCGTGCATGAAGTTATGGCATTTTCTTGGTGACCTCCGCACGAGACGCGTGGACCAGCTGCGTGAGCCCCATCGCTTGTGCTTTTCAATCTGAGGCATCCCATCGATGACGTTTTCAGAGTCGATCTATGAGTTCTACGGCGTCAATGTTAAAATAAAATAAAAAATAAAAGAAAATAAAATGGGCGACATCAAGATTGTTCAACACGAAGACTTCCCAAGAGGTCACTCATTATAATACTGCTCTCGCCCAAGCTCGCTTAATTAAAGAGTTCTTATGGGTTGATTGTCTTTATGCGGTCAGCTTGGAGATTTGCCATAAATTATGCTCATGCGGAACCCATATGTCCGCGGTAAGGCGAAAATAGCGAATCGAAGAATCTGAGTCCCACGAGATAGGAGTTACTCGTTGTGTTCCCCATGGAGATTTTAGATTAGGGTCGTAAGCGAATGAAAGATGCGCCTTTAAGGTGATTTACGGGTGCGGCTCGACAAGCGGCGCAGCAAACAGCAATTTACGGCTCATGTTTTTCAGTCAGGCATCAGCCAATGATGTTTTAGTCGATGCGTCAGTTCTCCAGCGTTGCCGTTAATAATAAATAAAATAAAATAGATGGTTCACGATGACTTCCGGAGGTCACCATCATCAGATCTTGCTCTCTCAGCCTTAACTAAGAGTTCTCGTGATCGGTGTCTTGGTCGCCCACTAGAACTTGCCCCAAATTGTGCTCATGCGGAACCCAGATGCCGCGGTAAGGTTTCAAATAGCAAATCGAGATACGTGTCCCAGATGCGTCTTTGGCGGTCTGCGCCGTCGCCGGAGATCTTTCCAGATTGGGATCATAATGGTGAATCGGGCAATCATGCGCGAAGTTATTTCGATTTTTGTGCGGCCTCCACACGAGACGTGTGGATCAGTCGCATGAGCCCCATGGCTCATATTTTTCAGTATGAGCCATCCCATCGATGACATTTTTGGAGTTGATCACCGAGTTCTTTGGCGCCAATGGTAAAATAAAATAAAAATAAAGGAAATAAAATGAGCGGCATCAACGATGCTTCAACGATGACTTCCGAGGTCACCCATCATAGTCTTGCTCGCAGAATGCTTACTAAATAATTCTCATGTGATCGGTGTCTTTGTGCGGTCCGCGGAGATTTGGAGATTGTGCAGAACGCGATGTACGTCTGCGGTAAGGCTTTGAAATAGCCAAATGGAATCTGCGCAGATCTTTCGGATTGTCATAATGGCAAATCGGACGATCGTGCGTGAAGTATTGGTGATTTCCGTGTGGCCTCCGCCCGAGATGCCGCGTGGGCCCCACGACTCGTGTCTTTCAATCCGAGATAGCCCATCGACAACATTTCGAAGTCTATCACCGAGTTCTTTAACGTCAATGGTAAAATAAAATGAAAATAAAAGGAAATAAAATGGCGGCATCAAATGGTTCAAGATTTCTGAGATCACATCATAATCCTCTCGCGCAAGCAGCGAAGAGTTCTCATGGGATCGGGTGTCTATTGGTGGTGCCTAGAATTTGCAAAATTTATCATCGGAACATGCCCCGTAAGGCTTCAAACTAACCAAAATTGGAGATATGGGTCCCATAAGATGCGTCTATGGAACATCTGTGCATCCCGCGGAGATCTTTCTGGATTGGGATCATATTGGCGAATCAGACGATCGTGCATGAGGTTATGGCGATTTCCGTGTGGCCTCCACGTGAGACATGTAGATCTGCCACGTGGGCTACACGATTTTTTTTTTCAGTTCAAGGAATCTCATCAACGACATTTTTGGAGTCGATTTTTGAGTTCTCCGGCGTCAACGGTAAAATAAAATAAAAATAAAAGAAAAATAAAATAGGCAACAAATGGTTCAACACTGACTTTCAGATCAACAACTTATCGCCCAAGCACACTTAAGAGTTCTCATGTGATGGTGTCTTTGTGCGCTTCGCTTGAGATTTGTAGTAAATTGTGCTTTCGCATAACACATCTTTGCGGTAAGGCTTCAAACTAGAAAGCGGGATGGGTCTCAAGATCTGCGGCGCGCGTTACATCTGCGAGTTCTTTCAGTTGGGGTCATAATGGCAAATAGAACTATCGCATGTTATGGTGATTTATGCGGCCTCCGTAGAGAACGTGAACGCACGTGGGCCCCACGACTCATGTTTTTCAGTCCGAGGGATCCAATCGATGATGTTCTCGAAGTCGATCACAGAGTTCTCCAGTGTCAATGGTAAAATAAAATAAAAATAAAAAATAAAATGGGGCATCAATAGTTGGTTCGATAACTTCCGAAAGTCACTCATGTCTTTGCTCTCAAGCACACTCAAGCGAAGAGTTTTCATGGGATGCGGTGTCTTTGAGTGCGGTCGCTGGGAATTTTCATAAATTGCTCATCATCGTTGTACCCGCGATAAGGCTTTGAACGAAATGGAGATACGGTCCCCGATGATGCGACATCGTCATGCACCTGAGATCTTTTATTGGGGTCTTAATGCGGACGATCGTGCGCGATTTGGGCGATTTCCATTCGCTCCGCACAAGATCTAATCGTGGGCCACGACTCATGTTTTTTTGATCATCGATGATGTTTTTAGATCGTCGTCAAGTTCTGATGTCAGCGATAAAATAAAATAAAAAATAAAGGAAATAAAATGGCGGCATCTAGATGGTTCAACACGATGACTTCCAGGTCACCCATCATGGTCTTGCTCCAAGCATGCTTAGCGAAGAGTTCTTAGATCGGTGTTGCGGAGCGGCCGCTAGATTTGCCATAAAATGCTCATGCGGAACCCGTCATGCGCGGTAAGGCAAATAGCGAAATCGAGATACGATTTTGGGCTTTTATGGCACATATCGTCGACCTCGCGAGATCTTTTTATTGGGGTCATAATGGGTGATGATCGCATGAAGTTATGGTGATTTTACAACCATCACGAGACGGATCAAGCTGGGTCCCATAGCTCATGTTTTCAGTCTAAGGCATCCCATCAATGACGTTTTCGGAGTCGATTGCCGAGTCTGCGGCATCATTGGTAAAATAAAATAAAAATAAAAAATAGAGGCATCAAGATGGTTTAACATGACGACTTCCCGGAGGTCACCAATCTTGCTCTCCCAAGCAGCTTAGCGAAGAGTTCTCAGATTTGTTGTCTTGGTGTTCGGTGATTTGCCACAAATTGTGCTCATGCGTAAGTTCATGTCGCGGTAAGAATCAATAGAAACTCAGAATCAGTCCCTCAATGCACTGCGGTTTCGCATGCACCCCATCTTTCCGGATTGAGGTCATAATGGCGAATCGGACGATGGTGTGAAGTTATGTGATTTCGTGCGGCCTCCACGAGATACGATCCAGTGCACGGCTCATATTTTTCAGTCGAGGCATCCATCGACATTTTGAGTCGATCGAGTTCTCGGCATCAAAGTAAAATAAAATAAAATAAAGGAAATAAAATGGGCGGCATCAATAGATGGTTTCGATGACTTCCAGGAGGTCACCCATCAGTCTTGCTCTCAACGCTTCGAAGAGTTCTTATGGGATATGGTGTGATGTTGCGGTGCATTTGGGAATTTATGTAAATTGTGCTAATGTAGACGGTGTCTTGTAGCTTAAAGCGAAATGGAGATACAAGTCCGTTAGATGAGCTCATGTATCCCATGGCGAACTTTGATTGGGGTCATAATGGCGAATCGGACAATGTGCGTGAAGTTAAGGTGATTTCCGGCTCTCCACAATGGTGGATCGGTCGTACCTCACGGCTCATGTTTTTTGATCAGAGCATCCCATCGATGAAATTTTAGTCGATCGAGTTCTCATCATGGTAAATTAACATAAAATAAAGGAAATAAAATGTGCATCAGATGGTTCAACGATACTTTTAAGGAGGTCACCCATCATAGTACTACTCTCCAAACATGCTTAGTGAAGAGTTCTCATGGGATCTGTCTTGCGTCAGCGCCCGGAGATTTGCCGCAAATTATGCTAATGTGAAACCCGTCGTGCTTAGAAAATAGCCAAATTGGAATCAGTCCGGATGGGCTTGCTGCCATCTCCGCGTTGTGCACCCCACGGAGATCTTTCCGAATTGGGATCATAATGGCGAATCGGACGATCTTGCGTAAAGTTATGGAGATTTTCGTGCAGCCTCTACATGAGATGCGCATATCATCAGCGTGGGCCCCATGGCTCATATTTTTCAGTCCGAGGCAGCCCATCAACGATGATTTTGGAGTCAATCGTCGAGTTTTGCGGCGTCAACGATAAAATAAAATAAAAATAAGAATAAATAAAATGGGCGGCATCAACAGATGGTTCAACAACGACTTCCAGAGGTCACCCGATAGCATTCTCGCTTTCTGCGGATGCTCTGATGATGCGGTCCGGATTTGCCAAAATTGCTCATAAACCGTCGTCTTCTGATGTCTTCAAAATCAATGGAATCTGGTCCATTGATCTTGTCACATCTGCGCATCGCCTAGAACTTTCCGGATTGGGTAATGGAATCGGACAATCGCGCAAGTTATAGCGATTTTTTGCGGCCTCTATGAGATGCGAAACCCACGTGACTCATCGTGTTTTCAATACGAGGCATCCCATCATTTTCAAAGGCATTCTCGAGTTCGGCGTTCAATGGTAAAATAAAATAAAAATAAAGGAATAAAATGGCGACATTGATGGTTCAACTCAGACTAGGAGGTCACCCATCATAGTAATGCTCCAAACGCTTAAGAGTTCTCATGAGATGCGGTGTCTTGCGTGCGGTCGTCGCTAGAGATTTTTCATAAATTATGCTCATGCAGAACCGCTACCTGCTGCAGTAAGGCTTCAAAATAGCAAAAATTGGAGATATGGGTCCCCCAAATGCACCTGTAGCACACCTACGCGTCGTGCACCTCGCGGAGATCTTTCTGGATTGGGGTCATAATGGTGAATCGGACGATCGTGCGTGAAGTTATGGCAATTTGTCGACCTCAAGACGCTGATCGCATGGGACTCATTTTTTTTAGTCGAGGCATCCCATTGATAAGTTTTAGTCGATCGAGTTCTCCGGTTAACGTTAAAATAAAATAAAATAATAGAATAAAATGGGCATCAGCGGGGTTCACATGATTCCTTCCGAGGTCACCCATGATAGTCTTGCTCTCCCAACGCTTGAAGAGTTCTCACATGGGGTCGTTTGCTTGTGCGGTACTTCCAGCGATTTGCCATGCGTGCTCTTGCGGAACTTCATCATGCCTCGAGATTCGAAATGCGATCGGAAATCACGGATTTCCCATAATGGCTTATGCGCGCTCCACGAGATCTTCGGGTGGTCATATGTTGGTCCGAGGCATCTGTATAGTCGATCACCGTTCTCGGCGTCAACGGTAAAATAAAATAAAATAAAAGAAATAAAATGGCAATAAGATGATTCAACATGGCGACTTCTAGGAGGTCACCATCATACTCTCGCCAATCATGCTTAATTAAGAGTTCTCATCTGCGGTGTCGTGCGGCCATTGGAGATTTGTCAAATTTGCTCATGCGGTGCATGCGTAAAGGCGTCGACAAAGCGAAATCGGATCCCGAGCTTTTGCTCATCGTCGTGCACCCGCGAGATCTTTTGGATTGGGGTCATAATGGCGAATGGATCGTGCACGAAGTTATGATGATTTATGCGGCCCACGAATCGCGGATCAATCGTGGCCCCATGGCGTGTTTTTATCGAGTCATCCCATCGACGACATTTTGAGTTGATCGCCGAGATCTCCGGTGTCAACGATAAAATAAAATAAAAATAAAAGGAAATAAAATGGGCATCAGATGGTTTTAACCGGCGACTTCAGGAAGTCACCCATCATAAATCTTGCTACTTAACTAAGAGTTCTCATGTGTGATCTGTGATGGGCGGTCCGCGCTTGGAGATTTCCCGCAAATTATGCTCATGCAGAACCGTTACGTGCTGCAGTAAGGCTTCGAAATAGCCAAAATCGGAGATACGGGTCCCTCCATATGCGCCTTTGGCACATCTGTGTGTCATGCGCCCAGTGGAGATCTTTCCGGATTGGGGTCATAATGGTGAATCGGATGACCGTGCACGAAGTTATGGCAATTTTGTGCGGCCTCCACCGGATTAAGCGATGGGCTCATGTTTTTCGGCATCCATCGATGACATTTTTAGAGTCAATCGTCAAGTTCTTTGGCTTTAACAGTAAAATAAAATAAAAATAAAAGAGAATAAAATGGGCGGCATCACAGATGGTTCGATGACTTCTTAGGAGGTCCCATCATGTCTTCTCGCCCAAAGCACTTAACAAGAGTTCTAATGGATCTGCAGTGTGGTGCGTCGCGATTAGAGATTTGTCGCAAATTATGCTCATCTGCAATCCATCCGTGTTACGGTAAGGCTTCGAAGTAGTCAAAATCAAAGATATCGTCCATCGCTGCGGCATCTGCATGGTACAGAGATCTTTCCGGATTGGGGTCATAATGGCAAATCGGACGATCGTGCATGAATTTATGGCGATTTCCGTACGGCCTCCACACGAGATGCGCAGATCAACCGTGTGGGCCCCATGGCTCGTGCTTTTTTGTCCGAGGCATCCCATCGATAACATTTTCGAAATCGATCGTCGTGTTCTCTAGAGTCAATGGTAAAATCAAATAAAAATAAAATGAAATAAAATGGGCGGCATCAACAGATGGTTCAAAATGATGACTTCCTAGGAGGTCACCCATCATAGAACTGTTCTCGCCCAAGCATGCTTAACTAAAGAGTTCATGTGATCTTGTCTTTATACATTTAGATTTGCCAAATTATGCTCATGCAAGTATGCGTGTAAGCCTTTGACATAGGCAAATCAGTCGAGATATGAAAGCTTCCACTGCGGCCATCACGTCATCTCGTGGAGATCTTTCTGGATTGGGGTCATAATGGCGAATCAAACGATCGTGCATGAATTTATGGCGATTTCCGGCTCCAGGCGTGCGTGGATCAGCGTGGGCCCACGGCTCATTTTTTGAGACATCCATCGATGATGTTTTGAGTCGATCATCGAGTTCTCGTGTCAAGTAAAATAAAATAAAAAATAAAATGGTGGCATCAGATGGTTCAAACGACGACTTCAGGCCCATCATAGTACTCTCGCAAGCACTCTTAACGAAGAGTTCTCATGGATCTAGTGTCTTTGTGCGGTCACGGCTAGATTTTGCAAATTATGCTCAGAACCCATTTGCGTAGAAACTTCAAAATAGCCAAAATCGAGATATGTGTCACGCCAAATATGCATGTCTACATCGTCGTCACGGATCTTTCAGTTAGGGTCATAATTACAAATGAGATGATTGCAGTTATGGTGATTTTAGTGCGCCGCGCACTAGGCGCGTGGATTATCGGGTGCCGGCTTGTTTTAGCGAGGCATCGATGACATTTTTTGAGTCGATCCGAGTTCTCCGCATCAGCGGTAAAATAAAATAAAAATAAAAAAGGAAATAAAATGGCATCATGATGGTTCAACAATGACTTCCCAAAGGTCACCAATCATTCTTCGCAGCATGCTTAGCGAAGAGTTCTCATGTGATCCGGTTTCTTGTTGCGGTGGCCTCCCAGAGATTTCGCAAATATACTCTGGAACCCTGTCTGATAAGGCTTCAAAATAACGAAATCAGATACGTCCTTGGTCTGCGGCTCTTCTATGCATCATGCGCCTTGTGGAGATCTTTTCAGCTGGTGGTCATAATGGCGAATCGGACGATCGTGTGTGAAGTTCTGGCAATTTCGATGCGGCCTCCGCACGAGACGCACAGATCATCCTAGTGTGCCCCACGACTCATGTTTTTCAGTCTGTGGCATCCCATCGATGACATTTTTCGGTCCCACTCTCAAATGGGAAAATCAAATAAAATAAAAGAAATAAAATAGCGAAACCAAAGATTCGGCGACTTCGGTCATCATATCTTGCTCTCCCCAAACGCTTAATTGAAGAGTTCTCATGTGATGCGGTGTCTTTGATGCGGTCATGCACACTCAGATTTTTTGCAAATTGTGCTGTGGAACCCATTTAAGTGACTTCAAAATAGCGAAATTAGATACGGGTCCCTTGAGATGTGCTACGGCTCTCATGTGTCGTCGTAGAGATCTTTTCAGATTGGAGTCATAATGGCGAATCGAATGATCATGCGCGAAGTTATTATGATTTTTGTGCAGCCTCCGTACAAGATGCATGGATCAGCCAAGTGGGACCCACGGCTTGTGTTTTTCAGTCTGAGGCATCCCATCGACGATAATTTCAGAGTTGATCGTTGAGTTCTCTATCGTCAACAGTAAAGAAACAATAAAAAAGGAAATAAAATGGGCAGCATCAACATATAGTTTAACGATGACTTCGGGAGGTTGCCATCATGTCTTGCTCTGCATGCTTAGGCGAAGAGTTCTCATGATCGGTGTCTTTGAGTGCGGTCGTGCTTGATTTACCGTAACTTATGCTTGAAACCCATCCGTGCAAGGTAAGGCTTAATATATCGGTCTGAGATTCTAACAGACGCGCTTTCGTGCGTCATTGTGGAGATCTTTCTGGATTGGGGTTATAATGGCGAATCGGACGATCGCGTGGCGTTATGGCAATTTTGTCGTCTACCCGATCGACCCGTGGGCCCCACTCATGTTTTTTAGCATCCCATGATGGCGTTTGAGTTGATCGAGTTCTCCGCATGAGCGATAAAATAAAATAAAAAAATAAATAAAATGGCGACATCAATGAAGGTTCTCGACTTCCGAGTTCACATCATAATCGCCCAAGCTTCGCTTAGCGAATAGTTCTCATGGGATCTGGTGTGCGGTGCGTATTTATTTACAAATTATATATACGAGAAATGCATTACGGTAAGACTTCGAAATAGCCAAAATTGGAGATATGTGTCCTGATTTCAAAAATACTTAATTTCAAAATTAAAAAGAATTTAAATTTAAAATTTTATTAAATAAAGGAAAAATAATATGACAATACCTTAAATAAATTATACAAATTTTAACATACCAAAATAAATGAAAAATTGGCCAAAAAGAAAATTAAGATGGTATTATTGATTGATGGAGAGAAAATAAAGGATATAAGAGAGAAAAATAGATAATTTGAATAATGAGAGAATAATTTAATTCTAGTGATGATATAAATGGATAAATAAATAATCTAAGTATGAAATTAACTTAATAAAGTGTGAAATAAATTTAACTCACTTTAGAAAGTAATGGATAAGGCTTAATCTCATGCAAGTACTCTAATTATTCAAAAGGATATTAAAAAAATTGATGCAAATAAAATATAAAAATATGTAAAAAAATAAGATAAATGATATGAAAATATTTTAGCCATTATTTTTTATGTTATTTAGCTCTTATTTTCTTATTATTGCAAAACTAAAGATATTCTCAAATTACATAGTCCATCGATCTTGACTTTTCAAATTTGATTGAGCATACTAAACACTAAACTTCAATCATCTGATCTCATAAGCTTCCTAAACACTAAAATAAAATATTAGTTTTATCCAATCATATGTTTGTTATCTTCAAAATTAATTGAATAAAAAAAGAGGCCCATGGTTAACAAAGGAAGTAAATAATGAAGTTGAGTAGATCTAAGATGAGACCCCTTTTAGATGAGGATATAGAGCATGTGAGAAATCATGTGAGCGTTATGAGGTGTGTAACAATAGCTATGGTGAGATTGGGGAAAAAGAAACATCTTCACCATGGATGTGATATGTAAGGAGGAGACATTCTTTTTATAGTGAACTTTAAGCCAAAACCCCATCTTAAGACATCTAATGTGAGTTGGGTAAACCGTATCTCCTTCCTTATTACATAAAAAGATATGTAGCTATGAAGAGTGCATTTAGTGTGATGTTTAACTATAGACATAAAACATATCTTGTTAAGTAGACTTTGACTTTATGATCTTAATGTGATTTGTTTTCATCAAGAGAACACTTATGTCTTAAAACATAACAAAAAATCATAAAATTATTTCTTGTAAAGCCAATAAATAAATAAGCTCTTACTTCTCCTCATTTGTCTAGTTTTGAGATCAAACTAAAGCCTAGTCGAAAGAAGAGAACAAAACATATACTAATGGCATTATTATTCCATATTATTGCGAGATTATTTTGATATAAACATAATGAGTCATACTACTTCACATTTACCTTTAGACATTTGAGTAGAAAATGTAGGATTCAATTACATCAGCGACATTTTGGTCGATCATTTCTACTGTCAAAATAAAATAAAAATAAAAGGAAAAAATGGGTGGAATCAAAAGATGGTTTAACACAGCGACTTCCCAAGATGACTCTCATCATGGTCTCTGCTCCAAACTTAGCGAAGAGTTCTCTTGGAATTTGATGTGCTGGTGCAGTCACCCCCACTAGAGATTTCTCGCAGATTTTGCTCATGCGGAACCCGTCTGTGCCGCGGTAAGGCTTGTAATAAGAAATCGATCGGGTCCCACCGGATCGCCCCATCCCATCGTCGTGTACCCAGATCTTTTGATTGGGTCATAATGGCGAATGGATAATGTGCCACCTCCACACGAGTCACCTGGTCATGCGTGGGCGGCTCATGTTCTTGATCAGGAAATCATCATGATGTTTTGAGTCGATCGTCGAGTTCTTCATCATGATAATAAAATAAAATAAAAATAAACGAAATAAAATGGCGACATCAACGAGATGGTTAACACGACTTCCAGGAGGTCACATGCTTTCCGCTGCAGCTTAGCGAAGAGTTCTCATAGGAAATATGGTGTCTTTGGCGTAGGCCTACTTCTTTGGTGATTTTTATGCTCATGTGGAACCCGTGTGCGCGTTAAGGCTTGAATAGCCAAAATGGAGATAAGTCTACCAATGCGCCTGCGACACTTTTACGTGATGTGCGTCCCGCGAAGATCTTTCCGGATTGGGGTCATAATGGCGAATCGACGATGCGTGGTATGGTATGGAAATTTCGGTGGCGCCTCGAGGCGTGCGGATCAATCAGTGGGCTCATTGTTTTTGGTCGAGGTATCCCATCGATGACTTTTGAAGTCGATCGAGTTCTCCGGCGTGACGTAAAATAAAATACAAATAAAAGAAATAAAATGTGCGGCATCAATAGATGGTTCAACACGGCGACTTCGAGGTCACCTAGTCACTCTCGCTTAAGCGCTTAATTGAAGAGTTCTCATAGGCGGTGTCTTTGGTGCGGTCGTGCCATTGAGATTTTTCATAAATTGTGCTCATCGAACCCGGTGTATGAGTAACTTGAAATATGATATCTGGTCCGATGTGCCCATGGCTCATCTGCATCGTCACCAGGAGATCTTTCCGGTTGGGGTCATAATGGCGAATCGGACGATGATGCGAGTTATGTGATTTTCATGCGGCCTCGCATGAGATCGTGCGTGGTTCCCACTTGTGTTTTTTGGTCGAGGCATCCCATCATGACAGTTTTGAGTCGATCGCTATTTCTCCAGCGTTAACGGTAAAATAAAATAAAAATAAAAGGAAAAATGCATCAGCGAGATGGTTCAACACGATGACTTCCAGAGGTCATCATATGCTGCTCCACCCAAGCATGCTTAAGCGAATAGTTCTCATGTCATCGGTGTCTTGGTGCGTCGCGCTCTGAATTTCCACAAATTGTGCTCATGCGAACTTCGTCGTGCGATAAGGCTTCTAAATAGATGAATCACGGTCCCGCTAGATGCGCTTTGGCCATCGCGT
Source organism: Cymbidium sinense (assembly GCA_021442155.1). Lineage (NCBI taxonomy): Eukaryota > Viridiplantae > Streptophyta > Magnoliopsida > Asparagales > Orchidaceae > Cymbidium > Cymbidium sinense. The sequence continues at coordinate 81,674,746 of CM038219.1, read as the reverse complement.
AGTGCTCCCAGGAGATCTTTTTGGGGTCATAATGGTGAATCAGATGATCGAGCGTGAAGTTATGGTGATTTTCGTGCGACTTCCACACGAGATGAGCGGATCAGCCACGTGGGCCCTACAATTCATGTTTTTCAATCTGAGGCATCCATTGACGACATTTTTGGAGTCAATCTCGAGTTCTCCGTGGTAAAATAAAATAAAAATAAAAGAAAATAAAATGGCGACATCAGCAGATGGTTCAACCGATGACTTCAGAGATCACCCATCATAGTATTGCTCTCAGCATGCTTAGCGAAGGGTTCTCATGGATGCTGTCTTTGGTGGTCGCCGGAGATTCATAAATTGTGCTCATGAACCGTTGTGTACCGTAAAGCTTTGACATAGCCGAAGAGATATGGGTCCCGCAAGATACACCTTTGGCCATTTGTGCGTTGTGAGCCATGTGGAGATCATTCTGGATTAAGGTCATAATGATGAATTGGATGATCGTGCGTGAAGTTATGGCGATTTCTGTGCGGTCTTCGCACGAGACGTGCGGATTAGTCATGTGGGCCCCACGACTCATTTTTTTAGTCTGAGGCATCCCATCTACGACAATTTTGGAGTCGATCGCTGAGTTCTCCGACGTCAACAGTAAAATAAAATAAAAATAAAAGAAAATAAAATTTGTGGTATCAACAAATGGTTCAACACGACTTCTTCATATCATAATCTTGCTCTGCTGCAGCTTAGCGAAGAGTTCTCATGGGATATAGTGTCTTGCGTCGCCGTTGGAGATTTTCCATAAATTATGCTCATGTGGAACCCGTCCATGCGGTAAGGCTTTGAAATAGCCGAAATCGATCGGGTCTGATTTATGCCTTTGGCCATCGCCCGTAGTGCCATGCGGAGATCTTCGGATTGGGGTCATAATGGCGAATCATATGATTGTGCGTGAAGTTATGGCAATTTTTGTGCGGCCTCCATATGAGATGCACGGATCAGCAGCGTGGGCTCCACGTCTCATTTTTTTCAGTCAGAGGTATCCCATATATGACATTTTCAGAGTCGATCACTGAGTTCTCCGGCGTCACTGGTAAAATAAATAAAAATAAAAGGAAATAAAATGGCGGCGTGGCGGATGGTTCAACACGGCGATTTTCCAAGACAGCTTAGCGAAAAGTTCTCTTGGGATCAGTGTCGGTTCGGTCACCCGTTGGAGATTTGTCAGAATAGTGCATGGAACCCGTCCATGCGGCGATAAGACTTTGAATAGAAATCGAGATCACGAGTCTGGCATCTTTTATCGTGTGCCACGGAAACTTTCGGATTGGGGGCATAATGGCGAATCAGACAATCGTGCATGAATTTATGGCGATTTTTGTGCGGCCTCCACATGAGATGCGGATGTAGCGTGGCCAATGACACATGTTTTGGTCGAGGCATCCCATCTATGACATTTTCGGAGTCGATCGTCGAGTTCTCCATTATCAATGATAAAATAAAATAAAAACAAAAGGAAATAAAATGGGCAGCATCAACAGATGGTTCAACACGATGACTTCCAGAGGTCACCCATCATAATCTTGCTCTCGCAAAGCTTAAGCAAAAGTTCTCATGTGGAATGGTGTCTTTGTGTGCGTCATGCGGATTTGCCATAAATTATGCAAATGAACCCATGCCACGTAAGTCTTGAACTAAAATCGAATCTGTCACCGTCGCCTACATCACTCTGCGTCGTGCACCCCATGGAGATCTTTCTGGATTGGGGTCATAATGGCGAATCGGACGATGCATTAGAGTTATGGAAATTTCATGCGGCCTTCCGAACACGGATCAGCGTGGGCCATGTCTTGTTTTGATCGAGGCATCCCATCGATGACTTTTTCATAGTCGATCACCGAGTTCTACATCGCCAATGTTAAAATAAAATAAAAATAAAAGAAATTAAAATGCGCGGCATCAACAAATGGTTCAACACAAAGACTTCCCAGGAGATCACCCATCATATAAGCCCGCATGTTTAGCGAAGAGTTCTCATAGAATTGGTGTCTTTGGTGCGCCCGTGCGGAGATTTATCAAATTATGCTCATCCGGAACCCGTCCGTGTCACGGTAAGGCTTCAAAATAGAGAAATCGGAGATCACGGGTCCGCCATTCTTGTGCACATATGCGTCGCCATGAGAGATCTTTCTGGATTGGGGTCATAATGACGAATTAGACAATCATGCGCGAAGTTATGACGATTTTCGTGTGGCCTCCGCACGTGATGCTCAGACCAACAGCGTGGGCCCCTTGAGCTCGTGTTTTTCAGTCCGAGGCATCCCATCAATGTGCGTTTAGTCTCTCCAAGTTCACGTCAATGGAAAAATAAAATAAAAAAAAGAAAATAAATTGGCGGCATCAATAGATGGTTCAACGATGACTTCCAGGAGGTCACCCATCATGCTTACGGCTCTCGCTGGCGCTTAAGTGAAGAGTTCTCATTGGATCGATGTCTAGTGCGATCATACTGGAGTACGCAAATTATGCTTTTGCGAACCCATCCATGATGATGCGCTTGGTAGCGGGTCGGAATAGTTCCGCCCGATGTGCTTGTCATCTAGGCATCGTCACACCAGCGGAGATCTTCATAATGGCCGTCGGATGATCGTCGTGAAGTTATGGCGATTTCGTGCGGCCTCCACCGCGAGATGCGGATCCTTAACGACTCATATTTTTCAGTCTGAGTCCCATCGATGACATTTTCGGAGTTAATCGCCGAGTTCTCCGGCGTCAACATTAAAATAAAATACAAATAAAAGGAAATAAAATGCACGACATCAACAGATGGTTCAACACGATGATTTCCCATTAGGTCACCCATCATAGTACTGCTCTTGCCCAAGCACGGTTAACTGAAGAGTTCTCATGGGATCTGATGTGCAGGTATGATTGCCCCCGCTAAAGATTTTCCACAAATTGTGCTCATGCGGAACCCGTCCGTGCCACGGTAAGGATTCAAAATAGCCGAAATCGGAGATACGGTTCCCGCCAGATGCGCTTGCGGCTCATCTACGTCGTGCACCCCACGGTGATCTTTCTGGATTGTTGTCATAATGGCGAATCGGAAGATTATGCGCGTAGTTATGACAATTTTTGTGTGGCCTCCACACGAGATGCATAAATTAGCCTAGTGAGCCCCACGGCTTATGTTTTTCAGTCCGAGACATCCCATTGATGATGTTTTCGGAGTCAATCATCGAGTTCTCTGGCATCAACATTAAAATAAAATATAAATAAAATAAAATAAAATGGACGACCTCAACAAATGGTTCAACACGACGATTTTCCAGGAGTGGTCACCCATCATAGTACTGCTCTTGCCCAATCACACTTAACTGAAACATTCTCATGGGATTTGGTGTGCAGGTGCGGTCACGCCAGGTAGAGCTTTACCGCAAATGGTGCTCACCGAACCCATCTGTGTCGCGGTAAGGCTTCGAAATAGTCAAAATCAAAGATATGGTTCCCGCCAGATGCACCTGCGACTCATCTGCGCATTGTGTGCCCCACGGAGATCCTTTCGGATTGGGGTCATGATGGCGAATCGGATGATCGTGTGAAGTTATGGCGATTTTCGTGCGGCCTCCACATGAGTCGCATCAGCGTGGGCCCCGTCTTGTTTTTCGGTCCGACACATCCCATCGATGACGTTTTAGGAGTCGATCATCGAGTTCTCCGGCGTCAACGTTAAAATAAATAAAAATAAAAGGAAATAAAATGCGCGACATCAATAGATGGTTCAATATGACATCCCAGGAGGTCACTCATCATAATACTGCTCTCGCCCAAGCACGCTTAATTGAAGAGTTCTCATGAGATCTAGTGTCGGTGCGGTGCCATTGTAGATTTTTTTGCAAATTGTCGATCGCCGTGTCGCGATAAGGCTTGAACTAGCCAAAATCGAGATACGTGTCCCGGATGGAATCTCGCTGCACCCAGGAGATCTTTCCCAATTGAGGTCATATTGCCGAATCGGACGATCGTGCAAGAAGTTATGGTGATTTTCGTGCGGCCTCCACATGACATGTGCGGATTAGCCGAGTGGGCCCCATGACTCATGCTTTTCAATCCGAGGCATCAAATCAATGATGTTTTCAGAGTTTATTATTGAGTTCTCCGGCGTCAATGTTAAAATAAAATACAAATAAAAGGAAATAAAATGCACGCGGCATCAGCGCAGTTCAACACGATGATTTCTTGGGTGGTCACCCATCATATCTTTTCGCCAAGCACGCTTAACTAAAGAGTTATCATGGATCCGTGTGGGTGGCCCGTTGAAGCTTTACTGCAAATTATGCTCATCTAGATCCTGTCCGTGCTGCGGTAAGGATTCAAAATAGCGAATCGATATGAGTCCCGTCGGCGCTGCGGCTCATCTTCGCTGGTGCCACGAGATCTTTCATTGAGGTCATAATGATGAATGATGATCATGCTGAAGTTATGGATTTTCTTGCGGCCTCACCGCGAGATACAATCAACCGCGTGGGCCCCATGGCTCGTGTTTTTCAGTCTGAAGCATCCCATTAACGACATTTTTGGAGTCGATCACCGAGTTCTCCGACATCAATAGTAAAATAAAATAAAAATAAAACTAAATAAAATAGGCGGCATCAAAAGGTGGTTGAACACAACAACTTCTCAAGATGTCACCCATCATAGTACTGCTCTCGCCCAAGCACACTTAACTAAATTATTCTCATAGAACGGTGTCTTTGGTGCTTCCGCAGGAGATTTATATGCTCATGCGTAGAACCCGTCTCGTAAGGCTTCAAATAACCAAATCGAGATAGGGTCCCTAGATGCGCCTTTGGCCCATCGCGTGCACGCGGAGATCTTTACGATTTGGGTCATAATGGCGAATCGATGCGCGTGAGTTATGGCAATTTGCGACATCCACACTAGACGTCAGATAAGCGCGTAGACGCTCATGTTTTTTCAAGGCATCCCATCGATGATGGTTTTCGGGTCGTCGATCTCAATATTAAAATAAAATCAAATCAAATGTGAAATAAAATGCGGCAGACGGTTCAACGCGACGACTTCCCAGGAAGTCACCCATCATAGTTTTGCTCTCGCCCAAGCACGCTTAACTAAAGAGTTCTAATGGGATATGGTGTACAGGTGTGGTCGCACCCCTGGAGCTTTGACACAAATTGTGCTCATCCGGAGCACGTCCATGTCGGTAAGGCTTCGAAATAGTCAAAATCAGAGATACGTGTCCCGCCAGATGCGTCTGCGGCTCATGCGTCGTGCGCACTACGGTGATTTTTTCGGATTGGGGTCATAATGGCGAATCAGACGATCATGCGTGAACTTATGGTGATTTTCGTGAAGTCTTACGAAATGCGGATCAACCAGCCCCATGACTCATGTTTTTCGGTGAGACATTCCATCAACGACATTTTAAAGTCGATGCCGAGTTCTCCCGCCAATAAAATAAAATAAAATAAAATAAAATAAAAGCGATATCACAGATGGTTCAACACGATGACTTCCGAGGTCACCCATCACCTGCTCTCGGCCAAACATGCTTAACTAGTTCTCATGGGATCGGTGTGTTATGCGGTGCATCGAAGCTTTTGCCAAAATTGTGTGCTCATTTGGAGCCCTTCGTACCGATGCTTTAGCCAAAATGGAGATATGGGTCCCAAGATGCTGCGGCTCATCGCATCGTGCGCGGAGATCTTTTCGGATTGAGGTCATAATGGCGAATCAGACGATCATGCATGAAGTTATGGTGATTTCTGTGCGGCCTCCACCCGAGATGTGTGAATTAGCCAAGTGGGCCACAAGGCTCATGTTTTTCAGTCTGAGGCATCCCATCGATGATGTTTTTGGAGTCGATCGTCGAGTTCTCCGGCATCAATGGTAAAATAAAATAAAAATAAAAGTAAATAAAATTAGCGGCATCAACATATGGTTCAACATGATGACTTCCGAGTAGGCCACCCATCATAGTACTACTCTCGCCCAAATGCTTAACTGAAGAGTTCTCATGTGATCTAGTATGCTGGTGTGGTCGCGCCCGCAGGAGATTTGTCATAAATTGTGCTCATGCAGAGCCCGTATGTGCCGCGATTAGGCTTCGAAATAGCCGATATCGGAGATACGGATCCCGTCAGATGCACCCTTGGCACATCTACACGTCATGCGCCCCACGGAGATCTTTCCAGAATGGGGTCATAATGGTGAATCAGACGATCGTGTGCGACATTATGGCAATTTCCGTGCGGCCTCCCTATAAGATGCACAAATCAGCCGTGTGGGCCCTACAGTTCGTGTTTTTCAATCCGAGGCATCCC
>CM038219.1:81507904-81668320 GCA_021442155.1 Cymbidium sinense | reverse complement strand
CGCCAATATGACCCCAATCGGAAAAGATCTCCATAGGCATACGATGTATTATGCAGATGCATCTGGCGAACATGTATCTCGATTTTGACTATTTTGCCGCACGGATGGGTTACGCATGAACAATTTGCGCACATCTCCGCAATGCGCCTCCAGATAGATGAGAACTCTTCAGTTAAGTGTGCTTGGGCTAGAGTAGTACTATGATGGGTGACCTCTTGGGAAGTCATCATGTTGAACCATCTATTGATGCCGCCCATTTTATTTTTCTTTTATTTTTATTTTTTATCAGCTGCGAGAACTTCGGCGATCACCATCTCTCTGAAAATGTCATCCATGGGATGCCTCGGAATACAAATCATGAGCTGCGGGCCCCACGTGGCTGATCCACACGTCTTGGGTAGAGGCCGCACGAAAATTACCATAACTTCACACACGATCGCCCGTTTCGCCATTATGACCCCAATCCGAAAAGATCTTTGTGGGGCTCACGACGCATAAATGTGCGTACATCCGGTGTATCTCCAATTTTGACTATTTTGAAGCCCTTAGCATGGAAGGGTTCCACATGAGAATAATTTACAACACATCTCCACCGGTACCGGCACGCCACATCTCTGAGAACTCTTAGTTAAGCGTGCTTGGAGTAGTCTTATGATGGGTGACCTCGAAGTCATCGTGTTGCACCATCTGATATGTCAATTTTATTTTCCTTTTTTATTTTTTTATTTTATTTTGACAGCGGAGAACTTCGGTCGCCATCGACTCACGCATCCATGGGATGCCTCGGACTACAAAACACGAGGGCCCCAAGGCGTCCGCGTCTCGGTGGGACGACGAAATCGCCATAACTTCATGCGATTGTACGTCGCCATTATAATCAGGAAAGATCTTTGTGGGGACGATACGATGTCGCTGCATCTAGTGGGACCCATATCTTCGATTTTGACTATTTTGATGTACCTCTGCAGGGGCGGGTTCCACATGAGAACAATTTGTCTCTCTGAGCATGATCGAACCCGATCACATGAGAACTCTTCAATTAAGCGTGCTTGGGTGAGAGTAGTATGATGGGTGACCTCTGTAGTCATTGCACCATTTGTTGATGCCTCCCATTTTATTTTCCTTTTAAGTTTATTTTATTTTATGTCTAATGCCGGAGAACTCGATGATTGCCATCGACACAAAAATGTCATTCATGGGATGCCTCGGCAAAACATGACCAGATCGCAAGCCTCGGGTGGGGCCGCACATAAATCACCATAACTTACATGATTGTCTCCATTATGACCCAATCAGGAGAGATCTCTGGGGTGCACGATACGCAGATGTGCCATAGTCGCATCTAGGACGTCGACTATTTGAAGTCTAACACGACGACGTTTCACATGAGAATAATTTTCACATCTCCTCCAGCATGCGACCCAGATCCACGAGAACTCTTGATTAAGCGCGAGTAGTACTATGATGGGTGACTTCACGGGAAGTCATCATGTTTCATCATCTGGTTGCCGCCAATTTTATTTTCCTTTTAAGTTTATTTTATTTTACCGCTGATGCCGGAAAACTCGGTGATCTCTATAGAATCCAAAAACGTCATCCACGAGATGCCTTGGACTGCAAAACATGAACCACATGCCCCACGCGGCCGATCCGTTCATCTCGGGTGGAGGCCGCATGAAAATCGCCATAACTTCACGCATTATCGTCTGATTTGACATTATGACCCTAACCCAAAGATCTCGGGTGCATGATCGTAGATCGCTGGCAGGGATCTCCGATTTACGCTATTTTGAAGCCTCTTTGCATCACGGATGAGTTATGTGAGAACAATTTGGCACATCTCCGGCTATGGCCATACCGGCACACAGATCGCATGAGAACTCTTGATTAAGCGTGCTCGGCGAGAATCTTATGATGGGTGACCTCCTAGGAAGTCATCATCTTGCATTATCTGTTGATGTCGCCCATTTTAGTTTCCTTTTAAGTTTATTTTATTTTACCGTGAAGAACTTCGGCGATAGCCGACTCGAAAATCATCCAATGGGATGCTTACAAAACACACGCGGGACACGGCGATCCACGCTTCGGACCGATCTAAATTCCGTGCATGATGATGCCATTGTGACCCCAATCAGAAGATCTCTGGGTGTGATCCGTATATGTCTATCGTGGACCCGTATCTCGATTTCTATTTGATGCCCTACTGCGATGGGTTCGCGAGAACAATTTGCGTGACATCTCCAATGGGTGCGACTGCACCAGCACACCATATCCAATGGGAATTGTTCAGTTAAGCGTGCATGGGCAAGAGTAATACTACGATGGGTGACCTCCTAGGAAGTCGTGGTGTTGCACCATCTGTTGATGCCGCCTATTTTATTTTCCTTTTAAGTTTATTTTATTTTACCGCTGATACCGAAGAAATTGACCATTTCCATCAACTAAAAAAACATTGTCCATGGGATGCCTCGGTACGCAAAACATGACCCCATCCGGTTGATCATCGCATCGGGTGGAGGCGCCGCAAATCATAACTTCATGATTTTCCATTATATGACCCCAATCGGAAAGATTTGCGTGCACAATGCAAATATGTGCGCATCTAGTGGGACGTTTCTCGATTTTGAAATTTTGAAGCCTACCCTGGCATGGGATCCGTGAGAACAATTTGTGGCACATCTCCGGACGCACCCACACCGGATCCCGAGAATTCTTGATTAAGCGTGCTTGGGTGAGAAGTACTATCATGGGTGAACTCTAGAAATGGTTGTGTTGCACCATCTGTTGATGTCGTTCATTTTATTTTCCTTTTAAGTTTATTTTATTTTACCACTGACGCCGGAGAACTTGGCGATCTCCATAGACTTCAAAAACGTAGTCCACGGGATACCTTGGACTACAAAACACGAGTCGTAGGCCCCACGCGGCCGATCCACGCATCACGGGTGGAGGCCGCACAGAAATCACCATAACTTACGCATGGCGACATTATGACCCTAACCGGAAAGATTTCCGGTAGCATGACGCATAAATGGGCTTCGTATCTCGATTTCAATGATTTTGAAGCCCTAATGTTGCACGGGCGAGTTTCACATGAGAGCAATTTGCGGCACATCTCTGGTAGTGAACACACCGACACAGATCGAGAACACTTGATTAAGCATGCTTGGGTAGTAGTACTATGATGGGTGACCTCTTGGGAAGTCATCGTGTTGATCTGTTGCCATTTTATTTTCCTTTTAAGTATATTTTATTTTATTGGCGGCGGAGAACTTCGGATCATCTCATCGAAAACGTCATCCATGGGATGCTGGAAAACATGAGTCGCGATGCCCCACGGATGCGTGTCTCTGGTGGAGCCACACAAATCGCCATAACCGAGCACGATCATCGCCATTATGACCCCAATGAAAGATCTCGAGGCGTCGACAAGCAGACCAGCGCATCTATCTATTTTAGCTATTTTGAAAACTACCATGGCGCAAAAGCGGTTCCCATGAGAACAATTTGCGGCACATCTCCCGGTGAGAATGTATGATGGTGACCTCGTGGGAAGTCATCGTGTTGCACCATCTGTTGATGTCGCTCATTTTAATTTCCTTTTAAGTTTATTTTATTTTTTACGGCCGGAGAACTTCGGATCGCCATAGACTGAAAATGTCATCCACGGATGCCTTGGACTATAAAACAGCGAGCCCCATGTGGCCAATCGCATGTCTGTCTCGGTTGGAGGCCGCAAAATCACCATAACTTCATGCATACGTGACCCTAACGAAAAGATCTCGTGAGGCATGATGCGCGGCGGGACCCGTATCTTCAATTTCGACTATTTCCCTACCGTACCCGAGTTCGCGCAGAACAATTTGCGGCATATCTCCGGCGGTGCACCGGCACACCGGTGCGATAACTCTTCAATTAAGCGTGCTTGGGAGAGTAGTACTATGATGGGTGACCCCATGGGAAGTCAGTGTTATCAGTTGATGACACCCATTTTATTTTCCTTTTAAGTTTATTTTATTTTATCGTTGATCGAGAACTTCGGATCACCATAGACTCAAAAAGCGTCATCCGGGATGCCTTGGACTACAAAAACATGTTGTAGCCCCACGATCTACCCTCGGTTGGAACCACATGAAAATCATCATAACTTCATGCATGATTGTTCGATTCAACATTATGACCCTAACCACATAAGATCTCCCTGAGTGATCGCACAGATGAAGGGACCGTATCTCCGATTTTGACTATTTGAAGCCTACCGCGGACGAGTTCCTCATGAGAACAATTTGGCACATCTCCGGTAGTGATCAAATACCTAGATTGCATGAGAACACTTTAGTTAAGCATGCTTGGGAGTAATCTTATGATGGGTGACCTCCTAATTAGTCATCGTGTTGCACCAATTGTTGATGCCAACCATTTTTTCTTTTAAGTTTATTTTATCTTATCGCGGATGCCAGAGAACTTGATAATCGCCATCGACTCTAAAAATGTCATCCATGGGATACTTTGGACTACAAAACATGAGTCAGGGCCCCACATGCGATCAGATGTCTCGGTGGAAGCGCGCATCACCATAATTTCAGATCATCGATCCATTATGAATCCAAAAGATCTCGTAGATGCGGCATGCGGATGCCGTGATCGTGGGACCGTATCTTGATTTACTATTTCAAAGCCTTCACGAGCGGGTTCGCATGAGAATAATTTAAGGCACATCTCCCGGTGGCCACCACTAAATCCCAAGAGAACTCTTCAACTAAGCATGCTTGCGAGTAGTACTATGATGGGTGACCTCTGGGAAGTCATCGTGTTGCACCATCTGATCGCCCATTTTATTTTCCTTTTAAGTTTGATTTATTTTACCCGACCAGAACTCGATGATCTCCATCGAATCTGAAAACTTCATCCATGGGATGCCTCGGACTATAAAACATGAGCTGCGGGCCCCACGCGGTTGATCCGCACATCTCGGGTGGAGGCCGCACAGAAATCACCATAACTTCACGCACGATCGTCTGATTCACCATTATGACCCCAATCTAAAAATATCTCCATTGATCGTGATCGCTGGGGACCCATATCTCGATTTGATATTTGAAGCCTTATCGGCATGAGTTTATAAGAACAATTTGCGCACACACGGGCGCATGCACCACACACATCGCATGAGAACTCTTAAAGCGTGCTTGGAAATACTATGATGGGTGACCTACTAGGAAGTCATTGTGTTGCACCATCTATTGACCCATTTTAATTTCCTTTTAATTTTATTTTATTTTACCGTTGATGTCGGAGAACTCGGCGATTGCCATCGACTCCGAAAATGTCATCCATGTCGAAAATGGAAATTTCACTTAGCAAATATCTAAAGGAAATTCAAAATGTGTTTAAAATTTTTATGTTTTGATTTTGTTTTGAAAATGGAAACTTCACTTTAGCAAATATGGTATGCTAAAGAATGAGGTTCCAAAAGTGTTTCTTTTTTGTTTTAGAAAAGGGAGACTTCATTTTAGCAAATGTGGTATGCTAGAATGAAGTTCCAAATGTGTTTTGAAAATTTTTGTGGAATGAAGATTTCACTTAGCAAATTTGAGTATGCTAAATGAAATTCCAAAAACGTGTTTCAATTTTTTTTTTTTTTTTGAAAAGGGAAACTTCATTTTAGCAAATAAGGTATGCTAGAATAAAGTTCCAAATGTGTTTTTGAAAATTTTCTGGAATGGACATTTCACTTAGCAAATTTGAGTATGCTAAATGAAATTCAAAATATGTTTCAATTTTTTTTTTTGGAAAATGGAGACTTCATTTTAGCAAATGGGGTATGCTAGAGTGAAGTTCCAAAAGTGTTTTTTTGTTTTAGAAAGGGAGACTTCATTTTAGCAAATGTGGTAGAATGAAGTTCCAAATATGTTTTGAAGAATTTTGTTTTGTTGATTTTGAAAGAGAGATTTCCATTTAACAAATTTGGGTATGTAAGATGGAAATCAATTATGTTTCATTTTAGAAAGATGTATTTTTTTGTGTGATTATTGCTTTTTTGAAAGAGTAAATCCCAACTAATCATATATGGAATATGTTAAGTGGCATTTCAAAGTAATATTATTTTATTTGAAATGAAATTTCCATTCAATAGATTTGGGCATATTGAATGGAAATATTCATGTGTTTTTGAAAGTTTATTTTGATTTTGATTGAAATGGAACCTCCATTTAATAAATATGGGTATATTGAATGGAGAGGTTTCATATGTGCTTTGAAAATGTGAAAATTTCAACCTAACACATGTGGAATGTGTTGAAAATTTCAAAGTTATGATTTTGCTTGAAGATGTAATATCCATTCAACACATTTGGATGTATTGAATGGAAAGGCCCATCTTCAAATTTTATGCTTTTGAAAACATGATTGTTGGAATTTTATATTTGAAAATGAAGCCTTCATCAAAATAAATTGAGTGAAGAAGTTCATTTGTGCTTTTAGAAAATGTGATTGTTGGAATTTTATTTTTGAAACTGAGGTCTTCACCAAAATAAATTGAGTTGAAGTTCATTTATGCTTTTAGAAAATTTGATTGTTGGAATTTTATTTTTGTAAAGATGATCCTATAATAATCATGAAGATTGTTAGATGAAGGTGACTTATGAAAATTTTTAAAACATTTTATTATATGCATTTTGAAAGTGCTTTTGAAAAGCAAGATTTTATGAAGGATTTATTTTGTCTTTATTATTTTAGAATGAACCTTTCCTTACCATAAAAAGTAAGGAGGAAGTATTTAATTAATTCTTTTTTATTAAGCTTTATTTTCACCCATTGGGCAACCCAATGGGGGTTTTAAGACCAACACGGGATGAGGTCTTAAAACCTAAAGATGTTGGCTAGCTTAACTTAAGGATGAAATAAGCTAAGTGTCAAGCGAAAAGATAGATAGTCTTAAATTCATACAAAAGTACAAACTATCGATACTTGGAGAATGATAATTTACCAAAGATGGAGAGAGGAACCATCCTTGGAGTCCCAGGAAAACCTGGGTGAAAAATATTTTAAGATTTCTAAGAGGTATACTTCCATCTTCAATCTTTGTGGAATAAAATGAAGATAACAATATACACTTTATGCATTTTGGACACCACGTAGATCTACAGATGTTCTTATTGAGATTGGGTACATTGAAGAGAGGTGTACTATCTCAGATAGAAGTCACCACTCTACAATGGACCTAATCACCTCAATAAGGACTCTAAGGACAATGGGTGCATATGAGAGATTCTTCCTACTTTACATGAAAATGTAATATGGTTTATTTTAAACTGGGTTCGTTAAGTTCCCTATAGGGGAAAGCCCCATAGTTAATCACATCCTAAGGAAGGGGATTCCTTAGGAATACTCTCGATTAAGGTAAATGATCATTGTCACCAAAGATTTCAATAAGTAGGACTATCAATATTTTAGCAAATCAAGTCGGATCGATCAAGAGGGAGTTCTTATCAAGCCTAATGAAGATGAGTAGGGATGTTTAGGATACTAGGAAGCCTAGTAAACATCCTAAACTATCTATGGTTGGGCTTTACATTTTTTGAAATTGAATTATTTATTTGAGTTGAATTTTTTATTAGAAGTTTATGACTTATAATTCCACAATACAAGGTTATGGAAATGCAGAGGTGAGGATTTATGCTTATGGCCCATAGAAGGAGAAGCAACCTCAAACCTAAATAGCTTTGGCAAGGCCAAAAGCATGACCTAAATCTAAGGCAAAAATGAGTATTTTGTTTACCTCTACAAGAGAGGACAAACCACCGCTTGGACTTACAATCTGTGGCCAACTAACTCCTACGATTTTAAATTCATGTAGGCAAGTCATATGCTTTATGTAAGATAGCTATATTATTGTTTTAGAAAGAGACTAAGTTCTTAAACTTACTCCAGAAGAGACTAGATCATGTAAGGGTATAAAAAATGACCTAGATCTAATGTAAAATATATTATATTTTACTTTCATTTTTGGACAATCATTTGAGTCGGGCTTATAGGATTCATATATGCATGAGAAATAAGATTATGGGCCAAAATTAGCGAAGGGGAGGTGTGTTTCCACCATGGTTGATTAATTTGGTAGAAGATTTATTTTTCCCTAAGAGCCTAATGTGTCAGACATACATCAAAGTAAGGAAGAAACTAGGAAAACATGCCATCTTAAAGCACAAGCTAAACAAACATCAAACATTTTATAAAACAAAAGAATAAGAGGCCATTTGTGGTGGGATCCTACACAAAAAAAATTGGGTAGTAGCTCTATCCTTATACAACTTGGATTACAAATGAATTAATTTACAATCAAGTAAGAAAATTCATGTTATTAGGGTCTTCATTTCTTCTCTTCTTCTTTCTTCTTTCTTCTTTCTTCTTTTGGTTACTTCTTTTGGATGGTTGGAATGTAGTTGCTCCAAAGGCTTCACATGGTACATAAGATGAAATCTTATAACCAATGCTCATCTTAATCTCCCATAACATTCATTCCAAAAATTCTAATTGCAAAAATTACATGAAGAGGAAAAGTAAATCTAATTAACACTTGCAAAATAGAGATTAGCTAAACAAATCATATAAATCCCAAGCATGTATATTGGACTTGCTTTTTTTTTAAACATGGGTAACCAAGTCCCACTAAGATTATGCTTAGAAGGTATAACCTGATAAAAGCATTTATATTTTATTACATTAAGCACAATCCTCTGAAAATAATGGTTAGACTAAATCGACCTACTATTCATTATGCACACAACATCAAATAATACATCACAAAATAAAAGCAAACATCAAATGACATATAACCTAAGTTAAATTGGTGACTTAACTTTAATGTGTGTGCTTTAAAATGTTTGTGGTATGCTTAGCTATGGCTTTAAGGTTTAGATTTTCTAAGTGTGAAGATATTCAACTTAGATGGGTGGTTTTATTTAAGTGTTTATTTGATTTGGGTGGTTTTATTTGGTGATTTATTTTGGTTTAAGTGACTCCTACAGTTAATTACTAAGTTATAAAGAGAGAAAAAGAGAAGAGAACTTCTCTTTCCTTCCATACCTTAAGTAATTTCTAAAGTGAATTCATATTTAATTTTATTTAGTAAATGTTTTATTATGTGTTTTAATTAATCCTAAATTTAGATTTTTCCTAAACAAACTAATTCAAAAGAAAGACATTTTAAGATTAAGTAAAGTGAACTAATATCACAAACACACATCACTTCATTTCTTTCCCAATACAACATGCATATGAATGAATCCTAAGTATATCTATACATACAAATGGAAATATTTAGCACACTTTATGATGAATTCTAGAAATGTTACTTAAGAAAATTTGGATGCTTTATGATGCATGATTTTCATTAAGTATAAACGAGGGATTCTTTTATCCATTTTCATATGCAAATATATATGTATGAAAGGCATAAGTGAGTGCGATGCCATTGTTAGCACCAGAGGTGTAAGGTACAAGACATACTGAGGGCTACTTAAAGCCTCGTAAGGGTTGTCGACTAATATACCACTTTCCTTAAATTTCAAACACATGTATAAAAGAAATGAATGGAAAAGAAAGATGCAAAAGTTTGTATTTGTTTATGCAATTTATATGTACAAGTGTGGATGTCCTTCTTAGGTAATAGCATAAGAATGGATAGGAATGGGGTTAGCAAGTGTTGTATTCTTTTCAAATGAACTATACACTTTGTCAAATCTATTCAAAACTATCTTTGAAAGAAAAGAGAAGGAAAAGCCACACTATGCACATCTTCATATTTATATCCACATGCAAGCTTATAAATAATTATAAGTAGCACACTTTCAATTTTAGGTGTTTGATTTATAGATTTTGAAAATAGTTTTGGATTTAATAGTGATAATAGCCATTCATATTTTTTACTTTAGCCAAAACATACAATTTGACATAAAGAAAACATTTCATTTTGATTTTGATTTTTAAAAGATATGAATGCATGAATTTCATATGACATACACATTTAGCATGCTAAGAAAGAAATAAAGTGATAAAAGTAATGTAAATTCATTCACCCTAATTAATTCTAAAATAATCTTATGAAATAAGAAAGTTTAAAGTGAATCAAAGTTTGTTTAATGTAATTTTTGTTTTGAATTTGCTTTATGTTTGATTTAGGAAATGTGAAAGAATGTTTGATGTTCCTAACCCATTTCTCCCATCTGTATGACATTTTAGTTTAATCTTTAGATGACTAGATGATTTTATATTTTATTAGGTTAAGGTATGAATTAAGTATGTTAATTACCCTTATCACACACCACCTTAGTATATTTAATCAAATAATTATGAGCCAATGATATGACATAAAACCACACAAGAAATTTAAATCAGTAGTTCACCTAAAAAAAAGGATTCTAATGCATTTGGCTCATGATTAATGATTAATTAAGCTAAGGGGTTTAAGTTAAGTACTTTCATAACCCCTCTCACACATGTGAGTTGGATTTTGATTTCCTTAATACACTTAGGTTATTGAACACCTAAGCATCTACTCAAAGTGAATTAGTTAAGTTCGAAGGTTTTATAATTTTATCAAATTGATTAGGTAGGTAATTAATGAATTAATCCTTAATTAAGTTTGGATTAAATAAGAAAGAGGTGGTTTAAGGAATAGCTTAAGGAAAACATCCCAAAATTATTCCCTAAACCTTATGTTCACTTAAGAAACCTTAATTAAGTCAATCAAGGGGTTAAATCACTAATTACACACTTAATTAAACTTAATTACATTAAGAGGATAATTAGAAATTAATCTAGCAATTCCTCTAATTAAACCATCAATAAATCCTAAGAAAATTAGGGGAGGCAGAAGTCATCCCACTAATCATGCACAAGAAGTTTGGAATTAATCAGTGGGGTAATTAGAGAGTAATTAGCAAAATCAAATTCTTAATAAAACCCAAATCCAAAAAATAACACTGTTCAAAATTCATTGAAATCAATTTTATAATATTTTAGGTTTAAATACCTTTCATATGCAATTTATTTTACATTTTTCTAATTTTTCTTCACTTAGATATGAATTTTTAAAGTTTCCTTGCTTAATTAAGTAATTAATAACTTAATTATAAAGCTAATCTCATGGGCCCCATGGAGGCTGATGTGGCATGCACTTTCCATGTGGCTCAACTGGATTCGCTATTTAAGTTGTCACATTGTAGCGTCGTGTTAGCGGCGGCACTACGCGCTTTCTCCGTGTCCGTCGGATCAAGGATCGGATGGCTAAGGTTAGATCCACGGTTCTAAAGGGACTAAACAATGAATCCTACATGTTTTAATCATGGCCGTCCATCCAAAACATGCGGATGGATGACCCATGATTCTTCCACGAGATGCGTAGAGATGGCCAGTCCATCTTCCATGGCATGATCCAAGCTCGATTGAGCTCATTGATCTCAAATTCAACCCACACCACCACCATGCAAGGGAGATCACATCTAATGGCTAGAATCTCATGAGATAAAACTTCACTTCAAAGGACCGGACCATGGCTATATTGAGCTTTGTTTAATGGCTTACCTGGAGGAGGCTATCAATGTCGATTCCTTTGGAGCTTTGCTCAGTGGAGATGAAGCTTTGTTAAAGTTTGGAGGTGTTGAAATTGGGTAGATCCTTATAGAGGCCAACTCCACCTCCAACTCTTTGCAGCTTTGATCGAAGTGTACCTCCCTTGCCTTTGGAGCTTGGGAAAAGGTTTGGGTGAACTCGATTAAGTTCCAATGGGGCTTGTAAAGTTAATTGGCTTGGGATTGAGTATGGGTAAGTGTGATTTCAAGTGGAGCTCCCTATTTTTTAGCCTAAGAAAATGAGAGAAGGAGAATTCTAACTCACTCTAAGAAGCTTGGGAAGACTCACAATGGCTTGCTCTGAGTTCTTATGTTTCAATCGAATATGGCCGAATGAAATTCAATTGAAATTAGGGGGAGTACATCTCCCCCTAGAGCAATCAGATGGTCAGCCTTATCTTGCCATTTTGATCCAATTGAGCTCCTTGACTGGGTTTGTTAGGCCGTTTGATGTGTCATTGCGTTCGGTTTGGCCAAAGGGAGGTCGTGGAAGAGTGTCATGTTCTTGAAATGGGTGGAGGAATGATTCCCATGTGGCCATGTTCAAGCAAGTGGTTGGTTTTGACCTTAGGCTAGGTTTGATCCAAACCCATTGGGTTAGCCACTCTAGTGTCCACTTGGTCCACTAGGAGTGTGTCAAGTGGTCATGAAGAGGATTTAACCAAGTTCCATGTGAATTTGGCCAAAATTTACCCTATGGCCTAGGGATAAAATGATCATTTGGCCTTGATTTCAATTTGGGTATGTTTTGATATGTTTGAAAAATGGGTTAGGCCAAGTTTCATTGAATTTGGAGTTGGTTTGATATGATTTGGCTCATGTTGACCTTTAGGTCAAAATGGGTCAACTTAGTCAAGTTGACCAATTGGTCAAATTTGGTCAAACCAAAGGTTGGGTCAAGTTCATATGACCATTTTAAATGTTTTGGTAGCTTTGGTTTGATTCAATTTGATTTATATTTGGTTTTGGTTCAATTGAGTTCATTTAGGTCAAATGGGTCAAGTTGACCAAATTGACCCATTTGACCTATTTGAGTTAGGTCATGGGTTGGTTTATGTTTGGTTGGTCATATGGAATGGATTGGTATCTTCATTTCCAATTAATTTAGTTTATATTTGAGTTTGACTCAATTTGACCTTTTAGGTCAAGTTGGGTTCATGGTCAATTAGGCTGGTAGTTGGCCAATTGAGGTTTTGGTCAAGTTCAAGTCATTTTGGAATGAACTTGACCCATTAGTTTCAATCAATTTGGCTTAGATTAAGTTTTGACACATTTTGACTTTTTAGGTCAAGTTGGGTCAACTTGGATCAAGTAGCCAATTGGGTTAGGTTAGGCTTATATGTTGACTTGGTCAAGTTCAAACATTGATCATGAATGAGTTTTGATCAATGGTTTCAATCAATTTGGCCTATGGTAGATTTTAGGTAGTTTAGGTTTTATTTTGGCTAAGTGTTGACTTGGTCAAACCTTAGGTTTGACTTGGTTTGACCCAGTTTGAGTGATTGATCATCTCATGATGATTGTTGATCATGATGAGAGGCTTAGGTGGGCTTAGTTCAATCCAATTTGGTTAGGATTAAAATTTGGCTCATAAGGGTACTTTAGGTCACTTTGGGTCAACTGAGCCTAAGTGAGTCAAATGGCTTGGTCAAAGCTTGATTTGATTTGATTGAACTCACATATAGACTTATGATTGAAATATAAATCCATTTTGCAAGTAGTTTGAAGTCAAATGGGTTTTGATTCATTTGACAATTTCAAGTTCAAAAGGGTGAACATGAGTTTGACTTGGGTTTGAATTTTGGATTTAGTTTTGGTTTGGTGATTGAAGTTTACGTTTATATTTGGATTCATGATTGAAGGATTGATTGAATCATGAAGAAAAATCAAGAGTTTGGCTTGATTTGAAATTGATTTGGCTGAATTCAAGATTTTGACTTGAAAGTCTTAGGTTCGATTTTGATTGAATTTGAGTTTGATTTGTGGAGTTGGTTTTTGGTTGTTTGAATTTATATATCATTTATATATGTGAATATAAATACAAATATAAATGGGTTATGGGAAAATTTCATGAATTTGAAGTGATTTGAACTCGAATTAAGCTAAGTCCATAAGAAGGAATCAAAAGTGACTTAGGAAAGATTTTTGATTTGGGCTTGAATTTTGGATTTAGTTTGATTGATTTGAATTTATATTTTATTTATATATGTGAATATAAATGAGAATATAAATGGGTTGTGAGAGAATTTCATAAATTTGAATTGATTTATATTTGATTTAGGCTAAGTCCTTAAGAAGGAATCAAAGTGACTTAGGAAAGATTTTTGATCTGGATTTGAATTTTGGAATTTGATTTGATTGATTTGAATTTATATTTCATTTATATATGTGAATATAAATGAGAATATAAATGGGTTGTGAGAAAATTTCATGTTCTCTCAACCTTCAAATTCATATATGTGAGAAAATTTATATTTCATTTATATTTGATTTGATTGATTTTTAGAAGAGCTCACCTCTCCATAGACATAGGACTCCTCTTAGACACTAAGAGTTCCTTAGTCTTAAGACACTTCTAGTGATTAGGTGAACATTCAACTTAACCCTAGAGACTTAGAAGAGTTCAACCAAACTTGAATCAAGCCTTGATCAAGTCAATTGACCCACCCTCACAACCCAAAGTGACTTAAAACACCTTTTGAGCCAAATTCTAATCATACCCAAATTGGATTAAACTAAGCCCATCTAAGTCTCACATTGTGAGCAACAATCATCATAAGATGAACAATCACTCAAATTAGGTCAAACCTAGCCTTTGACCAAGTCAACACTTAACCCAAATGAAATCCAAACTAGTCAAAATCCAATATAGGTCAAAATGATTGAAACCATTGATCAGAACCAATCCATGATCAATGATTGAACTTGAACGAGTCATCATTTGACCCAAACCTAGCCTAATTGGCCACGTGACCTAAGTTGACCCAACTTAACCTAAAAAGTCAAAAGGTGTCAAATCTTGATCTAAGCCAAACAACCAATGGGTCAAATTCATTCTAAATCACTTGTTGAACTTGAAACCAATTGGACAACTAGACCCAACTAGCAAAATGACCATGAACCCAACTTGACCTAAAATGTCAAATCAACTTGAAACTGAACCAAACCAAAGCTTACAAAATATTTCAAATGACCAACAAAGCCTAAACCAACCAATGACCTAACCCAACTAGGTCAAATGGGTCAATGGTCAACTTGACCCATTTGACCAAAGTGAACTCAAATGAACCAAAACCAAATATAAACAAAATTGAACCAAACCAATGATACCAAATTACTCCAAATGGTCATATGACTTGACCTAACCCATGATTTGACCTAATTTGACCAATTGGTCAACTTAATCTAAGTTGACCCATTTTGACTAAATGGGTGAACTTGAGCCAAATCATATCTAATAAACTCCAAATTCACTCAAAATTGGACCATTTTAAATTATTCCAAATATTCCCAAATCAAAATGAAATCCAAATGACCATTTTACCCCTAGGTCAAGGGTAACCTATGGCCACATCCACTTGGAATTTGGTCAATTCCTTTTATGGCCACTTAACATCCTCTAGTAAACCATTTGGACACCAAGGGAGGTGGTGCACATGACCAATGGGTTTGGGTCAACCAAACCCAACCCAAGGGCAAAATTGACCACTCCACTCAAAATTCTCCACATGGATCACCTCATCCACTCATTTTAACCCATGTGCACCTCACTCCCACTCTACCAAACTGATGCATGGAGCTCATAACAACCAACAACCTATTCAATGATTTGGTCAAAATGGCAAGAAGGCTCTCGTCCAATCCAAGTAGATATACTCTCCCTTATACCAATTCAATTCAACTCTATTGCATTCGATTGGACTCAAAGGATCAAAGGCAAGCACCCACAAGCTTCCCTAAGCATTCCTAAGCTCATTCCATTTCTCTCCTCTCGGTTTTGCTTAAGCCAAAAATAAGAGAGGTAGGAGAAATTTCCAAATCACTCATCACTCCACCAAAGTCCAATTGCTCTTATAAGTCTCCAAGCCACAGGAACCCTCACCTAGAACAAAGCTGCAAGCCATTGTGGTAAGCTTTGGTCAATTGGAAGATCCACTACAAATTGAACCTTCAAACCTTCAACATGGCTTTATCTCCACTAGATGAAGCTACCTCAATGGTTGGAAGTGTCAATGATAGCCTCCGGCCAAGTATGAATCAAAATAGAGCTTAGGTTGAAGATTCTTTGGCCCTTTATGAAAGGAATTGTAATCCCATTTAAATTACACTGTTAGATCTTCTTCTCCATGCTTTTTGATGGTGTGGGTTGAATCCTAGCCTAATTTGAGCTCAAGTGAGCTTAGATCAAGCCATGGAGGATGGACGATCTCCGTCTCCCACAGACAAAGGCAGAGATGAATCATGGACCATCCATCCAGTGTGTTTTGGATGGTCCGACCATCCTGATTAATCTGTATAGATCAATTGATTATTTCCTTTAGAGCCACATGTTTTATCTTGACCATCTGATCCTTGATCGGACGGCCAAGAAGAAAATGCGTAGCATCGCCAACTGACGCGGCATGTAATTTGATAACTTAAATAACGAATCCCGTCAGTCCACGTGGAAAGTGTGCAGCACGTGTCTATGTGTACAATTAGTTAATTAATTAGGGCTATTTAATTATCCCTTAATCACTAAAACTTCATAAATCCTTAATTAAATGTAGTAAAATCAGAAAAATAATAAATGAGGGCTCATTTTAAAGGTAATTCAATGATGAATAATATAAAATTATTTCTAATTTATTTTGAATAGTGAATTTTTCTTAAGTATGGTTTAATTAAAAACTTAATAACCCTAACTATTAGCTAATTATTTCATTAATTAATTCCAAACTTCTCAGGCATATTTAGTGGGATGACTTCTACCTCCCCAAAATTACTTGGAATTTATTAATGAGTTAAATAGAGAAATCTATTAATGAATCCCTAATCACCCTCTTAATGTAATTAAGAGTAATTAAGCATATGAACAATGGTTTAATCACTTAATTAAGATAATTAAACATTGTTTAAGTGAAGAGGAGGTTTATGGAATGGGTTTGGGGTATTTTTCCTAATTTATTCCTTAAACCCCCGTTCTTCCTTAATCAAAACCTAATTAAAGATTAATCCACTAATGATCTACTTAATTAGCTTAATCAAAATTTTAAAATCAATCAAACTTAATCAATCTCTTTTGGGTAGATCCTTAGGTGTTCAAAAGCCTAAGGTAAATTTAAGGAAACCATTTCCAACTTACATGTGTGGGGAGGTCATGAAAGTACTTAATTAAACCCTTTAGCTTAATTAATCAATAATTTTGAGCCAATTGCATTAGGCCCCTTTCTTTCCTAGGTGCATTGCTGATTTAAATTCCATGTGGTTGCATATCATATGTTGGCACATAATTGTTAGGTTAATTATGTTCAAGTGGTGTAGGTAAGGTGTAATTAATAGACTTAACTTACACCTTAACCTAAACAAAACATAAAATTTAATTTAATGGTTCTAAAATTAAACTAAATCAATTCACATATGGGGAAATGGGTTAGGACCAGCAAACTCTTTTCACACTTCCTAAATCAAACTCAAAACAAAAATAAAAATCTCTTTAAGAAATGTTAATTCTTTTTAAATGATTTTATTTCATAAGATTATCTTTAGAAATTAATTAGGGTGAATGAAGTCACATGCTTACATCACTTTATTTCTTTCCAAGCATGCTAAATATTGCGTGCCATATGAAAATCATCCATTCATATCTTTTAAAAAATCAAAATAAATGAAATGTTTCCTTTATGTCAAATTTCATGTTTTGGCTAAAGTAAGAATATGAGAGGTTATTATCACTATTAAATCAAAAAATATTTTCAAAACTTATAAATCAAAGATTATAAAGGAAGGTATGCTACTTATAAATGCTTATAAGCTTGCATGTGATTTTAACATAAAATGTGTTATGTGGTTTTCTTCTCTTTTCTTAACATGGGTTTGTATAGGATTTGCAAAGTGCATAGTTCATTTGAAAAGAATATAACACTTGCTTACATCTGTTTCAATGCACTCTCATGTCATGAATTAAGAAGGATCTCCACATTACACATGTAAATTAAACAACCAAAATCAAATAAAATAAATAAAAATCTTTTGCATGATTCTTCATCCATTTATTTTCTTTTTATATATGCACATGTATTTAAGAAAAGTGGTATATTAGTTTGGACATCCCGCGGTTGCGAGAATTTAAGTATCCCTAATAATGTCTTGTACCTTGTACCCTTAGTGTAGAAAACAATGGCATTCATTACTCACTTATGTCTTTCATACATGTAAATGTGCATTTGATTAATGGATAAAAGAATCTCTTCTACTTAACAAAATCATGCATTCATGGAATATCCAAATTTTCCTAAACAACATCTCTTTGCATTCATCATTAACGTGTGCTAAGATTTGCATTTACATGTATAGCTATGCTTAGGATCATTTCATATGCATGATATACATGTTGGAAAGAAATAAAAGGTTGTGTGTTTTGTGATAGTAATTCACCTTAATTAATCCAAAAATGTCTTTCTTATTGGATAGGTTTATTTAGAGCAAATCTAAACTTAGGATTAATTAAAATACATAATAAAATATTCACTAAAGAAAAATCACCAATGAATATACCGTCAAAATTACTTAAGGTAGGGAGGAAAGAGAGGTTCTTTTCTCTTTTCTTCTCTTTACAACACTTAGTAATTAAGTGTAGGTTCATTCAAACCAAATCAAATCATCAAATAAAATTAACAAATCAACTAAATCACTTAAATGAAACCACCCTCTAAGTTGAATCCTTCACACTTAGAAAACTCTAACCTTAAAGCCTAGCTAAGACATGCCACACAAGCTTTAAATGGCACACACATTAGGCTATGTCACCATTTCTAGCTCTATGTTAGGGAGATGCATGGTTTGATGCCTGATTTTATTTTGTGATGTAATATTTTAGTTTGGATGTTAGGGTGTATGTGCATAGACTGGATGATAGGATGATCTTAGTCTAATCATTGTCTTCTACAGGGGATTGTGCTTAAGGGGTGATATAATAAAAATAAAAATACTTTTATTGTGCAGGTTGCTTATACCTCTAAGCATAATCCAAAATAGGCCAGGTGGACTTGGTTACCCATGTGTGGGGTGCAAAGTCTAGTTTATTTATATACATGCTTGAGATTTTGTGGTATATTTAGTTAATCTTTATTTTACAGGTTTAGTTAGATTTACTTTCCTTTTTTCATGTAATTTTGCAATTTAGATTTATAATGAATGTTATGGGAGATTAGGATGAATATTGGTCATAAGACTATGTCGTATGCAGCATTTGAAGCCTTTGGAGCAACCACATTCCAACTAACCAAAAGAAGGAAAGGAAAGAAAGAAAGAAGAAAGAAAGAAAGAAATGAACAAATGAAGAATGAAGACTCCCTATAACATGAATTCTTTCTAAATTGTAAGTAATTCATTTGTAATCCGGGTTGTATAAGAGTATATTTTAGCTACCCACATTTTTTTCGGGTTTGTGCGGTGGATCCCGACTACAAAGGCCTTTTATTCTTTTGCGCTAGCTTTATAAAATTATTTGATGTTTATTTTGCTTGTGCATTAAGATGGCATATTTTTCCTAGTTTCTTCCTTTCTTTGATAAATGGCTTGTATGCGATTAGACTCTTAGGGAAAAATAAATTTTCTATCCAATTAATCAACTCAATTATTAAAATTAATAACTCATAATCTCACATAAAGCCTAGGTTATAAATCAAGATAAAAGATTTAACAACCCCTTAGCTGGATGTTATATGTTTTGCATCATGCATAAAAGCATCTTGCTTCACTCTTGCTTCCACTTTTATGAGAGAACTTGGCTTTACCTTTGAGAGCAATGGTGGAAACACACCTCCTTCTTGCTGATTTTGGCCCATAATCAATTTATCATGCATCATGCATATGAATCCCATAGCCTATGTCAAATAATTTGTCCAAAAATGAAAATAAAATATAACAAAAATTTGCATTATATTTAAGTCATTATTCATGCCCTACATGACCTAGTCTCTTAGGGAATGTGTTTAAGGACTTAGTCTCTTTCTAAATAAACAACAACCTAACTATCTTGCTAAAGCATATGACTTGCCTACATGTATTTTAAATCATAGGAGGAGTTAGTTGGTAGCCACCCCCATGCAGTTGTAAGCCTAACCGTTGGGTGGTTTATCCTCTCTTATGAAGGTAAACCATATACCCATTTCCGCCTTAGATTTAGGTCATGCCTAGGCCCTCGCCAAAGCTCCCTAGATTTAGGTTCAGAAGTTGCTACTTCCCTTTACGGACTACAAGCATAAATCCTCACCTCTTAGGCATTTCCATGATCTTGTGTTATGGAATTGTAAGCCCTAGATTTCTAATAAAAATTCAACTCAAATAATTAACTCTCTTCAAATTTAAAAAATATAAAGGCCAACCATATGATAGTTTGGGATGATTACTAGGCTTTCTAGTATCATAAGCATCCCCCACTTATCTCCCTTTGGTTTCGATAATAACTCCCTCCTCTTGATCAATCTCACTTGATCTTCTAAAAACCAATTGATTGATAGCCCTACCTTTGAAATCTTTGGAGACAATGATCATTTACCTTAATCGAGAGTATTCTTAAGGTATCTCATTCCTTAAGATGTAATTAACTATGGGGGCTTGCCTCCATAGGAAATTTAACAAACCGATTTAAAATAAACCCTACTTTACTTTTCCATGTAAAGTAGGGGAAGAATCTCTGTTACATCCAAAGACCCATTATCCTTAGGAGTCCTCATTAGGTGATTAGGACCATTACAAGATGGTGACTTATATCTCTTGAGATAGTACATCATTCCTCAATGTTGTACCCGATCACCCTTATGATAACATCTATGGATCTACGTGGTGTCCAAACAAGGCGTTATTTTTTTCTTCATTTATTTTTCCAAAGATAGATGAAGATAGAAAATATTTCACCACAGATGTTTCTGGTGCTCCGCTGGGGAAGGTTTCTCTCTCCATCTTTCATAAATGATCATTGTCTCCAAGTATCGATAGTGTATTTATACTTTGTATGAGCCTGAGACTATCCTTCTTTTGTACTTATTTTATTTCATCATTAAGCTTGCTAGCCAACATCCTTTAGGTTTTAGGACCTCACTCCATGTGGGTCTTGAAACCCCTGTTGGGTCTCCCAATAGGTGAAAATAAAAATTTAATAAAGAGAAATAACTAAAGACTTCCTCCTTACCATTTCTATAGTAAGGAAAGGTTCAATCCAAAAATAAAGAAAAATAAATCCTTTATAAAAACAACACTTTCCAGATAGCACTTTTCCAAAATGTACATATTTCAATCTCATCTAACAATCTTCACATGTAGGATCATTTCAAAATAAAAATTAACAATCATATTTTCAAAAAGAACAAATGAACATCCTTTGTTCAATATACCCAAATTTATTGAATGAAGATTTTATTTTCAAAATAAAGTCAACAATCATCTTTTCAAAAATAAAATCAACAATCAGTTTTTCAAATAAAAATCAACAATCATCTTTTCAAAAATAAAAATCAACAATCATATTTTTAAAAAGTACAAATGAACATCGTTAATTCAATATATCCAAATTTATTGAATGAAGATTTTATTTTCAAATAAAATTCAACAGTCATCATTTCAAAATAAAATCAACAATCATATTTTCAAAAAGCACAAATGAACATCCTCATTCAATTTATTGAATGAAGATTTCTTTTTCAAAATAAAATCAACAATCACTTTTTCAAAAATAAAATCAACAATCACCTTTTCGAAAACAAAATCAACAACCACCTTTTCAAAAAGCACATATTTGAAAGTTAACATCCTCTTTCAATATACCCAAATTTATTGGAAGAATATTTCATTTCCAAATAAAATAAAATCATAACATTGAAATTCCATTTCAACATATCTTACATATGTTGAAGTTAGAATTTCTTTCTTTTCAAAAAGTATAAATTTGAAAATAAGCTTCTTCATTCAATATATCCAAATGTGTTGGATGGAGGTTTTATTTTCAAATAAAATTAAACCATTTGAAATTCTACTCAACATATCTCACATATGTTGGAGTTAGAATTTCTTTCTTTTCAAAAAGCAATAATCACACACACAATAAAATTTCATCTTTGAAAATTAAAACATAATTAACTCCCCTTTGACATACCCAAATTTGTCAAATGAGAGTTTCACTTTCCAAAATAAATTTGGATCCCTTATTTAGTATACCCAAATTTTCTAAATAAAGATTCTCTCTTTTCAAAAATCTTTAAAAATCAAACACATTTGGATTCTTTATTTAACATACCCAAATTTGCTAAAATAAAGATCCTCTTTTCAAAATCAAAATCATAAACATCAAACATATTTGGATTCTTCATTTAACATACCCAAATTTGCTAAGTGAAGATTCTCTTTTTAAAAATCAAAACATCAAAACATGAAACACAGTTGGACTCTTTATTTAGCATACTTAAATTTGCTAAAATATAGATCCACTTTTCAAAAAATCAATCAAACTTGTATTCTTCATTTAGCATACTCAAATTTGCTAAGTGAAGATCCTCCTTTCAAAATCAAAAAAAAAAAATATAAAACACATTTGTATTCTACATTTAGCATACTCAAATTTGCTAAAATAAAGATACTCTTTTCAAAAATCAAAAATTAAGACACACTTGGATTCTTCATTTAACATACTCAAATTTGCTAAGTGAAGATCCTCATTTCAAAAAATCAAAAATAAAAAAACATTTGGATTCTTCATTTAGCATACCCAAATTTGCTTAGTGAAGATCCTCTTTTCAAAATCATAAAAACTAGACAAATTTAGATTCTTCATTTAGCATACACAAATTTGCTAAGTGAAGATCCTCATTTCAAAAAATCAAAAATTAAAAACACATTTGGATTCTTTATTTAGCATACCCAAATTTTCTAAGTGAAGATCCTCTTTTTAAAATCATAAAAATTAAAAATATTTGAATTTTTCATTTAGTATACCCAAATTTGCTAAGTAAAGATCCTCTTTTCAAAAAAAAAATCAAAACACACTTGGATTCTTCATTTAGCATACCCAAATTTGCTAAGTGAAGATCCTCTTTTCAAAAAATCAAAACAAAAGAAAACATTTGGACTTTATTTAGCATACACAAATTTGCTAAGTAAAGATTCCAAACTCACTCATGATTCACAAACAAGCAAAAAGAAGAAGAAAATTATTTTCAAACAACTCATTAACATACCCAAATTTGCTAAATGAGACATTCCAAACAAATCAATTCACCCTTTATTTTAACATACTCAAATTTGTTAAATAAAGGGTCCCCAAATAATCAAAAAGTCAAATTCAAATATGAACCAATGGAAGCATCAATCTCTTCAAAATATATGAACCCATTTTAACATACACATTGCCTAGCTTTAATCTTTGTATCCCAAAAGCTATGACACTATAAGATTTCTCATAAGGTGAACTTGATTTCAAGAATCAATCCCTGCGGTATCTCACGACATTATCCGACGGTTGATGCGGTCCATGATTCTCTCACAATTTGATATCACATTCGTGCCCTCTCCGGTGAAAGGACAAGCACTAGTGGATTTCTTAGCAACACATCCATTTCTCGATTCCCGCTTAGTGACGATCTCCCTAACGAACAAATCATGAACTTAGGTGAGGTTGACAATCATCATTGGGAGATGTATTTTGATGGTGTGGCTTCCTTTCAAAAAGGAGAAGAACCACGATCTACTCTTCCAGGAAAGGTAGGGGTAGGAATAGTTCTCTTAACTCTAGACCGTGATGTGATGAGATTCTCATACTATCTCTCTAATCCTTGCACCAATAATGAAGCTGATTATGAGACATTGATTGTTGGTCTAGAGTGAGCCATTCTAGCTTATGTTAAGAGCATCAACATCTATGGGGATTCTCACGGTTATCAACCATTGTGGGTCCTACAAGGTTCTCTGACCTAAGTTTTGTCACTACCACGAGTATACCATAAAGCTGTTGGCCCAAATCCCTAAGGTCATCATCTACAAGGTTCCTCGAGGAGATAACACAGTAGTAGATGCTTTGGAAAAACTTGCTAAGGAATTGACATGTTCGGAAGATGAGTTCATTCCAATAAGGGTCCAAAACAGACAAGTTCTATCCCTTATTGATGCTGAACTCATCGAAAGACTTTCTCTTGAAGGGGAGGTTGCCATTGACAATAAAGATGATGAGTTGAATTGGATGCAACCATTCATAGATTACTTGAACACTGGCAAACTACCTCAAGAGAAATCACAAGCCTATCAGATGAACCAGAGAGCTCTCTCCTTTGCTCTCGTGGATGGTACCTTGTACCGACTGTCTTTCGAACAAATGTGGTTACACTGTTTGGACAAACACGAAGCCCTTAGGATCATGACCGAGGTACATTCAGGTCTTTGTGGAGTGCATCAGTCCAGTTTGAAGATGAAAGCAAAGATCAAGAGACTAGGATATTACTGGCCTTCGATGATTATAGACTGCATGGACGTAGCTAGAAGATGCTACCAATGTCAGGTACACGATGTGGTCCTACATCAACCACCCAACATTCTACATCCTACATTGGCCTCATGACCATTTGAGTGTTGGGGTACTGACATATTGGGTCCTATCGATCCTCCTTCTTTCAAGGGGCATCGGTTCATCCTAGCTGCCACCGACTACTTTTCCAAGTGGGCGGAAGCAATCCCACTTAGAGAGGTCACAACTTAGCATGTGCTCTAGTTTTTCAAGAACCATATCGTATATAGGTTGAGGTGCATCAATTATATCGATAATGGTATCACATTCAAGAGCACCAAGATCAATAGCTTTGCTAAGAGACATAGTATAGATTGGAGATACTCCACCATCTACTATCCTATGGAAAATGGCCTAGCAGAAGCATTTAATAGAACTCTCATCAAATTACTAAAGAAGATACTAGATGACAACAAGTGATAGTGGCATGAGTAGTTGGTTGAAGCCTTGTGGGCCTACTGCACCACATACATAACTCCAACTCAATCTACCCCATTCTCCTTAGTGTATGGGTCCGAAGCCATTCTACCATTAGAAGTTCAACTCATGTCACTAACGATAGCAATGGGTAGCAAAATCACTACAAAGCAGAATGCCAAGTTGAGGTTAGAAGAGCTCGAAGGGTTGGAGGAGAGATGCCTACTGCCAAAACCTCGAGTTGTACAAGGCCAAAATGATTCAAGCTCACAACAAGCTGGTCCACCCTAGAACTTTTCAAGTATGAGAGCTTGTCCTAGTTCTAAGGAGACCAATTATTGCCTATCAAAAGATGGGAGGCAAGTTTGAACCCATTGGGAAGACCCTTTTGTCATAGAAAAGTCCTACCAAGGAAAATCTTATCAGCTTATTGATTGTATAGGGGAACACCCGATATTTCCAATTAATGGGCTCTATTTGAAGAAATATTACCCATAAAAACATGTTTGAAAGCAATTATCATCAAAATAATAAAATTTTATACCAATTCATCAAAATCTTCTCTTCATTCGAAGTGTTGTTTGCTTGACTTGACTTGGCATACGTGTTTAGGGTAGGTGTAAGAGAACCCAAGAGGCAGCCTATCCCTCTTTCATAAAATGGGCACAATCAAACACAATTTCCCAATGCTACTAGAATAGGAGTGAGAGAACCCAAGAGGCATCCTATTCCAACTAGCATAACTAAGTTAGGTGTGAGAGAACCCAAGTGGCATCCTTTCTTAGTGGGATTATAATTGCCATTCATGGCACAATTTCATCAATTCCCCAGCATATTTTAGGATAAGAGTGAGAGAACTCGAGGCATGCTATTCCTTCTAACACAAACACCAACAAAATCAAACAGTATCTTTTATCTCGAGCTATTTTGATGTGGAGCAAGCCCTCTGGCACTTACTCATTAGCTACTCTAGGTCGGGTTAACATGCTACCTTGCTAGTATGTCACCCCAGTGGTCACTTGTCTGGTGAATGTGAGTCCCCATGCTTTATTCCTGACTTAATCATTACAAACCAATGAGCATCTTGTTAGTTTGGTAGACTTCACTGCCCAGCCAGTAAGCTACCTCATGTTGATTTTGTTTAAGAAGATGTGAGTCCCCGCACTTTCTTCTTGAACTAACCATCATGCACTGACTAGGTCGAGTATATTTTAGGTTTAGGTTAAGTCCCCCAGAGGTTCCTTTCCTCTTGACTACTTTTGAGTCGATATAAGTCCCCTAGTGGCATTCACTCAGTAGTCGCCTAGGTCGGATAGCACTTGTCGAGCCGAAGACAGACTATCCTAGCAATCAGTTCCTCTATAGGAGGATGTGAGTCCCCGATGCTTTCTTCATAGGCTGATTATTGCAAACTGATGGGTACCTTAGGTTGGTTGATGCTTGCAATGCTGACATCGACTCACCTGGTGGATACACCACTCTTGGCATATGTGAGTCTCCGTGCTTTCTCCTTGAGTTGGCTATCGAATACCAATGCAAATTATCTTCTCTAGGGTTTTGGATAAAGCCCTTAGTGAGGCCTCTCCTTGTGGGCACTCTACTTGGATCACATCCTTCATGACCCCATTTAGACACTACACTTTCTTCTTGGATTCCCTTCCAAGGTGACCCATTTGGTTGGATAGAATTTGTTGGTAGATTCTCCCTTTTTTTGGATTGGTGAGTTAGGTAGGCCAACATGGCCCCCTATCACGATCCATTGCAAAAACACAAAACAAAATTTTAATTCAAAATGGATTAAATTCAAGCACTCTCCCTTGGTGGAGTCAAACTAAACAAACAAAATAAAATCAATCAACTCTCCCTGGTGGAGTCAAATCAAATAAACATTCCAATCAAAATAATCAATATAATCAAATCAATCAGCTTCTTCTCAGTGAGATGTAAATCTTTCTAGTTCCCCTAACAGATCTTGAATTCTAATCCCCATCATATTTCACAATTCTTGTCCTAGTGGATGACACCAAGTTTCTAGTGGAGTTCACATTTTTCATCCCTAGTGGAACACCAAATCCTAAATCAACAACTCAATCAAATTTCTCCATGAGACTCAAAAAAAATCATACCTCTCATCCCAATTTGACTTTGAGCATTTTTCTGGTGAATTCACATACTGTCCCAATTGGATTTCCTCACTCTCTTATGTATTTTGAAGGTAGTCACATTGCACTCTCTTGATACCTTCTACACCTTGGTTGGATATCTTTTAAATTAGTGCTTGTGATTTTGGTGTTGTTGATCCTCATTCACCACATGCGGTATGCCTTGTCACACCACACCTATTAGAGCCCTTTCCTCATTTTTTAGATTGAGCTCTCAACCTCTCCATCTTGACATAGGACTCCTCTTACACTAGAGTTCCTTGGTCTTAAGACACTTCTATTTTGATTGATTCCCAGCAACCCACAGACTTAGAAGAGTTAGCCTTAAGGATAAGTCTTGCCTTGGATGTTAGGAAAAACTTACTATTGAACCAAATCCTTACTTCCTTCTTTCAAGTCAAACTTTAAATTCAAATCAAACTTCAAATTCAAATCAACCTCAATCATAATCAACTTCAATCCAAATCAACTTCAAATTCAAATCAACCTAAAATCCAAATCAACTTCAAATCCAAATCAACTTCAAACTCAAACTAATAATCAAATCTCAAATCAATTCCAACAATTGATTTTCTCAAACCTAAATTAATTTCAATGTACTTTCTCAATCATGAATTAATTCCAAATGATTGACATTCATGATCAACTAAATCCATAACCTTTCTTAAGCCATTTGATTTCATCTTATAGACTTATCTAAATCAAATCCAAATCACTTCAAATTCAAAATATTTTCTCATAACATTTATATTCTCATTTATATTCAAATATAAATGAAATATAAATTCAAATCAAAACCAATTCAAAACTCAAATCAAATCAACTTAAATCCAAACTAAACTCTCTCTCAAATTCTTGAACTTAGCCAAATCAAACTCAAATCAATTCAAACCTTTAGATTTTTTTTTTCTTCAAACAATCAATCCTTCAATCATAAACAAATTAATCATAAACTTCAATCATCAAACTAAAACTAAATTCAATACTCAAAACCCAAATCAAACTTATGTTCATCCTTTGATGAAATTGTCAAATGAATCAAAACCCATTTGACTCCAAATCACTTGCAAATGGAGTTATATTTCAATCATAAGTCCATATGTGAGTTGTTTCAACTTGAATCAAGCCATCAAGTCAATTGACTCACTTAGGCTCACTTGACCCAAGTGACCTAAAACATCTTTGAGCCAAATTCTAATCTTACCCAAATTGGATTAGACTAAGCCCATCTAAGCCTCATATTATGAGCAAAATTATCATAAGATGATCAATCCCTCAAATTGGGTCAAAGAGTCAAACATAGCCTTTGACCAAGACAACTCTTAACAAATGAAATTCAAACCAAACATTATAGGCCAAATTGATTGAAACAATTGATCAAAACCAATCCATGATCAATGATTGAACTTGAAATCATCATTTGAGCAAAACCTAGACCAATTGGCCACTTGACCTAAGTTGACCCTTGACCTAAAAAGTCAAAATGTGTCAAATCTTGATCTAAGCCAAATTGATTACAACCAATGGTCAAATTTATTTTTTAATCACTTGTTGAACTTGACCAAAACTCAATTGGCCAACTAGACCCAATAGCATTGACCCATGAACAACTTGACCTAAAGGTCAAATCAATTTAAAACTTAACCAAACAAAAAAATTGATTGAAACTAAAGCTTCAAAATATTTCAAATGACCAAACCTAAACCAATCCACTAACCCAACTAGGTCAAATTCAATTCTTGACCCATTTGACCTAAGTGAACTCAAATACCAAACCAAATATAAACCAAATTGAACCAACCACTCCAAATGGTCATATGAACTTGACCTAACCAATGTTTGACCCAATTTGACCAATTGGTCAATCAGTTGACCCATTTTGACTTAAATGAGTGAACTTGAACCAAATCATATCAAATAAACTCTAAATTCATTGAAAATTGGAACAACCCATTTTTCAATTATTCCAAATATGTCCAAATCAAAGTCAAAGCTAAATGACCATTTTACCCATAGGTCAAATGGAAACCTATGGTCAAATAGACATAGAATTTGGTCAATTCCTTTTCATGGCCACTTGGCGTCGTTCTAGTGGACCATTTGGACACCAAAGGAGATGGTGCACATGACCCAATGGGTTTGGGTCAAAATCAACTTAGGCCAAGCGACCACTCCACTCAAAATTCTCCACATGGATCTCTTCCACTTATTTTAACCCATGTGCACCTCACACTCCACTCCTCTGCCAAAGTGAACCACATGGAGCTCATAACAACCAAAACAACCTATTCAGTCAGAGCAATTTGATCAAAATGTCAAGAAGGCTCTCGGCCTTCTGATCTAAGTTGGGGGAGATATACTCCCCATCATTCCAATTCAATTCAACTCTACTACATTCGATTGAGCTCAGAGGATCAAAGGTAAGCACCCACAAGATTCCCTAGGAATTCTAAGCTCATTCCATTTCTTTCATTTTTCTTAAGCCAAAATAGGGAGGTGAGAAATTTTCAACTCACTCATGACTCCACCAAAGTCCAATTGCTTTTGCAAGCACCATCGAGGCAAGTGAGTTCATCCAAAGCTTCTCCAAGTCTCCAAGCCATGAAGCCTCACCTAGACCAAAGCCGCAAGCCATTGAAGCAAGCTTTGGTCAATTGAAATATCCACTACAAATTGAACCTTCAAACCTTCAAGGGTGTGTCTCCACTAGACAAAGCTACCTCAATGAGCAGGTGATAGCCTCCGAAAGTATGAATCAAAAGAGCTTAGTTGAAAATTCTTTGGTTATTTGTGAAGGAATTGTAATCCCATTAAATTCCACCGTTAGATCTTCTTCTATGCTTCTTGATGGTGTGGGTTGAATCCTAGCCTAATTTGAGCTCAAGTGAGCTGATCAAGACCATGGAGGATGACGTCTCCCAGTAAAAGGGGATGAATCATGGACCATCCATCCGCATGTTTTGGATGGACCCCTAATCCACATATAGATCCATTGATTATTTCCTTTAGAGCCATGAGTTTTATCATGACCGCCCAATGATCGAAGGCCAAGGAGAAAGCGTAGCGCCATCGTGACATGTGATTTAATAATTTAAATAATGAATCCCATTGCACCACATGGAAAGTGCACGCCATGTCAGCGGTCCATGTGGCACCGATGGGATTAGTTAATTAATTAGGGCTATTTAATTATCCTTTAATCACTAAGAATTCATAAATCCATAGTTAAATGTAGATAGATCAGAAAAATATAAATCAGGGATCATTTTAAAGATAATTTAGTGATGAATAATATAAAATTATTTCTAATTGATTTTGAATAGTGAATTTTCTTTTAATCAGGGTTTAAGTAAAAAACTTAATAACCTTAATTATTCCCTAATTATTTCATAAATTAATTCCAAACTTCTCAGCCATGTTTACTGAGATGACTTTTGTGTCTCCTAATTTTCTTGGAATTTATTAATGAGTTAATTAGGGAAATCAATTAATGAATCCATAATCACTCTCTTAATGTAATTAAGGGTAATTAAGCATGTGAACATTGGTTTAATCACTTAATTAAGATAATTAAATATTATTTAAGTGAAGAGGAGGTTTATGGAATGGGTTTGGGGTATTTTCCCTAAGTTATTCCTTAAACCCCCTTTCTTCCTTAATCTAAACCTAATTAAAGATTAATCCACTAATGATCTACTCAATTAGCTTAATCAAAATTTCAAAATCAATCTAAACTTAATCAATCTCTTTCTGGGTAGATCCTTAGGTGTTCAAAAGCCTAAGGTAAATTTAAGGAAACCATTTCCAACTCACATGTGTGGGAAGGTCATGAAAGTACTTAATTAAACCCTTTAGCTTAATTAATCAATAATTTTGAGCCAATTGCATTAGGCCCCTTTCTTTCCTAGGTGCATTGCTGATTTAAATTTCATATGATTTGCATATCATATGTTGGCTCATAATTGTTAGGTTAATTATGTTAAAGTGTGTATGTGGGTAATTAATAGACTTAACTTACACCTTAACCTAAACAAAACATAAAAAATTAATCTAATGGTTCTAAAATTAAACTAAATCAATTCACATGTGGAAATGGGTTAGGACCTCTTTTCACACTTCCTAAATCAAATTCAAAACAAAATAAAAAATCTCTTAAGAAATGTTGATTCTTTTAAATGATCTTATTTCATAATATTATCTTTAGAATTAATTAGGGTGAATGAAGTCACATGCTTACATCACTTTATTTCTTTCCAAGCATGCTAAATATTGTGTGCCATATGAAAATCATGCATTCATATCTTTTGAAAAATAATAATAAATGAAATGTTTCCTTTATGTCAAATTGCATATTTTGGCTAAAGTAAGAATATGAGTGGCTATTATCACTATTAAAGCAAAATTATTTTCAAAACTTATAAATAAAGATTACAAATGAAGGTATGCTACTTATAAATACTTATAAGCTTGTTATGATTATAACATAAAATGTGTTATGTGGTTTTCTTCTCTTTCTTAACATGGGTTTGTATAGGATTTGCAAAGTGTATAGTTCATTTGAAAAGAAAATAATACTTGCTTAAATCCATTCTATGCACTCTCATGTCATGAATTAAGAAGGATCCTCACATTACACATGTAAATTAAACAACCAAAATCAAACAAACAAACAAAATCTTTTGCATGATTCTTCATCCATTTTTTTTTGAACATGCACATGTATTTAAGAAAAGTGGTATATTAACTGGACATCCCGACATGAGGCTTTTAAGTAGCCCTAAGAAGGTCTTGTTCCTTATACTAGTGTAGAAAACAATGTCACCAGACTCACTTATGTCTTTCATACATATAAATGTGCATTTGATTAATGGATAAAAGAATCCTTTCTACTTAATAAAATCATGCATTCATGGAATATTCAAATTTTCCTAAACAACATCTCTTTGCATTCATCATTAAGGTGTGCTAAGATTTGCATTTACATGTATAGCTATGCTTAGGATCATTTCATATGCATGGTATAAATGTTGGAAAAAAAGGTTATGTGTTTTGTGATAGTAATTCACCTTAATTAATCTTAAAATGCCTTTCTAATTGGATAGGTTTATTTAGAGAAATCTAAACTTAGGATTAATTAAAACACATAATAAAATATTCACTAAAAAAATCACCAATGAATCTACCTTAAAATTACTTAAGGTAGCGAGGAAAGAGATGTTCTCATCTCTTTTCCTCTCTTACAACACTTAGTAATTAAATATATTCATTCAAACAAAATCAAATCATAAAAAACAAATCAACTTAAATAACTTAAATGAAACCAAACCCTCTAAGTTGAATCCTTCACTCTTAGAAAACTATAACCTTAAAGAGACAACCACACAAGCCTTAATACACATTAGGCTAAGTCACCTCTAAGCATATTAGGGTGTATGCGTGGTTGATGAAAGGATGATCAAATGAGTTATCATGCGTGGGATAGTACTTAAGAGGCATAATAAAAATATAAATGCTTTTGTTGTGCAGTTTACCTCTAAGCATAATTTAAAATTGGCTGGGACTAAGGTTACCCATGGGGTGCAAAGTCAATTTATTCATATACATGCTATAGCTAATCTCTATTTTGCAAGTTTAGTTAGATTTACTTTCCTTTTTTGCAATTAAGATTTGAAATGAATGTTATGGGGGATTAAGATGGATATTGGTCAAGATCATATGTCTTATGCACCATGTGAAGCCTTTAGCAACATTCCAACCAACCAAAAAGACGAAAAGAAAAGAAAGAAAGAAATAAAGAAATGAAGAAATGAAGAATGAAGAATAAAGACCTCCCATAACATGATTTTTTTTCTAAATTGTAATTCATTCATTTGTAAGGTTTTATGAGGGTAGAGCTCATACCCACATTTTTTGGTTTTGTGTGGTGGAGTCTGACCACAAAGGCCTTTTATTTTTTTGCACTAACTTTATAAAATTATTTGATATTTGTTTAGCTTGTGCATTAAGCCAACATGTTTTTCCTAGTTTCTTTCTTGCTTTGATGAATGTCCTGGAATCGATTAGGCTCTTAGCAAAAAATAAATTTTCTATCCAATTAATCAACTCAAAATTAAAAATTAATAACTCATAACCTCGCTTGAAGCCTAGGTTATAAATCAAGATAAAAGATTTAACAACCCCTTAGTTGGATGTTATATGTCTCGCATCATGCATAAAAAATATCTTGCTTCACTCTTGCTTATGGAGTGCTTCCACCTTTGCTATAGAACTTGGCTTGACCTTTAAGAGCCATGGTGGAAACACACCTCCTTCTTGCTACTTTTGGCCCATAACCAATTTATCATGCATGCGCATATGAATCACAAATAAATTATCCAAAATGAAAATAAAATATAATAAAAATTTGCATTAGATTTAAGTCATTATTCATGCCTTACATGATCTAGTCTTAAGGAGTGTGTTTAAGGACTTAGTCTCTTTCTAAATAAACAGCCCTAGATATCTTGCAAAAGCATATGACTTGCCTACATGTCATTTAAAATTAGGAGGAGTTATTTGGACCCAGTAAGCCCAACAATCAGTGGTTTATCCTCTCTTGTGAAGATAAATCATATACCCATTTTACCTTAGATTTATGCCATAGCCCTCGCCAAAACTCCCTAGATTTAGGTTTAGAGGTTGCTACTTCCTTTTGCAGGATACAAGCATAAATCCTCGTCTCTTAGGCATTTTCATGATCTTGTGTTATGGAATTGTAAGCCCTATATTTTTAATAAAAATTCAACTCAACTCTCTTCAAATTTTAAAAATATAAAGCCCAACCATAGGTAGTTTAGGGTTACTAGGCTTCCTAGTATCATAAGCATCCCCACTTATCTCCCTTTGGCTTTGATAATAACTCCCTCCTCTTGATCAATCCCACTTGATCTTCCAAAAATAAACCAATTGATTGATATTCCTATCTTTGAAATATTTGGAGATAATGATCATTTAAATCGAGAGTATTCTTAAGGAATCACATTCCTTAAGATGTAATTAACTATGGGGCTTATCTCCATAGGAATTTAACAAACCCGGTTTAAAATAAATCTTTACTTTTTTTCATGTAAAGTAGGAGAAGAATCTGGTACATCCAAATAATTGTCCCAAGAGTCCTCATTAGGTGATTAGGTCTATTGAAGGATGGTGACTTCTATCTCTCGAGATAGTATATCATTCCTCAATGTCGTACTCAGTCACCCTAATGAGAACATCTGTGGATCTACGTGGTGTCCAAACAATACATGTTATTTTTCTTATCTTTTATTTTTCAAAAGATAGATGAAGACAAAAAATATTTCACCATAATCATGCACCGCTCTAACATAAAGCTCAAAATGATGAGTTAATTTTAATGTGTGTGTATTAAAGCTTGTTGGAATGTCCTAACTAGGCATTAAGGTTATGATTTTCTAAATATAAACGGATTTAATTGTAAGAGCTTGATTTCACTTTAAGTGGTTTAATTAATTTGAGAATTTTACTAAGTATTTTCTTTTATTTCATTTGACTTACACTTAGCAACTAAGTGTTATAAAGAGAAGAAAAAGAGAGGATCACTCTCTTTCATCCCTACCTTAAATCATTTCTAAAGTATATTAATTAGCTTAGTTCTCTTTAGTGAATGACTTATTATATATTTTAAATTAATCCTAAGTTTAGGTTTACTTTAAATAATCATATTTAATATGAAGGACATCTTAAGATTAATTTGATTGAGTTACTATCACATGACATATGTTCAACCATTCCTTTCCATCATATGTAACATGCATATGATTAAATCTAAGTTTACCTACACATACAATATGTTTTAGCACACTTGAATGGTGGATATGAGTATGTACATTTAGAGTTTATATTTTTCATTTGATTGAATTATCTTATCATTTTAATTTAAAGCTCTATCTAAATTCTCATACAAAAATACATAAGGATGAAATTAAATAGGTACGTGTCATTGTTAACCAGGGAAGTGAGTTAATCAAATGACCTCATTGGGGTTAACTAAAGCCTCGCATTCCAGGGATGTCTAGACTATATACCATTACATTCAACCATATGTAAATTTGCATACATGAATCATAAGAAAGAGAACTTTAAATCACATGATCAATTAATTCAATGACTTGAGCAATTGCAAATGCATGTATTTTTGGTAAAAGAAAAGGGGTTCTAATTCCATAATTAAATACACACACATGCATACATGCATAGTGATATAAGCTAGCATATCATTGTTAACGGGAAAGTGAGGTAATCAAATGACCTCCTTGGGGATACTCAAAGCAGATTCTGGATGTGTCCATATTAAATATTTGCTTTTCTCAAATACATATGGATGTATACATAAATGATAAAAAGAGAACCATGCAAATGTATTATTTTTACTTGATTGAAACATCTATGCATATGGGTTAAAGTTCTTATCCAAATTATAATGTAGAAATACATGTAAATAAAATCAAATAAGTATTTGTCATTGTTAACCAGGGAAGTGAGGTAATCAAATGACCTCCTTGGGGCTAACTAAAGCCTCATATTCTCGGGATGTACAGACTATATGCCTATTAACATTCAAATGCATGTAAAGCTATACATGAATTAAAGAAAATAAAGCTTCAATCCATACACTTAAGGAATAATTAGATACATTTCCTATATATTTATAACTAGCATTTATAGCATATGTAATCATTCATTTATAAGTTTTTTTAAAAAGTATATTTAATAGTGATAATAGCCACACATATATCAAATTAAATCAACACATGGAAGCTTGACATAAAGGAAATCATTTAATTTATTTAATTTTGCAAAAGATGAATGCATGAATCAAATGACATACAACATTTAATATTATTGGAGAGAATTAAATAAACATAAGCATATGATTTCATTCAACTAAATTAATTCCTAAAGATAATCATATCAAATAAAGTTATTTAAAGCAAACCAAAGCTTTTTGATATCATTTTTAATTTGATATTTAACTTTATTTAAGGAAAGACAGGAAAAGGTTTGCTAATCCTAATCCCATCCCATGTTTGTAGGTTAATTTGATTTAATGAGAAGGTGATTAGGTTGATTTTATTGATTAAGTTGATATGGATTAACTTAATTAATTAACCATTATCTTTAAAAGTAATTATCTAAATAATTTGAGCCAATGCAATAAAATGAATTGAAAAGTAAATTAGCAATGATCTATGAAATCAAAGGGTCTAATGCAATTGGCTCACAATTAATTAGGCTTAAGGAACTTAATTAATTACTTTTATGATTTTCTCACACATATGGACAAATCATAATTTCATTAAATCCTTTTAGGCTATTGAATACCTAAAGATCTACCCATGAATTAATTAGATTCATATGTATTTTAAAATTTTATTAAACTAATTAAGTAATTAATTAATTCATTAATCCTTAATTAATTTCTCTTCTAAAAGTGAAGAAAATTTAGGGAAAATATTAGGAGAGAAGCCCCAATCTAAATCCCTAAGCCTCCTCACTATTAAATAGTGATAAATGACCTAATTAATTAAGCAAGTTACTGTTCATATGATTAATTATCACTTAATTAGGTTAATGAGATAATTAGGGCTTAATCAATCAACTTCCCCAATTAATTAACCAATAAATCCTAAGAAAAATAGGGCAGGTAGAGGTTATCCCCCTAAACAATCTCAAAAAATTTGAGGTAATTACTTAATTAATTAAGGAGTAATTAGGGTAATTAATGTTTCAATTAAACCTTAATTAAGCTAAAATTACTATTCAAATTTAATTAATAATAAATTTGGTAGATTCATTTATAAAATATCTTTAAAATGAGCATTTATTATATTTTTTTGGATTTTTCTACAATTTGTTATGAATTATGGAAGTTTTAGCCTTAAAATGGATTAAATAAAGCCTAAGTTTTAATTCCACCGTCATATGGCAACGACGTTTTAATGGTCTGCGGATTGGCTAATTAAGTAGTCACATCCGACTTGGATGGTGGGATGCCAATTAAAAAAAGAAAATGGATGATCTAACATGATCCAACATGATGATAATCCACGAATGGATGATCTCTCCCAGCGATGAGCATGGGCTCGCTCGCCATGGATCACTCGATCTGAGCTTACTTGAGCTTGGATTCACTCCAAAATAACTCCACACCTTCGCACGAGGATCCACAAAGATCCAATGACTAAGATCGGCTTACAAGAAAATTTTCTTCACAAAGCTCCAACATATTTTTTCCTAAACCTTAGTTCAATTGATTTACCTCACCAGAGCTAAGAATGGTGATTTTCATGCTTGAGGAAGCTTCACCTAGTTGAGATGAAGCTCTGTTGAGCAGCACTTGGATGGGTTCCAGGCTGATTGCTTGGAAAGCCAAGATTTCCTTTTTGGATGCTTGGTTTTGATTAAAGTCCATCCTCCGATGGTCTTGGAGCTTGAGGGAAGGCTTGCTTGGCTTCGACAATGTGCGTGGAAGGTGTGTGTAAGAACAATTGGGTTTTGATTGAGAAATGGGGAAGCTAGAATCAAGGATGTGCTCCCCTATTTTGTCTTTGCACGGGAAAAATTCAAGTGGGAGAGCTTGGAATCACTTGCTAGAGAGTTTCATTTCTCTCTTTTGAGTGCAGATAAAGCAAATGGTGTGATTTCCTATGAGAATTAAGGGGTTATACCCCTCAATTGGCTAAGGTGGATGGACGATATTGCTTCCTCAAATTCAGTCGGCCAGCTGTCATCAGGGAGTCGAAGAGATCACAATCAAGTCCACGTGACATGCCATGAGTTGAGGAATGCTTGGGAGGTTGTTCAAGGCTTGTTATGGCTGATGGCTCTTCCTTGGGTTCCATCTTGGAGGGAGATGAGTTAACTCATCTCTCTTTTGTCCATGGCAAGCCTAGCCCACATAAAATAGGGGTAAGTGGGTAGGTGAGACCCCAAAATGGGTGTTTGATGGCTATCAAGGATGATAAGAGAGTGAAGTTTACCAATTTTGGCAAAATCTCACATGGGGAGGCATATCCAAGGGGGATTTTCCTTGAGTTTGGCAATTTGGGCTGATTTGGGATGACCTGATTTTTTTGATGGGTTTGGAGTGGGTTGCAAGGTCCCATGGTTGGTTTGGCGTTTGCTTAATTTGGTTCATATTGAGATTTATTAATTTCAATTTGGATCAAGGTTCATAGGTTCAAATAATGATTTGAAGAATTTTAGTTCAAGTGGTTTTAATTAATTTGGCCTAGGTTTGAATTTGACTCATTTGAATTCATATAGGTCAAATGGATCAAGTTGACCAATTTGACAAAATTGGCAAAAAAATTAGGTGTTGGTTCAAGTTCAATTGGTTAATTGAAAATGATTGTAGGCTTTGGTTTGAATTAATTTAGATTTAATTTGGATTTTGGTCTATTAGACCCTTTAGGTCAATTTGGGC
Source organism: Cymbidium sinense (assembly GCA_021442155.1). Lineage (NCBI taxonomy): Eukaryota > Viridiplantae > Streptophyta > Magnoliopsida > Asparagales > Orchidaceae > Cymbidium > Cymbidium sinense. The sequence continues at coordinate 81,629,872 of CM038219.1, read as the reverse complement.
TAAGTGGGTCAATTGCACTAGGTTGGGTTCAATTGATCAAATTGAAGCTTTGGTCAAGTTCAACAATGAATTTGGAATGAACTTGAGCCATTGGTTGCAATCAATTTGGATCATGATTTGACCCATTTTGGTCTTTTAGACCAATTTGGGTCAACTTGGCTCAAATGGTCAATTAGGTTTGGTTTGGCTTAATTGATGGTCAAGTCATGTTGAATCATTTGATTATGAGTTGGTGTAAAGCAATGGTTTGAATCAATTTGGTGTAGGATGAGTTTTGGCTAGTTTGGATTTCATATGGGCTAAGGGTTGACTTGGTTAAATGACCAAATTTAAAGCAATTGATCATCCTAGGGTGATCAATGATTATGGTATGAGGTTTTGATGGGCTCAGTTCAATCCGATTTAGGTTGGATTAGAACTTAGTTCATAAGGGTTCTTTAGGCCACTTTGGGTCAAGTGGACCTAAATGGTTCAATTGGCTTGATTTTATTTTGATTAAGGTTTAGTTGGATTTATATATGAGTTTAAGATTGAAATATAAATCCAAATGCAATTAATTTGGGCTATGATAGTTTTTGGTTCATTTGAAAATTTCAAGTCGAAAGGGCTAAGTTTGGTTTGACTTGGGTTGATTTCAATTTAGCTTGATAATTGTAGGTTTCATTTATATTTGGATAGGTGATTGAAGAAATGATTGATTCAAGAGAAAATCCATTGATTTTGGCTTGATTTAGGTGGGTTTTGGCCAAGTTCAAGGAATTAGCTTAAAGGGTTTGAATTGGGTTTTGATTTGATTTTGGATTTGGTTTTAGCTATTTGAATTTATATTTTATTTATATTTGTAAATATAAATGTAGATATAAATGTCTTATGAGAAAATCACTTGAGTTTGGAGTGATTTGGAAACAAATTTGACTAAGCTCATGGAGGTAGGTCCATTTGGGCTAGCTTGGGATTTGATTGGATTTGGACTTAGTTTAATTTGGTTTTGGTTATTAGAGTTTATATTTCATTTATACTTGTGAATATAAATGAAGATATGATTGATTTATGAGGAGATCAATCAAGTTTGGATTGAATTGGGTGGAGATTTATCTATGTCCATGAAATTCAATCATAAGGCTTAAGGAGGATTTGGGAGTTTAAATTTGATTTTGGGTTTCAATCATTTGGAATTGAGTTTTGACTTGAATTTGATAAAGGATTGAGGGAATTGATCAATTGAATTTGGATTTATTTGAATTTGGATAGGTTTAAGCCTAGAAGATAAAATTATAGGGCATAGGTAGGATTTTAATTTTGGATTTGATTATGAGTTTCAATCATTTGGTTTGGGATTTGGATTTGAATTGAATTTGAGGTTTGGTTTGAGAAGGTAAACATAGGTTTGGTTTAGGCCACAGGATGGGCAAGTCTTCTTAAATCCCTAAGGCATAACCTGCCCCTATGGCTAACCCTTCTAAGTCTCTAGGCTTAGGTTAAGTGTTCACCTAGTCACTAGAAGTGTCTTATGACTAAAGAGCTCTTAGTGTCTATAAGAGTCCTAGATCTATGATGTGGAGGTTAATGACTCACTCCAAAAGTGAGGTCAACAACCATGTGAACACCCTTATAATTAATGATATTCTAAAAGAATGTAAGGCTAATCTATCTATTTATTTGCCATGCAAACAACCCTATAATTTTGGCATTCCAAAGGGAAGTAAGGTCAATCTATCTAAATGTTCTCTATGCAAACCCTGCTAGCATTCCAAAGGGATGTAAGTCTAATATATTTGTTCACCATGTGAACACCTTTATATTTACTAGCATTCCAAAGGGATGTAAGCCCGGTCTTATATCCATTTGCCTTGTGAACACCCTATAATTCGTTCATTTACCATCTGAACACCCTTGTATTTAATGGCATTCCAAAGGAATGTAAGTCCAATCTATCCATTCGTGATGCAAACACCCATATGACATTTCAAAGTGATGTAAGTCCAATATATTATTTCACCATGTGATCACCCAAATGGAATTCTAAGGGATGTATGTCAAATCTATATGTTCATCATGCAAACACCCCTACACTAAACTTCTGGTCTACTTGGGATATCTGAGACCGGGTAACTCATGATTATAAATCAGACTCCCTAGACATTACGACTAGCCCTTTGTTGTTGGGAGACTAAAATAATGTAATTCCAGGATAATGGAATCATGGGATCTTGATCGAGACTATTGTTATATTCCTCTTAGACAATCATTTATTCCATACCACACATACCACTAGACACTGATTTATATTAGAAATATATGCTTATTTCCAACTTTAATTGAGAGTGCTCTCTTACTATGGTAAGAGGGGTAATTAACTATGAAGGCTTGCATTCATAAGAAGTAGAACCCATATCTAAATAAACCTTAACATAATGTTAGGGGAAACTGGTTGAATATATATATATATGGGCGTGTTCCACATGAGCATAATTTATGGCAAATCTCCAACGGGCGCGACCACATTAGCACACCAGATCCCATGAGAACTCTTCAGTTAAGCGTGTATGGGCGAGAGCAGTACTATGATGGGAGACCTCCTTGGAAGTCGTCTTGTTGAACCATCTGTTGATGCTGCCCATTTTATTTCCTTTTAATTTTATTTTATTTTATCATTGATGCCGGAGAACTTGGTGACCGATTTCGAAAATGTCATAGATGGGATGCCTTGTACTGAAAAACACGAGCCGTGGGGCCCACGCGGCTGATCTGCGCATCTCATGCAGAGGCTGCACGGAAATCACCATAACTTCACGTACGATCGTCCGATTTTCCATTGTGATCCAAATCCGGAAAGAACTCTGCAAGGCGCACGACAAGCAAGATGAGTCACAGGGGCATCTAGCGGGACTCGTTTCTCCAATTTCATCTATTTCGAAGCCTTACCGCGGAACATACTGGTTCCGCATGAGCATAATTTGCGATAAATCTCCAACGGGTGCGACTGGACCAACACACAAAATCCCATGAGACATCTTCAGTTAAGCGTTCTTGGGCGAGAGCAGTTTTATGATGGGTGACCAACTGGTAAGTTGTCGTGTTGAACCATCTGTTAATGCCGCCAATTTTATTCCCTTTTCTTTTTATTTTATTTTAAACTTGGCGCCGGAGAAATCGGTGATCGACTCCGAAAACATCATAGATAGGATGCCTCGTACTGAAAAACACAAGTCATGGGGCAAACACGACTGATCCGCGCGTGTCATGGGAAGGCTGCACAAAAATCGCTATAACTTCGCGCATGATCGTTCGATTCACCATTATGACCCCAATCTGAAAGATCTCCGTGTGGCGCATGATGCGCAGATGAGCCACAGACGCATCTGGAGGAACACATATCTCCAATTTTGACTAGTTCAAAGCCTTACCGCGGCATGGACGGGTTTCTCATGAGCACAATTTGCAGAAAATCTTCAATGGGAGTGACCGCACCAGCAGACCAGATCCCATGAGAACTCTTCAGTTAAGCGTGCTTAGGTGAGAGCAGTACTATGATGGGTGACCTCCTAGGAAATCGTCGTGTTGAACCATCTTTTGATGCATATTTTATTTCCTTTTATTTGTATTTTATTTTAACGTTGATGCCAGAGAACTCGGCGATCGACTCCGAAAATATTGTAGATGAGATGCCTCGTACCGAAAAACATGAGCCGTGGGGCCCACGCAGGTGATCCTCGCATCTCGTGTAGCGGCCGCATGGAAATCACCATAACTTCACGCATGATCATCTGATTCACCATTATGACCCAAATCTAAAAAATCTCAGAGTGCAAGACAAGCGAGCATCAGAAGATCAATGGACCAATCTCCAATTTCGGCTATTTTGAAGTCTTACCGTGACACGTACGGGTACCACATGTGCATAATTTGTGGCAAATCTCTAGTGGGCACGACCGCACCAGTGCACCAGATCCCTTGAGACCTCTTCAGTTAAGTGTGCTTGGGCGAGAGAAATATTATGTCGGGTGACCTCTTAGGAAGTCGTCGTGTTGAACCATCTATTGATGCCGCCTATTTTATTTTCTTTTATTTTTATTTTATTTTATCCTTGACATCGGAGAACTCGGTGATCGACTTCGAAAATGTCGTAGATGGGATTCCTCGTACTGAAAAACACGAGCCGTGGGGAAAACGCGGCTGATCCGCCCGTGTCATGGGGAGGCCGCATGAAAATTGCTATAACTTCACGCACGATCATTCGATTCGCCATTTTGACCCAATGAGGAAAGATCTTTGTGGAGACCAAGATGCATATGAATGATCCCAAAGAGACTGACGATTTTGGCTATTTCAAAGCCTTATCAGACCTGACGGGTTTTACATGAGCACAATTTCGACAAATCTCTAAACTAAAGACACCGGATCCCATGAGAACTCTTCGCGTGTGGTGGCATATGATGGGGACTATGGTGTTGAACCATTTATTGATGCTACCCATTTTATTTCCTTTTAATTTTATTTTATTTTATCGTTGATGCCGGAGAACTTGGTGATCGATTCCGAAAACATCATAGATGGGAGCCTCTTGAAAACATGAGTCGTCATGGGCATCCATGATCATCATAGAGGCCGCACGGAAATCACCATAACTTCGCGTATGATCGTCCGATTTTCCATTGTGACCGAAATCTGGAAAGATCTCTACAGGGCGCATGACAAGTAGATGAGTCGCGGGGGCATCTGGTGGGACCCGTTTCTCCAATTGTCTATTTTGAAGCCTTACTGCGGCACATACGGGTTCCGCATGAGCATAATTTATGACAAATCTCCAGCGGGTGCGACCGGACCAGCACACCAAATCCCATGAGACATCTTCAGTTAAGCGTGCTTGGGCGAGAGCAGTACTATGACTGGTGACCTACTGGTAAGTCATCGTGTTGAACCATCTGTTGATGCCGCCAATTTTATTCCCTTTTGTTTTTATTTTATTTTAACCTTGACGCCGGAGAACTCGGTGATCGACTCCAAAAATGTCATAGATGGGATGCCTCGTACTGAAAAACATGAGTCATGGGGCAAACGCGGCTGATCCGTGCGTGTCGTGGGAAGGCGCGCACATCAGATGATCGCCATTTATGACCCAATCCAAAAGATCTCCATGGGTGCAGAGCGTAGATGCAGTGCATCTAGACCCATATATCTGATTTTGTCTATTTCGAAGCCTTACCTCCGCACGGATAGGTTTTGCATGAGCACAATTTGCGGAAAATCTCTAGACTAGCACCCGCATCCCATGAGAACTCTTGATTAATCATGGGAGAGAAGCGACTTATGAGGGGTGACCTCCTGAGAAGTCATCGTGTGGAACCATATGTTGATGTCGTGCATTTTATTTCCTTTTATTTGTATTTTATTTTAGCGTTGATGCTAGAGAACTCGACGATCGACTCTGAAACCGTCGTCGATGGGATGCCTCGGACTGAAAAACATGACCCGTGGGGCCCACGTGGCTGATCCGCCCATCTCGTGCGTAGGCCAAACGAAAATCATCATAACTTCATGCATCGCTGACCAAAATGACGCCGCGATGACGCAGAAGCGCAGTAGCGCATGACCGATTTTTGACTATTTAAGTCTTACAATGACGCAGTTCGCAATTTCGCGGCAAATCTCCTGGTGACCGCACTAGATCACATGAGACTCTTCATTTAAGCGTGCTTGGGCGAGAGTAATACTATGATGGGTGACCTCTTGGAAAGTCGTCGTGTTGAACCATCTATTGATGCCGCCCATTTTATTTCTTTTATTTTTATTTTATTTTACCATTGACGCCGGAGGACTCGGTGATCAACTCCAAAAACGTCGTAGATGGGATGCCTCGTGATATGGGGCACGCGGCACGCACGATCGGCATCGCATAGAGAATCGGAGACGATCGTCCGATTCGCCATTATGACTAATCAGATCTGGGGCAATCGCGCGATGAGCTAAGGGCATATGGCGGGACACAACTCTGATTTTCAGTTAAGCGTGCTTGGGCGAGAGCAGTAATATGATGGGTGACCTCCTGGGAAGCCGTCGTGTTGAAGCATTTGTTGTTGCCACCCATTTTATTTTCTTTTATTTTAATTGCTTTTTTGACGTGAGAACTTCGAATCGACTCAAGCGTCATCGATGAGATGGCTCATCAAAAAAGCATGAGCCATGGGGACCACGCCATTGCGTGCATCTCGTGGAGGCCACCCAAAATCACCATGACTTTGATCATCGATTCTCCATTATGATCCCAATCCAAAAAAGATCTCGTAGCGGCGATGCGTAGATGCAGTGCATTCTGTATCTCGATTTTGGCTAATTAAGCCTGGCATGAAGGGTTTGGATGAGCACAATTTATGACTTGGTGAGCGTGATCGCACCAGCACACCAGATCCCATAAGAACTCTTCAGTTAAGCGTGCTTGGGTGAGAGCAGTACTATGATGGGTGACCTCATGGAAGTCGTCATGTTGAAGGATCTATGATGTCGCCCATTTTTATTTGCTTTTATTTTTATTTTATTTTACCGTTGATGCCAGAGAACTCGACTCAAAATGTTGTTGGATGGTGAAAATATGAGCCGTGGGGCCACACACGGTGTCCGCGATCTCGTGGAGGCCGCGAAAATCACCATAAGTTCTTCGCGATGTCGATTCACCATTCACCATTATGACCCCAATCAAAAAAATCTCCACGGGCGATGACGTAGATAAGCCGCGCGATCTGGACTCGTATCTCTGATTTCAGCTATTTCAAAGCCATACCGCGGCACGGGTGTGGTTTGCATGAGCACAATTTGCGGCAAAGGTGACCGCACCCACACACCAGATCCCATGAGAACTCTTCAGTTAAGCGTGCTTGGGCGACAACAGATCTATGATGGGTGACCTCTTGGGAAGCCGCCGTGTTGATCCATCTGTTGATGCCGCCTATTTTATTTCCTTCTATTTTTATTTTATTTTAATGTTGACGACGGAGAACTCGGTGATCGACTCTGAAAACGTCATCAATGGGATGCCTCGAACTGAAAAATATGAACCGTGGGCCTGATCCAGGCTTCTGCGTGCGCGAATCGCCATTTGTAAGATCATCGATTCGCTATTATGACCCCAATCCGAAAGATCTCCGCGGGTGCGATGGCGATGATTGAAGGCACATCTAAGGACGTATCTCCATTTCTAAGAATCCTTACCGCGACACGAACGGGTTCCGCATGATCACAACTTACGGAAAATCTCCTGCGGGGGCGACCGCACCAGCACACTAGATCCCATGAGATCTCTTCAGTTATGCATGCTTAGGCAAGAGCAATACTATGATGGGTGACCTCTTGGGATGTCATCATGTTGAACCATCTGTTCATGCCGCCTAATTTATTTCCTTTTATTTTTATTTTATTTTATCGTTGATGCCGGAGAACTCAGAGATCGATTGCGAAAATGTCATCGATGGAATGCCTCGGACTGAAAAGGATGAGTCGTGGGGCCCACGTGGCTGATCCGCACTTCTCGTGTGAAGGACGCACGGAAATCCTCATAACTTCGTGCACGATCTTCCGATTCTCCAATATGACCCCAATCCAGAAAGATCTCCGTGGGGCTCACAACGCACAAGTACGCTGCAGACACATCTAGCAGGACCCGTATCTCCAATTTTGGCTTGTTCGAAGCCTTCCCGTGGCACGGGCGAGTTCTGCATGAGCACAATTTGAGGCAAATCTCCAGCGGGCGCGATCGCACCATCACATCAGATCCTACGAGAACTCTTCAATTAAGCGTGCTTAGGCGAGAGCAGTACTATAATGGGGTGACCTCTTGGGAAGTCATCGTGTTGAATCATCTGTTGGTGCCGACTATTTTATTTTCTTTTATTTTTATTTTATTTTATCGTTGATATCACAGAACTCAGAGATCGACTCGGAAACGTCATCGAAGGGATGCCTCATATTGAAAAACACTAGTGGCCCACACGGCTGATCCACGCGTCTCGTATGGAGGCCACACGGAAATCACCATAACTTCGCACACGATCGTCTGATTCGCCATTATGACCCCAACTCGAAAAGATCTTCATGTGGCGCACAACGGGGAGATGAGCCGCAGGCATATCTGGCGGGATCCATATCTCCGATTTTGGCTATTTTGAATCCTGTGCGCCGCATGAAAGGCACAATTTGATAAATCTCCGATAGACACCTCGACGCACGAGAACTCTTCAATTAAGCGTGCTTGGGCGAGAGCAGTACTATGATAGGTGACCTCCTAGGAAGTCGTCGCATTGAACCATCTGTTGATGCCAACAATTTTATTTCTTTTTATTTCAATTTTTTTTAGTGTTGATGCCAAAGAACTCGGTGATCGACTTTGAAACCATTATCGATGGGATGCTTCGGACGGAAAAACATGAGCCTTGGGGCCCACACATCCACATAGAGAGAGGCCGCCATAATCGCATGATCATCCATTATGACCCCAATCTGGAAAGATCTCCATGGAGCGTACGACACGTAGATGTGCCAAAGGCACATCTAACTGGACTCATATCTCTGATTTCAGTTATTTCGAAGCCTTACTATGGCATGTACGGGTTCCATATGAGCATAATTTATAAATCTCCAGCTTGACCAAGACATTGCACACCGTGATCCCACATGAGAACACTTAAGCGTTTTGTGAGAAGTATTTTGATAAGTGACCTCCTGGAAGTTGTCGCATTGAACCATCCATTGATGCGCCCATTTTATTTCCTTTTTATTTTTATTTTATTTTACCGTAATGCGTAGAACCGGATAGACTATGAAACCATCATCGATGGGATGCCTTGACCGAAAAAACACGAATTAATGTGACTGACCGCATGTCTCTTGTAGAGCCGCACGGGAATCGCCATAACTTCGCGGACGATCATTCGATTCGCCAATATGACCCCAATCCAGAAAGATCTCTGTGGGGCGCACGACGCGCAGATGTGCCAAAGGGCATCTGGCGGGACCCATATCACCGATTTTGGCTAATTCGAAGCCGTACCGCGGCACGTACTGGCTCCGCGTGAGCAGAATTAATAGCAAATTTCCAACGTGCGCGACCGCAACAGCACACCAGATCACATGAGAACTCTTAAGTTAAGCGTTCTTGGGCTAGAGCAGTACTATGATGGGCGACCTCCTGGGAAGTCGTCATATTGAACCATCTATTGATGTCGCTCATTTTATTTTATTTTAGTTTTATTTTAATTTACCGTTCATGCCGGAGAACTCGACGATTGATTTCAAAAATGTCATCGATGGGATACCTCGGACTGAAAAACACAACTCGTTGGGCCCATGTAGCTAATCCGTGCGTCTTGTGCAGATGCCGCACGAAAATCGCCAATACTTCACGCATGATCGTCCGATTCGCCATTATGACCCAAATCTAGAAAGATCTTCGCGGGGTGCACGACGAGCATATGAGTAGCAGACTCCGAAACATCGTTGATGGGATGCCTCGGACTAAAAAAATACGAGCCGTGGGGCCAACGCGACTGATTCGAGCGTCTTGTGTGGTGATCGCACAGAAATTGCCATAACTTCGCGCACGATCGTCCGATTCACCATTATGACCCCAATCTAGAAAGATCTTCGCGGGGTGCACGTCACGTAGACGTGCCAAATGCACATCTGGCGAGACCCGTATCACTGATTTTGGCTAATTCAAAGCATTATCGTGGCACGGACGGGTTCCACATGAGCACAATTTGCAGCAAATCTCCAACGTGCATGACCGCAACAGCACACTAGATCATATGAGAACTCTTTAGTTATGCTTGCTTGGGTGAGAGCAGTACTATGATGGGTGACCTCTTGGGAAGTCGTCGTGTTGAACCATCTGTTTATGCCGCTTAATTTATTTTCTTTTAGTTTTATTTTATTTTACCATTGATGCCGGAGAACTCGAAGATCGATTACGAAAATGTCGTCAATGGGATGCCTCGGACTGAAAAAGATGAGCCGTGGAGCCCACGTGACTGATCTGCGCGTCTCGTGTGGAGGATGCACAGAAATCACCATAACTTCGTGCACGATCTTCTGATTCGCCAATATGACCCCAATCCGGAAAGATCTCTGTGGGGCGCACAACGCGTAGATATGTTGCAGACTCATCTAGTGGGACCGTATCTCCAATTTCGGCTTGTTCGAAGCCTTCCCGTTGAACGGACGAGTTATGCATTAGCACAATTTGAGGCAAATCAGCCACCGCATCAAAGAGTAGATCCTACTAGAACTCTTCAGTTAAGCGTGCTTATGCAACAGCAGTACTATGATGGGTGACCTCCTGGGAAGTCGTCGTGTTGAACCATCTGTTGGTGCTAGCCATTTTATTTTCTTTTATTTTTATTTTATTTTATCATTGACATTGCAGATGTCGGAGATCGACTCTGGAAATGTCATCGATGGGATGCCTCGGACTGAAAAACACGAGCCGTGCACAAAGCGATGGCCTCTTGTATGAAGGCGCAAAATCGTATAACTTCACGCGATCGGATTCGCCATTATGACCCCAATTCGAAAACATCTTCGCGGGGCGCACGACGGGGAGATGAGCTGCAGGCACATCTGGCAGGACCCATATCTCAATTTTGGCAATTTCGAATCCTTACCTTAGCACGGACGAGTTTCTCATGAGCACAATTTGTGGTAAATCTCCAATGGGCGCGACCGCACCAGCACACCAGATCACACGAGAACTCTTCGCTAAGTGCTTGGAGAGCAAGATCTATGATGGCGATCTTCTAGGAAGTCGCATTGAACCATCTGTGATGCCATTTTATATACTTTTATTTTATTTTATTTTACCGTTGACGCCAAAGAACTCAACGATCGACTCTGAAACCGTCATCGATGGGATGCTTCGGATGGAAAAACACAAGCCTTGGGGCCCACGCAGCTGATCCACGCGTCTCATGCAGAGGCCGCACGAAAATCGCCATAACTTCACACGCGTCCCGGCCATTATGACCCCAATCCGAAAGATCTCCGCCGAAAACGGCGATGATGCCAAAGCGCATCTAGCGAACTCATATCGATTTCGCTATTTTGAAGTTAGCCACACGCATGGTTCCGCATGAGCACAATTTGCGGCAGTGGGCAGGACCGCACCTGAACACCAGATCCCATGAGAACACTTTAGTTAAGCGTGCCTGGGCGAGTGCAGCACTATGATGGGTGACCTCCTGGGAAGTCGTCGCATTGAACCATCAATTGATGCCTCCCATTTTATTTCTTTTTATTTTTATTTTATTTTACCGTTGATGCCGGAGAACCGGCGATCGACTACAAAACCATCGTTGATGGGATGCCTCAGACTGAAAAACACGATAAGTGGGGCCAACGCGACTGATCCGTGCATCTCGTGTGGAGCCCGGACGAAAATTGCCATAACTTCGTGGACGATCGTCCGATTCGCCATTATGACCCTAATCCGAAAAGATCTACGCGGGGCGCACGACACGTAGATGTGCCAAAGGCACATCTAGTGGGACCCGTATCACCAATTTCGGTTAATTCGATGCCTTACCGCGGCTCATACTGGTTCCGCATGAGCACAATTTGCAGCAAATCTCCAACGTGCGCGACCGCAACTGCACACCAGATCACATGAGAACTCTTCAGTTAAGTGTGCTTTAGTGAGAGCAGTATTATGATGGGCGACCTTTTGGGAAGTCATCGTGTTGAACCATCTGTTGAAGCCTCCCATTTTATTTTCTTTTAGTTTTATTTTATTCTACCATTGAAGCTGGAGAACGCAGCGATCGATTCTGAAAATGTCGTCGATGGGATGCCTCGATCAAAAAAAACGCCGTTGGGGCCCATGTGTCCGGCGTCTCGGCGAGCCGCAAAATCGCCAATACTTCGTGCACGATCGTCCGATTCGCCAACATGACCCCAATCCAGAAAGATCTCCGCAGGGCACACAACGAGCAGATGAGCAGCAAGGGCATCTAGTGGGACACGTATCTCCGATTTTGGCTATTTCGAAGCCTTACTATGGCACGTACGGGTTTCTCATGAGCACAATATGAGGCAAATCTCCAGCGAGTGTGACACTAGCACGGATCATGAGAACACTGTTAAGCATGCTTGAGAGCGATTATGATGATGGTGACCTCCCGGAAAGTCGTCGTTGAACCATCGTTGAGGTCGCTATTTTATTTCCATTTATTTTATTTTATTTTATCATTGCTTTGAGAACTTCCATCGATTCAAATATTCATCAATGGGATGCCTAGACGAAAACACGTGGGGAAAAGCGACTACATCAAGACACTATCTCAGAACTCTTAGTTAAGCGTGCTTGAAGAGAAGATTTTGATGGGTGACCTCTTGGGAAGTCGACGTGTTAAACCATATGTTGATGCCACCCATTTTATTTCCTTTTTTCTATTTTATTTTACCGTTGACGTCGGAGAACTCGACGATCGACTCCAAAAATGTCATTGATGATGCCTCGTGAAAAAACACAAGCGTGGGACCCACGATTCACGCCTCGTGTTGAGGCCACACAGATATCACCATAAATTCATGCACGATCTTCTGATTTGCCAATATGACCCAAATCCGGAAAGATCTCCGAAGGGCGCACGATGGGAAGATGTGCTATAGGCGCATCTGGAGGTACTCGTACCTCTAATTTCGGCTAGTTCGAAGCCTTACCGCAGTACAGACGAGTTCCGCATGAGCACAATTTACAAAAAATCTTCAACGGGCTCGACCGCACCAGCACACCAGATCACATAAGAACTCTTCAATTTAGTGTGCTTGGGAGAGGTTATCTTGGGAAGTTGTCGTGTTGAACCATCTGTTGATGACGCCCATTTTATTTCCATTTATTTTTATTTTATTTTACCGTTGATGCCGTGAGAACGATCGACTCAAAACATCATTGATGGGATGCCTCGGACTGAAAAACATGAGTCATGGGGCCCACTACACTGATCGGCGGATCTCGTGTGGAGGTTGCATGAGAATCGACATAACTTCGCACAAGAACGTCCGATTCGCCATTATGACCCAAATCCTCAAATATCTCTGCGGGACGCACATCGCGCAGATGAGCCGCAGGCCCATTTGGCGGGACACGTTTCTCCGATTTTGGCTATTTCGAAGCCTTACTGTGACACGGATGTTCCACATAGCATGAAATCTCAAATCTCACAAGTACACCAAAATCCCATGAGAACTCTTCGAAGTGTGCTTGGGCGAGCAAGATTTATGATGGTGACTTGGGAAGTCGTCATGTTAAACCATCTGTGATGCCATCATTTTAATTTCTTTTATTTTTATTTTATTTTACCGTTGATTAGAGAACTCGATAATCGACTCAAAACGTTGATGGGATGCCTGACAAAAATAGGACCCGTGAACTAGGGCGATCCATGCGTCCATGTGGAGGACACACAAAAATCACCATAACTTCACGCACGATCTTCCGATTTTCCATTATGACCCCAATATGGAAAGATCTCCGCGGGGCACACAACGTGCAGATGAGCTACAAGCTCATCTGGTAGGACACGTATCTCCGATTTTGGCTAGTTTGAAGCCTACGACACGACGGGTTGCATAATTTGAAAAAATCTCGGAGTGACCGCACGACACCGCATCCTTGAGAACTCTTCAATTAAGCATGCTTCGATGAGAGCAATACTATGATGGGTGACCTCCTGGAAGTAGTCGTGTTTAACCATCTGTTGATGCCGCCTATTTTATTTCCTTTTATTTTTATTTTAATTTATCGTTCACGCAGAACTCGACGATCGACTCCAAAAATGTTATAGATGGGATGCCTCGAACTAAAAAATACAAGCCGTGGAGCCCACACGACTGATCCACGCATCTCGTGTTGAGGCCGCACGTAAATAGTCCCTAACTTCGTACACGATCGTCGATTTGCCATTATGACCCCAATCTGGAAAGATCTCGTGGGGTGTACGACATGCAAATGTGCCAAAAGCACATCTGGCGGGACTCGTATCATCGATTTTGGCTATTTTGAGGCCTTACCGCGGCACAGACGGGTTCCACATGAGCATAATTTGCGGCAAATCTCTAGCCGACGCGACCGCACCAGCACACTAGATCACATGAGAACTCTTAAGCGTTTGGGCGAGCAAGATCGGATGGGTGACTTCATGGGAAGTCATCATGTTGAACCATCTGTTAAAACAGCCCATTTTATTTCCTTTTATTTTTATTTTATTTTTCCGTTTAGGCTGGAGAACTCGACGATCGACTTCGAAAACGTTGTTGATGGTATGCCTCAAACTGAAAAACGTGAGCTATGGGCTCCACGCGGCTGATCCGCGCATCTCGTATGGAGGTCATACGAAAATCACCATAACTTCATGCACGATCATCCGATTCACCAATACGACTCCAATCCGGAAAGATCTCCGTGGGGCGCACGACGCGCAGATGAGCCGCAGGCCAATATGGCTAGAACCGTATCTCTGATTTTGACTTTTTCGAAGCATTACCGCAGCATAATTTGTGGCAAAGCTCCAGCGGGTGCGACCGCACCTACACACCAGATCCCATGAGAACTCTTTCGTTAAGCGTGCTTGGGCAAGAGCAGCATTATGATGGGTGACCTCCTGAAAAGTCAATGTGTTGAACCATATGTTGATGCCGCCCATTTTATTTCCTTTTATTTGTATTTTATTTTAAAGTAGACGCTGGACAACTCGGCGATTGACTCTGAAAACATTGCAGATAGGAAGCCTCAGACTGAAAAACATGACCCGTGTGGCCCACGCGGCTGATCCGCGTGTCTCGTGAGAAGGCAACGTGAAAATCGACATCACTTCACGCACGATCATCCGATCTGCCATTATGAACCCAACCGAAAGATCTCCGGGGTCGAGCGAGCGATGCGAAGCATCTAGAACCGATTCGACTATTTCAAGCCTGCGCACGCGTACGGTTTTGCATGAGCATAATTTGTGATAAATCTCGACGGGCGCGACCGCACCAGCACACAAGATCCCATGAGAACTATTCAGTTAAGCGAGCTTGGGTGAGAGCAGTACTATGATTGATGACCTCCTAGGAAGTCATTGTGTTGAACATCCTGTTGATGCCGCCAATTTTTTTACTTTTATTTTTATTTTATTTTATCATTGATGTCGGAGAACATGACGATCGACTCCAAAAACACCATTGATATGATGCCTCGTACTTAAAAAACATGATATAATTCAGGCGGCCCTTGGGGAGGTCGCATCTAAAAATCATCATAATGTCGCTCACGATCATCTCCATTAGGACTCCAATCCAGAAAGATCTCCACACGGCGCACGACGAGCAGATGTGCCATGGGCGCATCTGATGGAACCCGTATCTCGATATTGGCTATTTCGAAGCCTTACCGCCATGTACGGGTTCTGCATGAGCACAATTTATGGCAAATCTTCCACGCGATCTAGCACAAGATCACATGAGAACTCCTCGCTGGGCGAGAAGCGATCTTATGATGGGTGACCTTTAGGAAGTCGTTATGTTGAACCATATGTTGATGCCGCCAATTTTTTTTACTTTTATTTTTATTTTATTTTACCGTTGATGCCAGAGAACTCAATGATCGACTCCGAAAATGTCATCATTGGGATGCCTCCGAAAAACACGCGTCTTTACGGGCGTGTTTTGCACTTCTCGCGAGACCACACAGAAATCACCATAACTTCATGCACGATCATCCAATTCGCCATTTTGTCCCCAATCTAGAAAGATCTCTGCGGGGCGCACTACTCGTAGATGGTTAAAGCGCATCGCCGGACTGATCTTTGATTTCGCTATTGGCTTTTGGCACCGGACGGTTCCATGAGCAATAATTGCGGAAATCTCCAAATGCGACCACACCCAAAGAAACCGATCACATGAGAACTCTTCAGTTAATCGTGCTTGGTCAAGAGTAGTACTATGATGGGTGACCTCTTGGGAAGTCGCTGTGTTGAACCATCTGTTGATGCCGCCCATTTTATTTCATTTTCTTTTAATTTTATTTTACCGTTGACGTCGGAGAACTCGGCGATCGACTCCGAAAACGTCGCTGATGGCATGCCTCGAACTTAAAAACATGACCCATGGTGCCCACATGACTGATCCGCGCGTCTCGTGCGGAGGCCGCAAGGAAATTGCCATAACTTCATGCACGATCGTCCGATTCGCCATTATGACCTCAATCCAGAAAGATCTCCGTGGGGCGCACGACATGCAGATCAGTCGTAGGTGCATCTTGCGGGACCCGTATATCCAATTTTGGCTATTTCGATTCCTTACCGCGGCACGGACGGGTTCCGGATGAGCACAATTTGTGGTAAAACTCCAGCGGGAGCGACCACTCCAACACACCAGATCCCATGAGACTCTTCAGTTAAGCGAGCTTGGGCGATAGCAATACTATGATGGGTGACCTTTTGGGAAGTCGTCGTGTTGAACCATCTGTTGATGCCACCCATTTTATTTCCTTTTATTTCTATTTTATTTTATCATTGACGCCGGAGAACTCGGTGATCGACTCCGAAAATGTTGTAGATGAGATGCCTCGGACTGAAAAACACAATCCATGGCACCACGCTATCCCGGTGTCGCGGTGAGGCCATATAAAATCGACATAACTTCCACAATCGATTCGCCATTATGACCCCAACTGAAAGACCAATAACGCGATAAGCGAAGATGAGATAAGCCACGGGCACACGATGAGAAGATGAGCCGCGGGTGCATTTGGCGGTATCCGTATCTCCAATTTCGGCTATTTTAAAGCCTTACAGCGGCACATATAGGTTCCGCATGAGCACAATTTGTGGCAAATCTCCAGCGGGCGCGACTGCACCTGCACACCGATCCCATGAGAACTATTTAGTTAAGCGAGCATGGGCGAGAGCAGTAATGTGATGGGTGATCTCCTAGGAAGTCATCGTGTTGAACCATCTATTGATGCCGCCCATTTTATTTCCTTTTATTTTTATTTTATTTTATCGTTGACGCTAGAGAACTCGACGATTGACTCCGAAAGTGTTATAGATGGGATGTCTCGGATTGAAAAACACGAGCCGTGGGGACCACGCGGCTGATCCGCGTGTCTCATGTGAAGGCTGCACAAAAATCACTATAACTTTGAGCACGATCATCCGATTCGCCATTATGACCCCAATCCAAAAAGATCTCCGCGGGGCACACAATGCACAGCTAAGCCGCAATCACATCTAGCAGGATTCATATCTCTGATTTTGGCTATTTAGAATCCTTACCTGCGATGGGCTTGAGCACAATTTGTGGCAAATCTGAGCTCAACACACGATCCCATGAGAACTCAGTTAAGCGTGCTTGGGGAAGAGCGGTACTATGATGGGTGACATCCGGAAGTTGTCGTTAAACTATATGTTGATGTCGCATTTTATTTCCTTTATTTTTATTTTATTTTACCGTTGACGGAGAACTGAGATCGACTCAAAAAGTCGATGGGATGCCTCAACTAAAAAACATGAGCCGGGGTCCACTCAATCCGCGTCTCATGTGGAGGCCACAAAAATCGCCATAACTTCATGCACCATCATCCAATACCATTATGACCCCAATCTAGAAAGATCTCAGTAGCGACACGCGATGAGCTGTAGTAATATGCAGATATCTATTTTGTCTAGTTCAAAGCCTTACCGCGGCACAGACGGGTTTATCATGAGCATAATTTTCGGAAAGTCTCCCGCGAGAGCAACCGCACTAGCACACCAGATCCTATGAGAACTCTTCAATTAAATGTAATTCTGTGAGAGCAGTACTATGCTGGGTGACCTCTTGGGAAGTTGTCATGTTAAACCATCTATTGATGCCGCCCATTTTACATTCTTTTATTTTTATTTTATTTTATCATTGACGCTAGAGAACTCGGCGATCAACTCTAAAAATGTTATACATAGGATGCCTCAAACTGAAAAACACAAGTCGTAATGATCTCTCGATCTCATCGAGGTCGCAGTCACCATAACTTCACACATGATCATCCATTATGACCCCAATTAAAAGATCTCCAGGACGCGACGACGTAGATGTGCCAAAGGTGCATCTAGCGGGACTTGTATCTCCGATTTTAGCTATTTTGAAGCCTTATCGCACACGGACGGGTTCCGCATGAGCATAATTTCTGGAAAATCTCTGGCTGACGCGACCACACAAGCACAACAGATCATATGAGAACTCTTCGGTGCGGTCGAGCATGATAGGTGACCTGGAATCGTCGCGGTTGAACCATCTGTTGATGCCTCTCATTTTATTTCTTTTATTTTATTTTACACCATGCGAGAACTCGGATCGACTCTAAAATGTTGTTGATGGGATGCCTCGCGAAAAACACGAGCCCGTCGATTCAAGCATCTCGTGTGGATGCACGCGAAATGACATAACTTTACGCATGATCGCCCGATTCTCCATTATGACCCCAATCCAAAAAGATCTCCGTGGTACACGCAGATGAGCACATCTAATTTCGCTAGTTCAAGCCTTATCACGACACCGACGGGTTCGCATGAACAAAATTTTGAAAAGTCACATGCGAGTGACCGCACAAAGATACCGATACTATGAGAACTCTTCCTGTTTTTGGTGAGAGCAGTATTATGATGGGTGACCTCCTAGGAAATGGTCGTGTTGAACCATCTGTTGATGCCGCCCATTTTATTTCCTCTAATTTTTATTTTAATTTATCATTGACGCTAGAGAACTCGACGATCAAATCCAAAAATGTTATATTTTGGATGCCTCGAACTAAAAAATACAAGTCGTGGGTCCCACACAGCTAATCTATGCTTCTCGTATTGAGGCTGCACATAAATAGCCATGACTTCATGCACGATCATCCAATTTGACATTATGATCCCAATCCAGAAAGATCTCCGTAAGGCACACCACGCGCATATGTGCTAAAAGCGCATCTGGGGACTCAGATCTCCGCCTATTTTGAAGCCTTATCAAACACCTTTTCGATGAGCTCAATTATACAAATCTGGCCAGCGACGCCCACCGATCCCATGAGAACTCTTCAATTAAGTGTGCAACAATACTTATGATGGAGACTTCGGGAAGTCGTCGTGTTGAATCATTTATTGATGTCGCCCATTTTATTTCTTTTTTATTTTTATTTTATTTTAACGTTGACGTCGAAGTACTCGGCGATTGACTTCGAAAATGTCATGGATGGGATACATCGGACTGAAAAACACGAGTCGTGAGGCCCACGCGGCTGATCTGCATGTCTCGTGTGGAGGCCGTACGAAAATTGTCATAACTTCACGCACATTCATCCGATTCGCCACTATGATCCCAATCTGGAAAGATCTTTGAGGTGCGATGATGCGTGATGACCAAGCGCATCTAGTAGGACACGGTTCTCATTTTAGCTTGAAACCTTATCGAGGCATAAGTTCGATGAGCATAATTTGTGAAAAGTCTCTAGCGGGAACAACCGCACAAGGACACCAGATCCTATGATAACTCTTCAGTTAAGCGTGCAGCTATGATGGGTGACATCTTGGAAAGTCGTCCTGTTGAACCATCTGTTAATGCCACCCATTTTATTTCCTTTTTTATTTTATTTTACCGTTGACGCCAGAGAAATCAACGATCAACTCAAAATGTCATCATGGGATGCCTCGATCAAAATACAAGTGCATGCGTTCCGATCGCATCTCGTGTGGAGGCTGTAAATCACCAAAAATTTGTGCACGATCTTCCGATTCGCCAATATGACCCCAATCTAAAAAGATCTCCACCGGGAGCACGACGCACAGATGTGCTGCGGGCGCATCTGGAGGGACCCGTATCTCCGATTTTGTGTAGTTCGAAGCCTTACCGTGGTACGGATGAGTTCCGCATGAGCACAATTTTCGGCAAATCTCGCGAGCGCACACCAACACGATCACATCGTAACTCTTCGCGCGTGCTTGTGCGAGAGCAAGATGATCGACAACCTCTTGGGAAGTCATCGTGTTAAACCATCTGTTGATGCCGCCATTATATTTCATTTTATTTTTATTTTATTTTATCGTTGGCGCCAGAGAACTCGATAATTGACTTCGAAAACATCATCGATTGGATGTCTCAGACTGACAAACATGACCCATGGGGCCACGCACGATGCGCGCTCGTGGAGGAGGAAATCACCATAACTTCATGCACGATCGTCCGATTCGACATTATGACCCCAATCCAGAAAGATCTCTGCGGGGCGCACCGTGCGTATATGTGCTAAAAGTGCATCTAGGGCTCGTATCTCCGATTTTGGCTATTTTGAAGCCTTACCGCAACACGGATGGGTTCCGGATGAGCTCAATTTATGGCAAATCTCCAGCAGGCGCTACCGCACCAGCCCACAAAATCTCATGAGAACTCTTCGCTTAAAGCTTAAGACTATGATGGGAGACTTCATGGGAAGTCATCGTGTTGAATCATTTATTGATGTCGCTCATTTTATTTCTTTTTATTTTTATTTTATTTTAACGTTAATGTCGGAGTACTCGGCGATTGACTCCGAAAATTTCATGGATGGGATACCTTGGACTGAAAAACATGAGTCGTGAGGCCCACGCGGCTGATCTACACATCTAGTGTGGAGGCCATACTGAAATTGTCATAACTTCATGCACGTTCGTCCGATTCACCACTATGATCCCAATCTGGAAAGATCTTCGCGGTGTGTGACGACGCATGTGATGACGAAAGCATGTAGGACACGTGTCTCTGATTTTGGCTAGTTTGAAGCCTTATCGAGGCACGGACGAGTTCCGTATGAGCAAAATTTGTGAAAAGTCTCTAGTGGGAACGACCGCATAAGGACACCAGATCTTATGAGAACTCTTCAGTTAAGCATGCAACTATGATGGGTGACCTCTTAGGAAGTTGTCATATTGAACCATCCGTTAATGCCGCCCATTTTATTTCCTTTTTATTTTATTTTACCGTTGACGCCAGAGAACTCGACGATCGACTCCGAAAATGTCATCGGGATGCCTCGGACTGAAAAACATGAGTCGTGGGGCCCACGTGGCTAATTCACACGTCTCGCGTGGAGGCCACATGGAAATCGCCATAAATTTATGCACGATCTTCTGATTCGCTAATATGACCCCACTCCAAAAAGATCTCAACGGCAGACGACGATGTTGCACATCTGAGGGACCGTCATTTTGGTAGTTCAAGCCTTATCGTGACGAAGTTCGATGCATGAGCACAATTTGCAAAAAATCTCCAAATAACGCCGTGATAAAGCAAAGAGATCACATGAGAACTCTTCAGTTAACCATGCTTGTGTGAGAGCAATACTATGATCGGCAACCTCTTGGGAAGTCGTCGTGTTAAACCATCTGTTGATGTCGCCATTATATTTCCTTTTATTTTTATTTTTTTATTCTTGACACTAGAGAACTCAGCAATCGACTCCAAAAATATCATCGATGGGATGCCTCGGACTGACAAACACGACCCATGGGGCCCATGCGGTTGATCTATGCATCTCGTGTGGAGTCCCCAAGGAAATCACCATAACTTCACGCACGATCGTTCGATTTGCCATTATGACCCCAATCCGAAAAGATCTCCATGGGCATGACGCAGATGAGCACATCCGCGACTTGATATCGATTTTGACTATTTTGAATCCTTACCGCGATGATAGATGGGTTCACAATTTTCAAAAAAATGCGCACACCACGAGGCATCTGGCGGGGACACGATCTTGATTACCAAGCATTAAGGGCACGACGGACCGATGAGCACAATTTGCGGAAAGTCTCCAGGGAGATACCGCACAAGCACACCAGATCCTATGAGAACTCTTCAGTTAAGCCTGCTTGGGCGAGAGCAATATTATGATGGATGACCTCTTAGGAAGTCATTGTGTTAAACAATCTGTTGATGCCGCCATTATATTTCCTTTTATTTTTATTTTATTTTATCGTTGATGCCGAAGAACTCGGCAATCGACTCCGAAAACATCATTGATGGGATGCCTGACTAACAAACACGACCCATGGGGCCACGATCTGCGCCTCATGCGAGTCGCAAGGAAATCGCTTAACTTTGATCATCGATTTATGACCCAATCGAAAGATCTCTGCACGACGCGTAGATGAACCGCAGACGCATCTAGTGGGAATTCGTAATTATTTTTGTCCTTACAACAATGTATGCAATGTGCATAATTTTGGCAAAACCGCACATCATACCCGTATGGAACGATACGATTCTGATTTCTAAGCCTTACCGAGGCATGGAAGGGTTCTGCATGAGCACAATTTTGAAAGTCTCCATGGTGACCGCAAGCACAGATCCTATGAGAACTTTTCGCTAAGCATCCTTGGAGCAATACTATGATGGGTGACCTCGGGAAGTCGGTTGAACCATCTGATGTCGCATTTTATTTTCTTTTTTTATTTTATCGCCCTAGAGAACTCGATGATCGACTCAAAACATCAATATGATGCCTCGATCGAAAAACACAACGGGGCCCATGGGTCGATTCACACATCTTGTGTCGAGGCGACACAAAATTTTCCATAAATTCGTGCACAATCTTCCGATTCACCAATATGACCCCAATTCAGAAAGATCTTCATGGCGACGAGCGCAGATGTTGTAGATCAAGACTCAGATCTCTCTTCGCTTGTTCAAGCCTTACCACACACGCACGAAGTTCGCATGAGCATAATTTCGCAAATCTCCGGATAACCACACCAGATCACATGAGAACTCTTCAGTTAAGCATGCTTGGGCGAGAGCAGTACTATGATGGGAAACCTCCTAGAAAGTCATCGTGTTGAACCATCTATTGATGATCGACTCCGAAAATATCGTCGATGGGATGCCTCGAAATGAAAACATGAGCCATAGGGCCCACTAGGCTAATCCATGCGTCTCGTGTGAAGGCTGTATGGGAATCAACATAACTTCTCGCACGATCGACCAATTCACCATTATGACCCCAATTCGAAAAGATCTTCGTGGGATGCACATTGCGCAGATGAGCCCCAAGCACGTCTAGCGGGACACACATCTCCTATTTTTACTATTTCGAAGCCTTACCGTGGCACGGACGGGTTCCACATAGCATAATTTGCAGCAAATCTCCAACGGGCGAAACCGCACAAGCATACCAGATCCCATGAGAACTCTTCAGTTAAGCATGCTTGGGTGAGAGCAGTACTATGATGAGTAACCACTTGGGAAGTCATCGTGTTAAACCATCTATTGATGCCTCCATTTTATTTTATTTTATTTTACCATCGATGCCGAGAACGCAATCGACTCAAAATGTCATGGTATGCCTCAACTCAAAACACGCACGTCCCATTAGGCGATCCGCATCTCGTGTAGAGGCACATGAAAATCCCCATAACTTCGTGCACGATCTTCTGATTCGCCATTATGACCCCAATCTGGAAAGATCTCCACAGGGTGCACGACGCGTAGATGAGCCGCAGATCCGAGGGACACTTATTCTATCTCCCAAGCCTTATCGCACGGGTTTCAGCAATTTGCAAAAGTCTCCTGAAGGACCGCATCAAAGACACCGATCCTGAGACCTCTTCAATTAAGTGTGCTTTAGTAAGAGCAGTATTATAATGAGTGGCCTCCTGGAAAGTGGTCATGTTGAACTATCTATTGATATATTTTTTATTTCCTTTTTTATTTTAATTTATCGTGATGCCGGAGAACTTATTGACTCAGATGGGATGCCTCGGACCGAAAAACATGACCCATTGGGCCCATACGACTAATCTGTGTGTCTCGTGTGAAGCCCGCACAAAAATCATCATAACTTCATGCACAATCGTCTGATTCACCATTATGACCCCAATCCGGAAATATCTCCGTGGGGCGCACGATGAGCAGATGAGCTACAGGCGCATCTAACAAAACCTGTATCTTTGATTTTGGCTATTTTGAAGCCTTATCGTGGCACGAGTTTCACATGAGCATAATTTGCCGTAAATCTCCAATAGGCGTGACCACACCAGCACACCAGGTCCCATGAGAACTATTCAGTTAAGCGAGCTTGGGTGAGAATAGTACTATGATGGATGACCTCCTGGGAAGTCATCGTGTTGAACCATCAATTGATGCCGCCTATTTTATTTACTTTTATTTTTATTTTATTTTATCATTGACACCGGAGAACTTGACGATCAACTCCAAAAACGTCCTTGATGGGATGCCTCGGAGTGAAAAACACGAGCCGTGGGGCCCGCGTGATAGTTCTGCGCATATCATCGGGAGGCCGCACAGAAATTGCCAAAATGTCGCACACGATCATCTGATTCGCCATTATGACCCCAATCCAGAAAGATCTCCTCGGGGCGCCAAGGGCGCATCTAGCAGGACCCGTATCTCCGGTATCGGCTATTTTGAAGCCTTAATGTGGCACGTACGGGTTCCGCATGAGCACAATTTATGGCAAATCTCTAGCGCACCACACCAAAGACACATCACATGAGAATTCGCTAAGTTGTTTGGGTGAGAGCAGTATTATGGTGGGTGACCTCCTGGAAGTCATGTTCAACCATATGTTGATGCCGTCAATTTTATTTACTTTTATTTTTATTTTATTTTATCGTTGACGAAGGAGAACTTGACGATCGACTTCAAAATGTCATCAATCGGATGCCTCAGACTGAAAAATATGAGCTGTGGGGCCCACGAGGCTGATCCACACAGCTCGTGCGAAGGCCACACAGAAATCGCCATAAGTTTGTGCACGATCATCCGATTTGCCATTATGACCCCAATTCAGAAAGATTTTCGCGGGGTGCACTACTCGTAGATGGCCACATTTGGTGACCGTATCTCTCGATTTCTAGTTCAAACCTTTCTACGACACAAAGCTTCCTCATGAGCACAATTTGTTCAGCATGACCACACACCAAAACGCCGATCACATGAGAACTCTTCGCTTACATGTTTAGCAAGACTATGATGGGAGACCTCATAGGAAATCACTGTGTTGAACCATTTATTGATGTCGCCCATTTTATTTCCTTTTATTTTTATTTTATTTTACCAGACGCCGAGAACTCACGATCGACTCAAAATGTCACTAATGGGATGCCTCGATTGAAAAACAATTATTGGGCCCATGCGATGCATGCGCGGCTACAAGGAAATTTCCATAACATCAATCATCGCCATTATGACTAATCTGGAAAGATCGTGAGATGACAATGAGATGAGCCTGAGGCGGGACCATATATCTAATTTTAGCTATTGCGAATCCTTACCGTGGCAAGGATGGGTTCCGGATGAGCATAATTTACGGCAAATCTCCAGCGAGAGCGACCGCATTAGCACACCAGATCCCCTAAGAACTCTTCGCTAAGCGAAGCGAGCAAAGATATGATGGTGACCTCCTGGTTGAACCATCTCTGATGCCACCCATTTTATTTCTTTATTTTTCTATTTTAATTTATCATTGATGCCAGAGAACTCGGAGATCAACTCCAAAAATGTTATAGATGGGATGCCTCAAACTAAAAAAAAACATCCGTGTCTCTCTTGAGGCTGTACATAAATAGCCATAACTTCGTGCACGATCATCCGATTCGACATTATGACCTCAATATGAAAAGATCTCTGCGGGGCGCACCACGCATAGTTGTGCTAAAAGCACATCTAGCGAGACTCGTATCTCCGATTTCGGCTATTTTGAAGCCTTATCGCAACACGGACGGGTTCCGGATGAGCTCAATTTATAAAATCTCAAGACCACCCCACCGATCCTATGAGAACTCTGTTAAGTGCTTAAGCATAACTATGATGGGAGACTTCTTGGGAAGTCATCGTGTTGAATCATTTATTGATGTCGCCCATTTTATTTATTTTTATTTTTAATTTATTTTAACGTTGACGTCGGAGTACTCGACGATTGACTCCGAAAATGTCATGGATGGGATACCTCGGACTGAAAAACATGAGTCGTGGGGCCGACGCGCCGACCATGTCTCATAAAATTGCCATAACTTCAACGCGACGCTCATTCATGCCACTATGATCCCAATCTGGAAAGATCTTCGCGATGATGAATAGATGACCAGAGCTCCGTAGGATATCTCCAATTTTGATCAAGCCTTATCGAGGCATGGACGGGTTTCGCTTGAGTACAATTTGTGAAAAGTCTCCAGCGAAAATGACCGCACAAGCACACCATATCCTATGAGAACTCTTCAGTTAACCGTGCTATTATGATGGGTGATCTCTTGGGAAGTCGTCCTGTTGAACCATCCTGCCCATTTTATTTCCTTTTTTATTTTATTTTACCATTGACGCTAGAGAACTCATCAATCGACTCTAAAAATGTCATTGATGGGATGCCTCGGACTAAAAAACATGAGCCGTGGGGCCCACGTGGCTGATTCGCATGTCTCGTGTGGAGTCCACGCAGAAATCACCATAAATTCATTCATGATATTTCGATTCGCCAATATGACCACAATCTAAAAAGATCTCCATGGGCGACGACGCGTGTGTTGCGGCATCAGAGGGACCCGATTCCATTTTACAAGTTTTACCAAAGAACGAAGTTCGCATGAGCATAATTTGCAAATCTCCAGCGACCGCATAACACATGAGAACTCTTCGCTAAGCGTGCTTGTGTGAGCAAATATGATCGCAACCTATTGGGAAGTCGCCGGTTAAACCATGTTGATGCCGCCATTTTATTTTATTTTTATTTTATTTTATCATTGAAGAACTTGGAAATCGACTCAAAAAACATTGTATGATGGATGCCTACTCGAGAAACACGATCCATGGGTCCATGTCGATCCGCATCTCGCGTGAGGCCGCAGAAATCACCATAACTTCACGCACGATCGTCCGATTCGTTATGACCCCAATCCGAAAAGATCTCCATGGGGCGCATGACGTGTAGATGAGCCACAGGAGCATCTGGCGGGACCCATATATCCGATTTTGGCTATTTTGAATCCTTACCGTGACATAGACAGGTTCCAAATGAGCATAATTTGTGGGAAAACTCAAGCGACTACACCAGGGCATCCGCGTGACACGATTCCCATTTCGCTACTTTGACGCAGCACGGCATGTTCATGAGCATAATTTGGAAAGTCTCCAGAGCCATCGCATCGCACATTCTATGAGAACTCTTAGTTAAGCTGCAGAGCAATACTATGATAGGTGACCTCTGGGAAGTCATCGTGTTGAACCATCTGATGTACCATTTTATTTCTTTTTTTATTTTACTGTTGATGTTGGAGAACTCGATGATCGACTCTGAAAACGTCATTAATAGGATGCCTTGTAATGAAAAATGCAATACATTGGGCCCACGTGGCTGATTCACGCGTCTTGTGTGGAGGCCACACGAAAATTGCCATAAATTTGCGCACAATCTTCCGATTCACCAATATGACCCCAATCCGGATAGATCTCCATGACACGATGTTGCGCAAGGCGACCTGGATCTCCATTTTGGCTAGTTTGAAGCCTTACTACAGCATGGATGAGTTCTGCATGAGCACAATTTGGGGCAAATCTCCGGGCGCCACTGATCACATGAGAACTTCGCTAAGCATGCGGAGCAAAGTATGATGGGAAACCTCCTTGGAAGTCGTCGTGTTGAGCCATTTATTGATGCGCCCATTTTATTTCCTTTTATTTTACCGCTGAGAACTCGACAATCGACTCCGAAAATGTCATCGATGGGATGACTCGGACTAAAAAACATGAGCCATGGGGCCCACTAGGCTAATCCACGTGTCTCATGTGGAGGCTGCACGGGAATCAACATAACTTCATGCACGATCATCTGATTCACCATTATGACCCCAATCCGGAAAGATCTCTGCGGGGTGCACGTCACGTAGATGAGCCCCAAGCACGTCTAGTGGGACACGCATCTCCTATTTTAGCTATTTGAAGCCTTACCATGGCACGGATGGGTTCCACATAGCATAATTTGCAGCAAATCTCCAGCGGGGGTGACCGCACAAGCATACCAGATCCCATGAGAACTCTTCAGTTAAGCATGCTTGGGCGAGAGCAGTACTATGATGGGTGACCTCTTGGGAAGTCATCGTGTTGAACCATCTATTGATGCCGCCATTTTATTTCCTTTATTTTTATTTTATTTTACCATTGATGCTGGAGAACTCGTCAATCGACTCAAAAAATGTCATCGATGGGATGCGCTCGATCAAAAAACATGACCGGCTCTCAGAGGTCGACGCCTCGTGTGGAGGCCACACAAAATCACCATAACCGCACGCATCTTCCGAGGCCATTATGACCCCAATCGAAAGATCTCTGGGGGAGCATGATGCGATGAGCCGCAGAGCATCTCTGACGATCTCCATTTTGGCTAGTTTGAAGCCTTATCACTGGACCACCGGGTTTCTCATGAGCACAATTTGCTAAAAGTCTCCTAATAGTGACCACACCACATCCTATGAGACCTCTTCAAGTTGCTTGAGAGAGCGAATGATGAGTGACCTCCTAGGAAGTGGTCGTGTTGAACTATCTATTGATGTCACACTTTTTATTTCCTTTTATTTTTATTTTTATTTATCATTGACGTCAGAGAACTCGGCGATCGACTCCGAAAATATCATATATGGGATGCCTCGGACTGAAAACATGACCCATTGGGCCCACACGACTAATCCGCATGTTTTGTGTGTAGCTCTCACGAAAATTACAATAACTTCACGAACGATCATCCAATTCGCCATTATGACCCCAATCCAGAAAGATCTCCGGGCGACAACGAAGAGATGAGCTGCATCTAACAAAACCGATCTCCGATTTCGGCTATTTTGAAGCCTTGTCGCGACGCACGAAGTTCCACTGAGCATAATTTGTCAGAATCTCCTAGTAAAGACCGCAAGACCCCAGTCCCATGAGAACTATTCAAGCGAAGCTTGGGTGAAACGGATGGATGACCTCCTGAGAAGTCGTGTTGAACCATCTGTTGATGCCACCCATTTTATTTACTTTTATTTTTATTTTATTTTATAGTTGACTCCGGAGAACTCACAATCAACTCAAAATTCCCTTGATGGGATGCCTCGGAGTGAAAAACAGAGTGGGGCCCGCGCGATAGATCTGCGCATCTCGTGGGGAGGCCGCACAGAAATCGCCAAAATGTCGCACACGATCGTCCAATTCGCCATTATGACCCCAATCTGAAAAGATCTCCATGGGCGCATGACGCATGATATGCGGGCGCATCTGGGACTCGTATCTCCGAGCATCGGCTTTAAGCCTTAATGCGCACGCGGTTCCGCATGAGCACAATTTATGAAAATCTCTAGCTGGCGACCACACCAAAGACACCGATCACATGAAAATTCTTAGTTGGCGTGTTGGAGAGATATGGTGGGTGACATCCTGGGAAGTCATGTTCAACCATATGTTGATGCCGCCAATTTTATTTACTTTTATTTTTATTTTATTTTACCGATGACGACGGAGAACTCGACGATCGACTTCAAAAACATCGTCAATCGGATGCCTCATACTGAAAAACATGAGCTGTGGGGCCCAAGGCTAATGAAAGGCCACACGAATCATATAACTTTGTGCACGATCATCCATTCTCATTATGACCCCAATCCGGAAAGATCTTCATGCCCACTTCGCCAATGGCACATTTCGCACGTATCTCTATTGGCTATTTTGAAACCTTTCACACACAGCTTCACATGAGCACAATTTAAAAATTTTCGCAGACCACAAAGAAACCGATCACATGAGAACTCTTCGACATGTTTGGCCGAGAGCGATGATGGGCGACCTAGAAATCGCGTTGAACCATCTGTTGATGCCGCCCATTTTATTTCCTTTTATTTTTATTTTATTTTACCGTTGACGCCAAGAAGTCGGCGATCGACTCCGAAAATGTCGATGATGGGATGCCTCAGATTGAAAAACATGACCCATGGGGCCCACGAGGCTGATCCGCGCGTCTCGTGCGGAGGCCGCAAGGAAATCTCCACGCACGATCGTCCGATTCACCATTATGACCCCAATCCGGAAAGATCTCCAATGACGATGAGCCGCATGCTCATGACCCGAGATTTATTTCGCTATCATAATCCTTACCATGGCAAGGATGGGTTCCGGATGAGCATAATTTACGATAAATCTCGAGAGAGGACAGATTAGCAGCATCCCTAAGAACTTTTAAGCGAGCTTAGCGAGCATTATGATGGGTGACCTCCGGGAAGTCATCGTGTTGAACCATCTATCGATCCCACCCATTTTATTTCTTTTATTTTATTTTATCGTTGACGCCGAGAACTTGGTGATCAACTCGATCGAAAAACATGATGGGATGCATCATCGATTGAAAAACACGAAGTCGTAATGCCGCGCGGATGCGAGCGCATGGAAATCGCCATAACATTTCACGATCATTACACCATTATGACCCCAATCCAAAGATCTCGCACGGAAAGCGATGACCGCAGACGACTGTCAGACCAGATCTTCGATTTTGGCTATTTCGAAGACTTACCGTGATAGGTATGGGTTCCGCATGAGCACAATTTGTAAAAATCGCCGGGCGCAGACGAACACACTGATCCATGAGAACTATTTAGTTAAGCCAGCTTGGGTGAGAGTAGTACTATGATGGGTGACCTCCTCGGAAGTCGTCGTGTTGAACCATCTGTTGATGTCGCCCATTTTATTTCCTTTTATTTTTATTTATTTTATCATTGATGTCAGAGAACTCGGATCGACTCGAAAATCTTGATGGGATGCCTGACCGAAAAAAACACGGGGCCCACGTCGATCTACGCTGTGTGGAGGCTGCTTGAAAATCGCTATAACTTTCATGACGTCCGATTCGCCATTATGACCCCAATCCAAAAGATCTCAGCATGATGACGAATGAGCCGCAGGCATCGGGACTCGATCTCGATGCTATTTCAATCTTTACCGCAGACGGGTTCCGGATGAGCATAATTTGTCGCAAACGACCGCGACCCGCATCTCATGAGAACTCTTTAAGCGTGCTTGGGCAAGAGCAGTACTATGATGGGTGACCTCCTAAGAAGTCATCGTATTAAACCATCTATTGATGCCACATTTTATTTCTATATTTTATTTTATTTTATCAGTGCAGAGAACTCAATCGACTCAAAATGTTGTGGATGAGATGCCTCATACTGAAAAACATGAGCTGTGGGACCCACGCGGCTGATCCGCATGTCTCGTGTGGAGGCTGTACAAAAATCACTATTACTTCGCGCACGATCGTCGATTTGCCATTATGACCCCAATCTAAAAGATCTGAGACACACGGCGAGCAGTGTATCCGCACCAGATCTCGATTTTGGCTATTTCAATCCTTACCTACACGATGGGATGAGCACAATTTCAAATCCGCCAACCACCGCAACACACCAAATCCCATGAGAACTCTTCGCAGCATGCTTGGGCGAGCGATATAATGGGTGACCTCATCAGAACCATCTGATGCCGCACATTTTATTTCCTTTTATTTTTATTTTATTTTACCGTTGATGCCAGAGAACTCAGAGATCGACTCCGAAAATATCATCGATGGGATGCTCTCGAAAAAAAACACAAGTCGGGGCCCACCGATCAACGATCTTGTGTGGAGGCCACTAAAAATCATATAACTTCACGCATCATCATCGATTCACCATTATGAGTTCAATCTGAAAGATCTAAAGATACATAGATGAGCACGCATCGCGGACATATCTCCGTTCAAGCCTTACCGACTGATGGGTTCGCATGAGCAATTAAGGCTCCGAGCGACCGCACGCACACCGGATCTATGAGAACTCTTCAATTAAGCATGCTTCGCGAGCAAAGACTATGATGGTGATCTCTGGGAAGTCGGTTGAACCATCTGTTCATGCCCATTTTATTTCCTTTATTTTTATTTTATTTTATTTACGGAGAACTTGATCGACTCCAAAAATGTTATATATGGCATGCCTCGAAAAAATAGTGGCAATGCAATGATCAGCATCTCGTAGAGGCGCGACATATGACTTATGCATCGTCGATTGCCATTATGATGCCAATCCGAAAGATCTCCATGGGGGCATGATGCGATGCCAAAAGCACATCAGTGGACCTTGGCCCATCGTGTTGATGTGCATTTTATTTCCTTTTATTTATATTTTATTTTATACACCGAGAACTCGATCGACTCATCATCATCGATGGGATGCCTCATTGAAAAACATGAGCCGTGGGGCCCATTAATCACCCCATGTGGAGTCCGATGAAAATCGCCATAACTTCACGCACCATCGATTGCCATTATGACCCAATCAAAGATCTCGTGCGACGATGCGACGCTGAATGAACCCATATCTCTGGAAGTCATCGTATTAAACGATCTGTTGATGCCACCCATTTTATTTCCTTTTATTTTTATTTTATTTTACCATTGACACGAGAGAACATGACGATCGACTCTGAAAATGTCATTGATGGGATGCCTCGAATTATAAAACACAAGCGTAGCCCACTACGATCGCTATCTCGTGGAGGCCGAGTAATCGCCATAACTCACATCATCTCGATTCGCCATTATGACCCCAATCCGAAAGATCTGCAGAGCGCACGACGTAGATGAGCAAGCGCATGGACCGGGGATTCTTTCGTTTATTACAAAGCCTTACCGCAACATGGACGGGTTCCACATGAGCAAAATTTATGGCAAATCTGGGGAGACCACAACACCGCATCCCATAAGAATTATTCGTAAGAGTGCTTGGGAGAGAGAGCGACTATGATGGAGACCTCTTGGGAAGTCATTGTGTTGAACCATCTATTGATGTCACCATTTTATTTCCTTTTTTATTTTATTTTTACCGCCGACGGAGTACTTGATCGACAAAATGTCATAAATGGGATACCTCGACCAAAAACACAAGTCGTACGACCCCTGCCTCGTGGGAAGAAAAACACCATAACTTCATGCACATAATTCGTCATTATGACCCTGAAAGATCCCGGTGACGACACATGTGATGTCAGGACACGTATCTTTGATTTTGGTTATTTCAAAGCCTTGTCGCGGTACGGATGGGTTTCACATAAGCATAATTTGCTACAAATCTCCAAATGCGGCACGCCACCGACACATAGAACTCTTTAGTTAAGCGTGCTTGGGCAAGAGCAGTACTATGATGGGTGACCTATAGGAAGTAGTCGTGTTCAACTTTATATTGATGCCGCCCATTTTATTTCCTTCTATTTTTATTTTATTTTACCATTGATGTCGGAGAACTCGACGATCAACTCCGAAAGAGTCATAGTTTGGGTGCCTCGGACTCGAAAACATGAGCTGTGGGACCCACGCGACTGATCCGCATGTCTCGTGCGGAGGCCGCATGAAAATCGCCAAAGTTTGCGCAAGGTCATCTGATTCCTCATTATGACCCCAATCCGGAAAGATCTCCGCAAGGCACACGATGCACAGATGAGCCGTAGGCGCATCTATCAGGACCCATATATCTGATTTTGGCTATTTGGAATCCTTATCGTGGCATGGACGGGTTTTGGATGAGCATAATTTGCGACAAATCTCCGGCGACCGCAAGACACCAGATCCCATGAGAATTCTTCAGTTAAGCTTGCTTGGATGAGAGCAGTACTATGATGGGTAATCTCCTAGGAAGTCGTCGTGTTGAACCATTTTTTTTTGCCGCCCATTTTATTTTATTTTATTTTTATTTTATTTTACCATTGACGTCGCAAAACTTAGAGATCAACTTCAAAAATGTCATCGATGGGATGCCTCGTGAAAAACATCCATGTCCGCGTGTCTCATGAGGCCATGAAACCATAACTTTGTGCATGATCATCCGATTCGCCATTATGACCCCAAACCGAAAAGATCTTTGGGCACGGATGGTGCTGACCATGACAGATTCTCCATTTTGGATATTTTGCCGTGGCATAATGAGCATAATTTATGAAAAGCTCCGGCGCACACACCATATCCCATGAAAACTCTCGCTGCGTTCTTGGGAGAGAGAAGAGCTATGATGGGTGACCTCCAGTCATCGTGAACCATCTAATGTCACCCATTTTATTTGCTTTTTTTGTATTTTATTTTAATGTTGATGCTAGAGAATTCAGCGATTGACTCCGAAAACATAATTGATGGGATGCTTCAGACTGAAAAACATGAGCCGTGGGGCCCACTAAGCTGATCCGCGCATCTCGTGTGGAGGCCACACAGAAATCACCTCAACTTCATGCATGATCATCTGATTCGCCATTATGACCCCAATCGGGAAAGATCTCGCGAAGCGCAGAGCGCCATGAGACCCGCATCTCTAATATTGGCTATTTTGAAGCTTTACCACGACACGGACGAGTTCTAAATGAGCATAATTTACAACAAATCTCCAGCGAGCACGACAACACCGACACACCAAATCTCATGAGAACTCTTCAGTTAAGTTTGCGAGCGATATGATTGACCTCGAAGTGTTGAATGATCTGCTGATGCCACCCATTTTATTTTCTTTTATTTTTATTTTATTTTACCATTGATGCGAGAACTTCGAGATCGACTCAAAATGTCATCGATGGGATGCCTGACGAAAAAACATGAGTGGGGCCCACACGGCTAATCGCGTCTCGAGACATGAAAATCACCATAACTTTGCACACGCATCGGATTCACCATTATGACCCGAAAAAAATCTTGGCGCACGACGTAGATGTCCTCGCACATCTAGCGGGACCGTATCTCGATTTTGGCTAGTCAAGCTCATCACGACGTGAGCCATGAGAAAATCTGGCAAATCTAGCTGACCAAAGACATCGATCCATGAGAACTCTTCAGTTAAGCATGCTTGAGAGCAATACTATGATGGGTGACCTCCTAGAAAGTCTTCGTGTTGAACCATCTGTTGATGCTACCCATTTTATTTGTTTTTATCTTATTTTATAGTTGACGCCGAGATCTGATCGACAAAATGTCATGGGATGCCTCAAAAAAACTGAGTATCACGTGGTCGATCCGGTCTCGTGTGGAGGTCATTCACCATAACTTCGTCCATGATCGCCCCATTCGCCATTATGACAATATGATGAGTAGATGAGCCACAACGACCGGGACCCGATCTCCATTTACTTTGAAGAGCACAATTTGCAAAAGAAATCTCCGCCGAGGGTGACCGCATCAAAGACACCGCATCCCATGAGAAATATTCGCCATGAAGCTTGGAGAGAGTACTATGATGGGTGACCTCCTGTGAAGACATCGTGTTGAACCATTTGTTGATGCCGCCCATTTATTTCCTTTTATTTTATTTTATTTTATCATCGACACGAGAACTCGATCGACAAAAATGTTGTCGATGGGATGCCTGAAAAAATACGTGGTTGTGGGGCCCACAAATGATCCGTGAGGTGGAGGCTACACGGAAATCGCCATAACATGCATCATCGTCCATTCGCTATGACCCACCGAAAAAAATCTTGTGGGCGACGACGATGATAAGCCGCACATCTCGCATGACCCATATCTCTGATTTTGACTATTTCGAAGCATTACCGTGGCACGGACGGGTTCGGATGAGCTCAATTTGCAGCAAATCTCCAGCGGGCATGACCGCACCAACACACCATATCCCATGAGAACTCTTTAGTTAAGCGCCAAGAGAGCAAGACTGATGGGACCTATCGATGCCACCTATTTTATTTCTTTATCTTTCTTTTTATTTTACCGCTGACGCCAAGAACTCTGATCGACTTCAAAACATCATCAATGGGATGCTTCAGACTGAAAAACATGAGCCGTGGGGCCCACTGGTTGATCTCATCTCGTGGGAGGCCACACGAAATCACCATAACTTCACGCATGATCGTCGATTTGCCATTATGAAAGATCTCAGGTAGAGCATACGGCGCAGATGTGTCAAAGCACATATGCGGGCCGTATCTCAATTTTGATGATGAAGCCTTCTGACGGCCGAGACGGGTTCGCATGAAACCTGATTTGAAATCTATTGTGGGTGCAATGCTTAGCACAGATCACATGAGAACTCTCTTGATTAAGCGTGCTTGAAGCGAGAAGCGATCTTATGATGGAGACCTCACGGGAAGT
This sequence comes from Cymbidium sinense, assembly GCA_021442155.1. Classification (NCBI taxonomy): domain Eukaryota; kingdom Viridiplantae; phylum Streptophyta; class Magnoliopsida; order Asparagales; family Orchidaceae; genus Cymbidium; species Cymbidium sinense. The sequence continues at coordinate 81,593,703 of CM038219.1, read as the reverse complement.
CATCGTGTTGAACCATGTTGATGCCGCCCATTTTATTTTATTTATTTTATTTTATTTTCGTTGATGTTGTAGAACTTCGAGATCGACTCACGAAAAATTGTCGACCGATGGGATGCCTTGGGTGAAAAAAGATGACGTGGGGCCCGCGTGGCGATCCGCATCTCGTGTGGAGCCGCTGACAAAACTGTGCATGATCTTCGATTGCCATATGACCCCAATCCAAAAGATCTCCATACGCATGATGCGCGAAGCTCTTCTGAGCATCTGGCGGGATCGTATCTTGATTTAATTAGCATTACGAGCGCGGGCGAGTTCATGAATTGTGCAAATCTTCAATGGGCATGACCGCGCAACACATGAGAACTCTTGATTAAGCGTGCTTGAAGCGAGCTATGATGGTTGACCTCCTGGGATGTCGTCGTGTTGAACCATCTGTTAATGCCGCCCATTTATTTCCTTTTATTTTCAATTTATTTTATCGTTAATGTCGGAGAACTCGGCGATCGACTCGAAAATGTCATTGGGATGCCTCGGTGAAAAACACTAACCGTGGGGCCCCATCTAATATCGCATCTCGTCGAGGCCATTCACCACACGCACGATCGTCCGATTCACCATTATGACCCAATCGGAAAGATCTCGAGAACGCGCAGATGTGTAAGCATATCTGGCGGGACTATCTCCGATTTTGGCTATTTGAAGCCTTGCGTAGCGCGGCGGGTTCATGAGCACAATTTCTGCAAATCTCGCGTGACCGCCGCCCAAATCACATGAGAACTCTTGATTAAGCGTGCTTGGCGAAGCGATCTTATGATGGGTGACCTCCTCGGAAGTCATTATGTTGAACAATCTGTTGACCTGGCCCATTTTATTTCATTTTATTTTTATTTTATTTTATCGTCGGAGAACTTCGATGATCGACTCAAAATGTCATTGATGGGATGCCTCGGACTAAAACACGAGTGGGGCCAGATTGCGCGCGTCCATAAAATAACCGTCACGAGGCCGATTCGATTATGACCAATCGGAAAGATCTCCGGGTGCGATGCATAGATGAACCACGAGCATCTGGCGGGACCCATATCTCGATTTTGGCAATTTTGAAGCACCCGCAACGCGGTGGGTTACGCATGAGCACAATTTATGACAAATCTTGCGGCCGCACCGGCACTCGGATCACGAGAACTCTTGATTAAGTGCTTGGGGCGAGAGAATCTTATGATGGGTGACCTCTGAAGTCATCGTGTTGAACCATCGGTTGATGCCATTTTATTTCCTTTTATTTTTATTTTATTTATCATTGGCTGAACTTCGGTGGACTCGAAAATATCATTGATGATGCCTCGGGGAAAAACATGAGATGTGGGACCCACATGACTAATCCGTGCATCTCGTGTGGAGCCCGCACGAAAATCACCGTAACTTCATGTACGATCGTTCGATTCTCCATTATGAGCCCAATCTGGAAAGATCTCTGCGGGGCGCACGATGCACAGATGAGCCGCAGGCGCATCTTGCGTAACCCGTATCTCCGATTTTGGCTATTTTGAAGCCTTACCGTGACATGGACGAGTTCTAGATGAGCACAATTTACGGCAAATCTCTAGCGAGCGGCACCGACACCGGATCCCGTGAGAACTCTTGATTAAGCATGCTTGGCGAGAGCGATATGATGGGTGACCTCACGGAAGTCGCCGTGTTGAACCATCTGTTGATGCGCCCATTTTATTTCCTTTTATTTTATTTTATCATTGGCGCGGAGAACTTCGGCGATCGACAAAACGTTATTGATGGGATGCCTGGTGAAAACACGGCCGTGGGGATGCGGCGATCTCGTGTGGAGGCCGCGAAATGATCATAACTTCACCCGCGATCATCGATTAGCCATTATGACCCCAATCGAAAGATCTTGAGTGGCCGACGCATATATGAGCCGCGCATCGCGGTATCTCCGATTTTTATTATTTTGAAGCCTTACGCGGCGGATGGGTTCGCATGAGCACAATTTGGCGGCAAATCTCGGTGTGCGACCATCGAATGAGAACTCTTGATTAAGCGTGCTTGGCGAGTATCTTATGATGGGTGACCTCTTGGGAAGTCGTGTTGAACCCATTGATGCCCATTTTATTTTCATTTATTTTATTTTATTTTACCATTGATGCCAGAACTTCGGCGACTCAAAATGTCATCAATGGGATGCCTCGGACTTAAAATCGTGGGGCCCGAGATTGATCCGCGCATCTCGTGTGGAGGCCGCACGAAAATCTCCATAACTTCGCACATGATCGTCCGATTCACCATTATAACCCCAATCCCAAAAGATCTCTGCGGGGCACACGGCATGCAGATGTGTCGCATCGCGCTCAGGCGTATCTCTAATTTGGCTATTTGAAGCCTTACCACGCGACGGGTTCGCATGAGCACAATTTGGCAAATTTCTCCGGCCACCACACCAGATCCCGAACTCTTGATTAAGCGTGCTTGGGAAGCGATCTTATGATGGGTGACCTCTTGGGAAGTCATCGTGTTGAACCATCTGTTGATCGCCCATTTTATTTCTTATTTTTTTTATTATTTCTCGTTGATGGAGAACTTCGGTGATCGACTCAAAATCATCGTTGATGGGATGCCTGGGCGAAAAACACAATCGTGGGGCCCACGGCGTCGGCGTGTTTAGTGTGAGCCGCACAAAATTTCCATAACTTCATCGATCATTTGATTCACCATTATGACCCCAATGAAAGATCTCCAGGCGGCAGCCGAGATGTCAGCGTATCTGGAGGGACTGTATCTCCGATTTGGCTATTTTGAAGCCTTATGGCCGGGTTTGAATGAGCATGAGCAAATCTCTGAGACCCCACACACCGGATCATGAGAACTCTTGATTAAGCGTGCTTGCGAAGCGATCTTATGATGGGTGACCTCCTGCGAAGTCATCGTGTTGAACTATCTGTTTATGCGGCCATTTTATTTCCTTTAATTTTTATTTTATTTTAGCATTGATGCCGGAGAACTCGGTGATATACTCTAAAAACGTTGTTGATCGGATGCCTGGTGAAAAAACTCATCGTGGGGCCCGTGGGATCTGCGTCTGTCGCGGGCGCCGCGAAATCGCCATAACTTCACGCGATCATCGATTTGCCATTATGACTGAATATCTCAGTGGCGCACGACATAGAGATACTACATCGGGCGAGACTTGTCTCCGATTTCTATTTCAGCCTTACGAGGCGGATGGGTTACGCATGAGCACAATTTGACAAATCTTGTGGCGCATCGCATCAACACACCGGATCACATGAGAACTCTTCATTAAGCGTGCTTGGGAGAGAAGCGATCTTATGATGGGTGACCTCACGGGAAGTCGTCGTGTTGAACCATCATTGTTAAAATCTCTCATTTTATTTCCTTTTATTTTTATTTTATTTTACCGTTGACGCTGGAGAACTTGGCGATCGACTCGAAAATGTCATTGATGGGATGCCTCAGATTGAAAAACACGAGCTGTGGGACCCACACGGCTAATCCATGCATCTCGTGCGGAGGCCGCACGAAAATCACCATAACTTCACACACGATCGTCCGATTCACCATTATGACCCAATCTGAAAATATCCAGGGGCACGGCATAGATGAGCGCGAGCAACACCCATATCTCCGATTTCTGCTTTTTTGAAGTCTTACGCGGCCTCGGGTTCCCGGATGAGCACAATTTGCAAATCTCTGGCGAGTACCGCACCGGCTGCCATCCGAGAACTCTTTAATTAAGCGTGCTTGGAAAGCTATGATGGGTGACCTCACAGGAAGTCATCGTGTTGAAACTATCTTGATGCCCATTTTATTTCCTTTTATTTTATTTTATTTTACCATTGTGAGAACTTCGGTCGACTCAAAATGTCATTGATGGGATGCCTCGGTGAAAACACAGTGTGGGGACCATCACGGCGATCCCACATCGTCGGAGGCCACACAAAAATCGCCATGTCTTTATGCATGATCATGATTATTTATGACCCCAATTCAAAAGATCTCCACGGCGCGCATATGAATATGAAGCATCTGCCGAACTTGTATCTCCGGTTTGCGGCTATTTGAAGCACCAACACAGTCATGAGAACTCTTCATTAAGCGTGCTTGGGCGAAGCGATCTTATGATGGGTGACCTCAAAGTCGTTGTTGAACCATCTATTGATGCGCCCATTTTATTTCCTTTTATTTTTATTTTATTTTCGTTGATCCGGAGAACTTCGGTCGACTTAACGTCATTGATGGGATGCCTCGGTGAAACAACCCTGGGGCCATGCGGTTGATCCGCGCATCGTGCGGGCGGCCAAAAAAGCGTAATACCACGCACGAACATCGATTCTCCATTATGACCCCAATCAGAAAAAATCTCCATGGGCGCATGCGCGGTGAATGAGGTGCATCTAGCGGGACCCATATCTCTGATTTTGGCTATTTTGAAGCCTTACAGCAACACGGATGGGTTCCATATGAGTATAATTTGTGGAAAATCTCCATTTAGGCGCACAGATCCGAGAACTCTTTTAAGCGTGCTTGGAAACGATACTTATGATGGGTGACCACGGAAGTCGTGTTGAACCATCTGCCATTTTATTTCTTTTATTTTTATTTTATTTTATCTTTGATGTCGAAGAACTCGACAATCAACTCGGAAAATATCATAAATAGGATGCCTCGGACTGAAAAACATGAGCCGTGGGGCCGTGAGGTATCCACGCGATCTCGGATGGAGCGCGAAATCTCCATAACTTCATGCTCGATGGTTCAATTTGTCATTATGAATCAGAAAGATCTCCAGCGGTGCACGATCTTGAGATGTCGGCGCATCTAGGACCGTATCTCCGATTTGGCTATTTTGAAGCTTGGTAGCACATAGGTTCGCATGAGCACAATTTACAAATCTAGGGGAGCGATACACATGAGATCACGAGAACTCTCAGTTAAGCGTGCTTGGGTGAAGCGATCTTATGATGGGTGACCTTGGGAAGTCATCGTTGAACCATTGAACCATTTATTCATTTTATTTCCTTTATTTTTATTTTATTTTATTGGTGGAGAACTTCGGCGATCGACTTTGATGGGATGCCTCGGACTGAAAAACATGAGTCATGGGGCCCACACACTATCCGGCATGTCGTGTGGAGTCCACGCATCGTGATAACACGATCGTCCGATTAGCATTATGACTCAGGAAAGATCTCGCGGGGGCACGGCGATGTGCAAGCGGGTCCGTATCTCTTATTGGCTATTTGAAACATTACCACGCGCGGGTTCACATGAATGGCGAGGCGACACAACACAGATCCATGAGAACTCTTGATTAAGCGTGCTTGGCGAGAAGCGATGTATGATGGGTGACCTCTTGGGAAGTCATCGTGTTGAACCATCTTGATATCGCCCATTTTATTTCCTTTTATTTTTTATTTTATTTTCTTGATGCTTCGGAACTCATTGATTGACTCTGAAAATGTTGTAGATGGGATGCCACGGGCTGAAAAACATGAGCCATGGGGCCCACTCAGCTGATCTGCGCATCTCGTGTGGAGGCCGCACAAAAATCATCATAACTTCGCACACGATCATCCGATTTTCCATTATGACCCCAATCCGAAAAGATCTCCGTGGATACGATGCCTTGAATGTGCGAGCATTTGGCGGGACCGTATCTATTTTGCTTTTGAAGCCTTACCCGGCGGGCGGGTTCGAATGACAATTTGCGGCAAAATCTCGGGGCGACCGCACTAGTACACCAGATCCCATGAGAACTCTTCAGTTAAGCGTGCTTGGAGAAGCGATTATGATGGGTGACCTCAGGAAGTCGTCATGTTGAACCATCATTGATGCCACCCATTTTATTTCCTTTATTTTTATTTTATTTTACCGTTGAGAACTTCGGCGATCAACTAGAACATTGACTCAGACATTGTTGATGGGATGCCTCGTGAAAAAACATGAGCGAGGCCCCTGATTAATTGGCGCGTCGTGTGGAGGCGCACGAAAATCACCATAACTTCGCGCCCGATTTGATTCACCAGATGACCTCAATAAAAGATCTCAGGGGCGAGCGAGATGACTTGCATCTGGGGACATCTCGATTTTTATTTGAAAACCTTACCACGGCATGGGCGGGTTTATAGATGAGCACAATTTGTGAAAATCTCCGGCCAGCGTGGCCATAGAGATCATGAGAACTCTTGATTAAGCGTGCTTGGGTGAGCAACTATGATGGGTGACCTCTTGGGAAGTCATCGTGTTGAACCATCTATTAATCCCATTTTATTTCCTTTTATTTTTATTTTATTTTATCATTGATGCGGGAAGAGAATCGACTTGAAAACATCGATGGGATGCCTCGACTAAAAATGAGCGAGGGGCCACGCTTGATCATCGTCGTGTGGAGGCCGCGAAATCGCCATAACTTCATCGCGGTCGTCGATTCTCCATTATGACCCAATCGAAAGATCTCCAGGCGCCGCGATGTACAAATGTGCGCGCATCGAGGACGTATCTCGATTTTGGCTAGTTGAAGCCTTACCGCGGCGAATGAGTTCGCATGAGCATAATTTACAAAATCTCCGGTAGGGCTCGCACCCACATCATATCCATGAGAACTCTTGATTAAGCGTGCTTGGGCGAGAAGCGATTATGATGGGTGACCTCTTGGAAGTCGTGTTGAACCATCTATTGATGCCACCATTTTATTTTTATTTTATTTTTATTTTATTTTACCATTGGCTCGAGAACTTCGATCGACTCCGAAAATGTCATTGATGGGATGCCTGACTAAAACATGAGCCAAGGGCCATCGTGTGTGTCTTGTGTGGAGGCCACGAAAATCACAACCGTGCATATCGTCATTCGTCATTATGACCCCAATCAGAAAGATCTCCCGAGGCGCTGGCATAAATGTGATGGCGCATCTGGCGGACGTATCTCCGATTTTTGGCTATTTGAAGCCTTACGGCATGGAAGGGGTTCGCATGAGCACAATTTGTGGCAAATCTCCGGTAGCGACGCACCACCACACCATATCACGAACTCTTGATTAAGCGTGCTTGAAGCGATATTATGATGGGTGACCACTGAAGTCATCGTGTTGAACCATCTATTGATGTCACCCATTTTATTTCCTTTTATTTTATTTATTTTTTTATCATTGACAGAAAAACTTCGATCGACTCAGAAAATGTCGATGGGATGCCTCTTGAAAAAACACATGTGGCCCATGGGCGATCGCATCTCATGTGGAGGCTACACGAAAATTGCCAGAACTTCGCGCATGATCATCTGATTCATTATTATGATCCCAATTCGGAAAGATCTCTGCGGGGAGCGGCGCAGATGGCGATAAGCATCGCGGACGTATCTCGATTTCGCTATTTGCTACCATGCTTACGGGTTCGGATGACTAATTTGTGGCAAATCTCCGGCGGGAGATCGCACACGGATCCCATGAGAACTCTTGATTAAGTGCTTGGGCAAGAGTAGTACTATGATGGGTGACCTCCTAGGAAGTCGTCGCATTAAACCATCTATTGATATCGCCCATTTTATTTCTTTTTATTTTTATTTCATTTTATCATTGACACCAAAGAACTCGATGATCGACACCAAAAATGTCATCGATGGGATGCCTTGGATGAAAAAACTTGAGCCGTGGGGCATATGTGGTTGATCCGCGCTTCTCATGCGAAGGCCACATGGAAATAACCATAACTTCATGTACGATCATCTGATTCACCATTATGACCCCAATCCAGAAAGATCTCCGCGGGGCGGATGACTTGTAGATCTGGAATTTGTGGCGATGCTCCATTGGGTGTGACGCCGCAGATCAATGAGAACTCTCTTGATTAAGCGTGCTTGGGTGAGAGCAATACTATGATGGGTGACCTCCTAGGAAGTCATCATGTTGAACCATTTATTGATGCTGCCCATTTTATTTCTTTTTATTTTTATTTTATTTTACCATTGACATTGGAGAACTTAGCGATCGACTCAAAAACATCGATGGGATGCCTCGGGCGAAAAACATGGCGTAGACGTGGGCGTCGCATCTCGTCAGGTGCGGAAATAACCATAACTTCATGCGATCGTCTTCGCCATTATGAAAATCTGAAGATCTCGTGGGGCGATGAGATGAAAGCATCTCAGGGACCGATATCTCGATTTGGCTATTTGAAGCCTTACCCGAGCGGATTTCGCATGAGCACAATTTGCAAATCTCAGGGTGCGATAACACCTACCGAGATCTTGAGAACTCTTTTAAGCGTGCTTGAAAATCTTATGATGGGTGACCTCGGGAAGTCATCGTGTTGAACCATCTATTGATGTCGCCATTTTTTTATTTTTTATTTTATTTTTTTCATTGATTTGGAGAACTCGTGATTGACTCAGCGTCATTGATGAGATGCCTCGGTTGAAAACATGAGTCCTTGGCCCACATGGTATCCGCGCATCTGATGTAAACTACGAAAAATGCCATAACTTGTGCGATCATCAAATTCGCCATTATGACCATCGTGTGACCTCTTGGGAAGCGTCGTGTTGAGAATCACGGTGATCGCGACCATTTTATTTCCTTTTATTTTTATTTTATTTTATCATTGACGTAAGAGAACTTGGCAATTGACTCTAAAAATGTCGTAGATGGGATGCTTCGGACTGAAAAATATGGGTGGGCCGCATTAGGCGATCACTCGTCTCGTGTGCCGCGAAATCGCCATAACTTCACCGATGTCGATTCACCATTATGACCAATCAGAAAAGATCTCTTGCGCGCGGCCTGAGATGAGCCGGGCATATCTGGGGACTGTATCTCCGATTGGCTTTGAACTTATGGTACGGACGGGTTCATGAGCATAATTTGCGCAAATCTCGTGAGCGTGACACCACCTAGATCACATGAGAACTCTTGATTAAGCGTGCTTGGGGAGAAGCGATCTTATGATGGGTGACCTCTTGGAAGTCCATTGAACCATTTATTGATGCCCATTTATTTCCTTTTATTTTATTTTATTTTATCGTTGGGAGAACTTGGCGTCGACTCAGAAAATGTCATCGATGGGATGCCTTGGGAAAATAAGCATGGGGCCATGCGCGCGATTTGCGCATATGATGCATGGAAATCATAACTTCATGCATGTCGATTCATTTGCCATTATGATGCCAATCCGGAAGATCTCCATGGGGTGCCGCGGCGATGTAGATGTCGTAGGTGCATCTTAGACCGTATCTCCGATTTTATTTGAAAGCCTTAGCGGCAGACGGGTTTTCGCGAGCATAATTTGCGGTGAATCTCGACGCGGCCGACCACCGGATCACATGAGAACTCTTCAATTAAGCGTGCTTGGGGCGGCGATCTTATGATGGGTGACCTCGCAGGAAGTCGTGTTGAACCATCTGTTGATGCCCCATTTTATTTCCTTTTATTTTTACTTTATTTTATCATTGATGTAGGAGAACTTCGGCGTCGACTCATGTCATTAGATGGGATGCCTTGGTGAAAACAGTAGTGGGGCCCATGCGATTCCCTCATCTCGTGTGGAGCCGCGAAAATTGCCATAACTTCCGCGCCGCGATCGTCGATTCACCATTATGAATCGGAAAGATCTCAGGTGCGGCGATAATATGATGAAGCGCATCTGGCGGGACCCATATCTCATGATTTGGCTATTTGAAGTTACCGAGCAGCGGGTTCCACATGAGCTCAATTTGCAAATCTCTAGCGTGCACGCCGCACAGATCTATGAGAACTCTTGATTAAGCGTGCTTGGGGAAGCGATCTTATGATGGTGACCTTTTGGGAAGTCATCGTGTTGAACCATTTGTTGATACCCATTTATTTCCTTATATTTTATTTTATTTTTTGATACCAGAACTGGCGTCGACTCAAAAATGTCATTGATGGGATGCCTTGGATTGAAAAACATGAGCTGTGGGGCCCCTGCGGTACGTCTCATTGGAGGCACACGAAAATCAAACTTCACGATCATTCGATTTGCAATTATGACCCCAATCTGGAAAGATCTCCACAGGGTGCATGACGCTTAGATATTCTAAAGGCACATTTGGTGGGACCCATTATCTCGATCTTCTGATTGGATGCTAAAATAAAAGTCATGTGCAAAGTTTTAACTATATTTACTTGATTAACTTTTGGTTCTCATAGCACATGAACAAGTTTTAGCCCAAATAAAACTAAATGAAACATCACAAAAGAAGGAGAAAGGAAAAACTATTGCTTTGGTAGTGGAAGATACTAGCAAAGTGAGTGATTTTATTTTTCTCCAATAGAATCATTGTGTGTATTTGAAGGGTTGCTAACTTTGCTAAATGATATCAAATCTTTCACATTTAAACACGACTAATAAACATGTCTTTTTGGTTATTCAAGAACATGTGCATTTTTTCTCTAATTTTCATAATGATCTTAAATGATCCACATGCCCTAATTTGCAATTTCTTATATTAAGTGGAAGAATACCTCTCAATATATTCTTATTATCGCACGATTCTCCATAATGAATTCTAAAAAAATTTACTTTTATTTTAATTTTTATTATATTTTGAATTATTGACTTCCAATTATTGTTTGACATTTTTATGATGGCTTTGAAAATTCTTTGTAAGTGTGAATACAGACTCTAAAAGTACATGTGAAGGAATGCTAGCATGATCAATTGGTTTATTTGGATTGTAGCTATAAATTATCTTAAATGGTGTCATATTGGTGGCCTAAAGATAGTACTATTGTATGCCAACTTAGTTATAGAAAGTTATAAATCCCAATTTCGTAAACTTTTTATCTAATCTAAAAGGTTTCCTAATGTATTTTTCACTACCTCAATTTATCCATCAATTTAGGGTGAAAGGCTAAGAAGATTTTCAGTGTTATGCACATAAACTTTCATAATATTTTCCAAAAATATGGTATAAACTTTACATATTTATCAAAAATAATTCTAAAAGGGAATCCATTTAGTCTAATATCAAAAATAATTCTAAAAGGGAATCCATTCAGTCTAATAATCTCCTTGAAAAATAACTTTGATATATTAAATGCATAATTAGTTTTTGAAGAAGGTATGAAGTGAGTCAACTTATTGAAATAGTCTATGAAAATAAAGATTCTATCATACCCTTTTGGTGTCCCAAGTAACCTAAGTGAAAAATTCATAAAACATCCTTCCAAAGTCTAAATGAAATAAGTAATTTTCCTACTTTTTACTTAATACTTTTGGCTTTTTGGGTGACTACTCTCTCATCATCTCTCTTCAATTATTTTCCAACTAGATGTATTATTTTAGGTTTTTGAAATATCTTGTTACTCCCCTTGAACATACCTCTACCATAATAAATGTTGCATTGAAGTACTAAGAATGTTAATCTCATCCCTTTGTATAAATTTCCATCAATCAATATATAGACACCACTTAAATTATTGAAAAAATAGGTTCTTTTCTGCAAAATCTTAAATTTGTTAGGTGAAAATTTGGGTATACTAAATAATCATCCTTTGGTTACCCACATAAAAAACTCATTTATCGACTCCGAAAACGTCATTGATGAAAAGCCTTGGACTAAAAAAAAAACAGCATGGGATTGCGCTAATCCGAGCATCTTGTGCGAGAGCATGAAAATCACCATAACTTACGATCGTCGATTAGCCATTATGAGCCCAATCGAAAATATCTCAGTGTAGATGAGGTAGCATCTGGCGGATTAATATCTCAATTTTGGCTATTTTGAAGCCTTAGTGACCTTTGTTATGAGCATAATTTGAGGCAAATCTCATGTCCTTTGATCCCATGAGAACTCTTGATTAAGCATGCTTAAGCGATCATAATGGGTGACCTACTAGGAAGTCGCCGTGTTAAACTATTTGTTGATGATCATTTTATTTCTTTTTAATTTTATTTTTTATTTACCATTGGCCTAAGAACTCGGTGATCGACTCAAAATTCGTTGATGGGATGCCTAACTAAAAACATGAGGTGGGACCATGACTCATCCATTGGCGTCGTCGGAGGCCCTGAAATGCCATATCTTCGCGCATAATCTTATGATTATTATGACCCCTACGGAAAGATCTTACGACTCGGATGAGCTCTGGCGACCGTATATCTTATTTATATTACAAATCCTACCGGATAGGTTTGCATGAGCATAATTTGTGCAAATCTCTAGCGGGGGCTAAGATAACCCAGAACTGCGGTTAAGCATGCTTGGGGCGATCTTATGATGAGAGACTTATTTGGAAGTTGTCGTGTTGAACCATATGTTGATGCCGCTCATTTTATTTCCTTTTATTTTTTATTTTATTGGAGAGAACTGCGATGACTCAAATAATGATGAAATGTTTGGGGTGAAAAAATGAGTCTGGGACCCATTGGCTAATCCGCATCTCATTGGAGGCGCAAATCACCATATCATCATGCACGATCATCTGATTCACCATTATGAGGCCAATATGGAAAGATCTCCGCAAGGCGCACGATGCGCAGATGAGCCACATATGCATCTTGCGTGATTCGTATCTCTGATTTTGGCTATTTCGAAGCCTTACTATGATACGGACGGGTTTCGGATGAGCACAAGTTGCGCCAAATTTCTAGCGAGCACAATTACACGAGGACACCAGATCACATGAGAACTCTTGAGTTAAGCGTGCTTGGGCGAGAGTAGTACTATGATGGGCTACCTCTTGGGAAGTCGTCGTGTCGAACCATCTGTTGATGCCACCCATTTTATTTTCTTTCCTTTTTATTTTATTTTACCATTGATGCCGTAGATCTCGGCGATCGACTCCAAAAATGTCGTCGATGGGATTCCTAGTACTAAACAAATATGAGCCACAAGTGCATCTGGCGGGACCCGTATCTCCGATTTTGGTTATTTCGAAGCCTTACCACAACACGGACGGGTTCCGGATGAGCACAATTTCAGGCAAATCTCTAGTGAGCACGATCGCACCAAAACACAAGATCCCATGAGAACTCTTCAATTAAGTGTGCTTAGGCGAGAACGGTACTATAATGGGTGACCTCCTCGAAAGTTATCGTGTTAAAGTATATGTTGATGTCACCCATTTTATTTCCTTTTAATTTTATTTTATTTGCGCAGAGAACTTCGTGATCGACTTCAAAATGTCTTTGATGGGATGCCTGGACTAAAAAAAACACGGCGTGGGGACCATCGACTATCGCCGTAATGTACCGCGGAAATATATATATCGCGATCGTCGATTATAATGACCCTATCGAAAACATCTCTGCGGGGCACGACTTAGATGAGCATAAGCGCATATGGACCGATATCTCAATTTTGGTATCAAATTACTGACACTTGGTTCCATGAGCACAATTTTTGTCAAATCTCTAGCGGGGTGGCGCACCGGCCTTAAACCATGAGAACTCTTGATTAAACATGCTTATCTATGATGGGAGACCTCTTGGGAAGTCATCGTGTTGAACCATCTATTGATGCTGCCCATTTTATTTTCTTTTTTTTATTTCACGGTTGACGCTGCAGATCTCGGCGATCGACTCCGAAAATGTTGTCGATGGGATGACTCGGACTAAAAAACATGAGCCATGGGGCCCACATGGCAGATCCTTGCGTCTCTTGTGGAGGTTGCACGGAAATTACCATAACTTCATGCACGATCATCTGATTCACCATTATGACCCCAATCGAAAGATCTTATCAGCGAATCTGTATAACATTTGGATGAATATCTCGATTTATATTTTGAAGTTCTACCTTTACTGCCGCATGTACAATTTGCGCAAATCTCGGTAGGGCATTTTTTACGGATCTCATGAGAAGTATTCAATTAAGTGAGCTTGGCTGAGAGGAATACTATGATGGGTGACCTCCTGAGAAGTCGTCGTGTTGAACCATCTATTGATGCCGCCCATTTTATTTCCTTTAATTTTTATTTTATTTTATCGTTTGACTAGTGATCAACTCAAACATTGTAGATGGGATATTTCGGAAAAAATCAGGGGACCCTAATCTACGTCTTGTGTGGTAGGCACTAAAATTGCCATAACTCGTGCACGATCATCGATTATATTTAATCAGAAAGATCTCAGGGCATGGCCGCAGATGAGCCAAAGCATTTAATATGTATCTCGATTTCAACTATTTTGAAGCCTTATGGCGGATGGGTTTCCATGAGCACAATTTTGCAAATCTCCAATGTCGTAACCGCACCACCATATCACATGAGAACTCTTTGAAGCATGCTTGGGAGAGTACTTATGATGGGTGACCTCTGAAATTGGTCGTGTTGAACTATCTATTGATCGACCCATTTTATTTCTTTTATTTTTATTTTATTTTAATTGTAAAGAACTTCGATGATCTACTCCAAAATGTCATTGATGGGATTCCTCGGTACATTTTGTAAATCGACTAATTCAAGTGTCACCGTAGGCCGAAAATTTCCATAACTTCACACACGATCATTGATTATATTATGACTCAATCGGAAAGATCTTTGTGCCGACACATAGTTGAGATTTACATCGGGGACGATCTCCGATTTTGGCTAATTACGCGAGCGGGTTACGCATGAGCACAATTTATGACAAATTTTCAGCATGCGTTACCGCACCAGCACACCAGGTTACATGAGAACTCTTCAGTTAAGAGTGCTTGGGCGAGAGCAGTACTATGATGGGTGACCTTCTGGGAAGTCATCGTGTAGAATCATCTTGATGCCAATTTTATTTCCTTTTATTTTTATTTTATTTTACTATTGATGTGAACTTCATGATCGACTCCAAAATGGTTGATGAAATGCCTGGTGAAAAACATGAGTCGTGGGACCCACTTCTCTTCATCTCGGAGGCCGCGCAAATCACCATAACCCGCACAATCGTCGATTCCATTATGGGCCCAATATGGAAAGATCTCGAGGAGCATGACCTTGAGCAAACTGAATGGTGGGATCCGTATCTCCGTTTTTGGCTATTTCAAAGCCTTACCATGACACGGACTGGTTCCGGATGAGCACAATTTGTGGTAAATCTCTAATGAGCGCGACCGCACCAGCACACCAGATCCCATGAGAACTCTTCAGTTAAGCGTGCTTGGGCGAGAGCAGTATTATAATGGGTGACCTCTTGGGAAGTTGTCATGGTAAACTATCTTTTGATGTCCCTCATTTTATTTCATTTTAATTTTATTTTACTTTACGGTTTGAGAACTTCGATGATTTCGAAAATGTCGTTGATGGGATGCCTCGAAAACAGTGGTTGGGACCATCACGGCGATTCTGCGAGGTCCAAAAATATATCTATCTTAGCATGATCATCACGATAATATGATTTCGAATAATCTCCTGGGATGCACAACTCAGATAAGGCAGCGATATATATATTTCTACTATTACAGCTTAATGACACGGACATGTTTCGCATGAGCATAATTTGCAAAAAATCTCCAGCGGGGGCGACCACACCAGAACAGCAGAACCAATGAGAACTCTGCAGTTAAGCGTGCTTGGGCGAGAGCAGTACTATGACGGGAGACCTCTTTGGAAGTCATCGTGTTGAACCATCTGTTGATGACGCTCATTTTATTTTAGTTGTACAGAGAACTTCGTCGACTCATCATAGATGGGATACCTCGGTGAAAAACATGAGTTTTACTGCATCTAGTGTGGAGGCTGCATGGAAATCGACATAACTTCACACACGATCTTTCGATTCACCAATGTGACCCTAATCCAAAAAGATCTGTGGTGCCTCGCAGATGTTCGCGCATCTAGAGGGACCCGTTCTTGGTTGAGCTTTACCATGGCACGGACGAATTCCACATGAGCACAATTTGCACCACATCTCCAACGTGCGCGACAGCACCAACAGACCAGATCCTATGAGAACTCTTCAGTTAAGCGTGCTTGGGCGAGAGCAGTAATATGATGGGCGACCTCTTTGAAGTCATCGTGTTGAACCATCTGTTGATGCCACCCATTTATTTCCTTTTATTTTTAATTTATTTTACCGTTGACGTCGCTGAACTCAGTGATCGACTCCGAAAATGTCATCGATGGGATGCCTCGGACTGAAAAACATGAGCCGTGGGGCCCACAAGGCGTCTGCTTCGTGTGGATCTTTGCGAAATCACCATAACTTCATGCACGATCATCTGATTCGCCATTATGACCACAATCCGGAAAGATCTCCGCAGGGGCACGATGTGCTGATGAGCCAAAGGCGCATCTAGTTAGACCCATATCTTCGATTTATGCTATTTTGAATCCTTACAATGGTACGGACGGGTTCCGCATGAGCACAATTTGCAGCAAATCTCCAGTAGGCGCGACCGCACCAGCACACCAAATCACACGAGAACTCATCAGTAAAGCATGCTTGGGCGAGAGCAGTACCATTATGGGTAACCTCCTGCGAAGTTGTCGCATTGAACCATCTGTTAATGCCGCCCATTTTATTTCTTTTTATTTTATTTTATTTTACCGTTGACGCTGGAGAACTTGGTGATCGACTCCGAAAACATCATCGATGGGGTGCCTCAGACTTAAAAACACGAGCCGTGGGGCCCACTATGTTGATCCGTGCGTCTCGTGCGAAGGCCGCACGAAATCTCCATAACTTTGCGCACGATTGTTTGATTCCCCATTATGACCCAAATCAGGAAAGATCTCGTGGGGCCACGATGCTGAGCGTGGCGCTTTGGGGACACATATCACCCAAATCGGCTTGTTCGAAGTCTTACCATGGCATGGACGGGTTCCGCATGAGCACAATTTTTGGAAAATCTCCAACGGGCGTGACCATACCAGCACACTCGATTCCATGAGAACTCTTCATTTAAGCGTGCAGGCAAAGATATGATGGGTGACCTCTAAAAGTCGTCATGTTAAACCATTTGTTGGTCTTTGCTATTTTATTTCCTTCTATTTTTATTTTATTTTCATCAATGTCAAAAACTTGGACGATTACAAAATATAGATGGGATTCCTGTGAAAAAATCGATGGGGTCCATGCGGTGATCCACCCATCTTGAGCGGGAAATCGCTATAACCACGATCATCGATTCACCATTATGACCAATTGAAAAAATCTCGTGCGACGGCGAGCGGTGAGCCGTAGTCATCTAACGGGACCCATATCTCCGATTTTGGCTATTTTGAAGTTGAGACGTGACGCGTGCGGGTTCGCGAGCACAAGTTCGTCAAATCTCTCGGTAGCGCTAGCACCCCAAATCACATGAGAACTATTGAGCGTGCTTGAAGCGATCTTATGATGGGTGACCTCAACTCTCATTAAATTAATATTGATGTCCATTTTATTTCATTTTATTTTTATTTTATTTTACCATTGGCGTTGAGAACTTCGATGATCGACCCATCGCCGATGATGAGATGCCTCGTATTGAAAAACATGAGTGTGGGGCCAGATGATCCGCACATCGTGCGAGGCCTCCACAATCGCCATAACTTCACACATGATCGTCCGTAGCCATTATAACCCCAATCAGAAAGATCTGCGGTGCATGGCGTAGATATGCAAAGCATTTGGCGAGTCGTCTTTGATTTCGACTATTTTGAAGCCTTACTACGGTATGTACGGGTTCCGCATGAGCATAATTTGTGGGAAATATCTAGCGGGAGCATGACGACACCGGATCACATGAGAACTCTTGATTAGCGTGCTTGGGCGATCCTATGATGGGTGACCTCCTGGGAAGTCGTCACGTTGAACCATCTGTTGATGCCACCCATTTTATTTTCCCATTTTATTTTGATTTTTTTATTTTACCATTGACGCTAGAGAACTCTAAGATCGACTCTGAAACTGTCATCGATGGGATGCCTCGGACTGAAACATACGAGCCGTGGGGCCTACACGATTGATTCGCGCATCTCGTGTGGAAGCTGCATGAAAATTATCATAACTTCATGCACGATCGTCTGATTTTCCATCATAACCCCAATCCCGAAAAGTCTCCACTAGGCGCAAGATGCGCAGATTTGCCAAAGGCGCATCTCACAGGACCCGTATCTCCGATTTTGGCTATTTCGAAGCCTTACCATGGCACGGGTTTCACATGAGCACAATTTACTAAAAAATCAGTGGACGAGAGACCGCACCAAAGACACCGCATCCCATAAGAACTCTTCGCTTAAGCGTGCGGAGAGAGCAAAGATCATGATGGGTGACCTCTTGGTAAGTCATTGTGTTGAATGATCTGTTGATGCTCCCCCCCATTTTATTTCCTTTTATTTTTATTTTATTTTACCATTGATGCCGGAAAAGTCGGCGATCGACTCCAAAACGTCATCGACGGATGACTTGACCGAAAAACATGAGCAAGCATCTATGATGGGTGATCTCGTGAGAAGTCATCGTGTTGAACCATCTCTTGATGCCGCCCATTTTATTTTCTTTTATTTTTATTTTATTTTATTTTATCATTGACGCTACAGAACTCAGAGATTGACTTCAAAAATGTCGTCAATGAGATGCCTCAGACTGAAAAATAAGAGCCATGGGGCCCATGCGTCTGGTCCGCTCGTCTTGTGTGGAGGTTGCGTAGAAATCAACATAACTACGTGCACGATCGTCTGATTCGGCATTATGACCCCAATCTGGAAAGATCTTCGCGGGGCACATGACACATAGATGTAGCAAAGGCATATCTGGCAGGACTCGTATCTCCGATTTCTGCTGTTTCGTAGCCTTATTGCGGTATGGACGGGTTCCAGATGAGCACAATTTGTGACAAATCTCCAGTAGGCGCGACCGCACAAGCACATCAGATCCCATGAGAACTCTTCCGTTAAGCCTGCTTGGGTGAAAAATAATGTCGTCGTGTTGAACCATATGTTGATACCATCCATTTTATTTCCATTTATTTTTATTTTATTTTATCATTGACGCCAAAGAACTCGGCGATCGACTCTGAAAACTTCGTCGATGGGATGCCTCAGACTTAAAAACACGAGCTGTGGGGCCCACTAGACTGATCCACGCATCTCGTGTGATGACTGCACGAAAATTGACATAACTTTGCACACGATCATCTGATTCACCATTATGACCCCAATCCAGAAAGATCTCTGCGGGGTGCACGATGCGCAGATGAGCCCCTGACGCATCCTAAGTATCTCGATTTTGGCTATTTCGAAGCTTTATTGTGGCACAAATGGGTTCCACATGAGCATAATTTGTGGCAAATCTCCAGCGGGGGTGACCGCACCAGTACACCAGATCTCATGAGAACTCTTTCAGTTAAACGTGCTTGGGCAAGAGTAGTACTATGATGGGAGACCTCGTGGAAAGTCATCGTGTTGAACCATCTGTTGATATCGTCCATTTTATTTACTTTTATTTTTATTTTATTTTACCATTGATGTCGTAGAACTCGGAGATCGTCTATGAAAACGTCGATGGGATGCCTCGGACTAAAAAACATGACCCGTGGGGCCCACGCGGTTGATCCACGCATCTTATGCAAAAGCAGCAAGGAAATCACCAATACTTCGTGCATGATCATCCGATCCGCCATTATGACCTCAATTCAAAAAGATCTTTGTTGGGTGCACGACGAGAGATGAGCCGTAGGTGCATCTAGCGGGACCCGTATCTCCGATTTTGGCTATTTTGAAGCCTTACCACAACACATACGGGTTCCACATGAGCACATTTGCGCAACGAAGCGGATAAGACACCGATCCCATGAGAACTCTTCGCTTAAGTGAGCTTAGGCGAGCGATCTTATGATGGGTGACCTTCTGGGAATTCATCGCGTTGAACCATCTGTTGATGATGCCCATTTTATTTCCTTTTATTTTTATTTTATTTTACTGTTGACACCAGAGAACTCGGTGATCGACTCCGAAACTGTCGTCGATGAGATGTCTCGGAATGAAAACACGAGCCGTGGGACCACGCGGCTGATCCGTGCATCCCGTGTGGAGGCCGCACCGAAATCGCCAAAACTTCACGCAAGATCGTTCGATTCACCATTATGACCCCAATCCGGAAAGATCTTCGCAGGGCGCATGATGCGCAAATGTGCCAAAGGCGCATCTAGCGGAACCCGTATCTCAGATTTCTTTTATTTCGAA
This sequence comes from Cymbidium sinense, assembly GCA_021442155.1. Classification (NCBI taxonomy): domain Eukaryota; kingdom Viridiplantae; phylum Streptophyta; class Magnoliopsida; order Asparagales; family Orchidaceae; genus Cymbidium; species Cymbidium sinense. Next base: position 81,573,572 of record CM038219.1, on the reverse strand, counting down.
GCCTTATCGAGGCACGTACGGGTTCTGCATGAGCACAATTTGTGACAAATCTCTAGCGGGCACAACCACAACAGCACACCAGATCATATGATAACTCTTCAGTTAAGCGTGCTTGGGTGAGAGCAGTACTACGATGGGTGACCTCTTGGGAAGTTATCACGTTGAACCATCTATTGATGCCGCCTATTTTATTTCCATTTATTTTTATTTTATTTTACCATTGACGCCGAAGAACTCGAAGATCGACTACGAAATTGTCGTTGATGGGATGCCTCAGACTAAAAAACATGAGCCATGGGGCCCACGCGGTTGATCTGTGCATCCCATGTGGAACCTGCATGAAAATCGCCATAACTTCGCGCACGATCGTCTGATTCGCCATTATAATCTAAATCCGGAAAGATCTCCATGGGGCGCACGACGTGCAGATTTTCCAAAGGCGCATCTCGCGGGACCCGTATCTCTGATTTCGGCTATTTCAAAGCTTTACCGTGGTACGGACGGGTTTCACATGAGCATAATTTGAGGTAAATCTCCAGCGGGCGCGACCGCCCCAACACACCCGAGTAGATTAGAGTTATTGTGCAGGTGTTTATTGGAGTATTTAATCTAAACTTAGTTTTGTAAGTTTGGTCGATCATTTAGTTTTATGACTTCCTCTTCTTGACAAAATGATTTGTGAATTTTATGAGATAAGTAGGATTTACATCCATTATATAACCAATGTTAACTAAAATTTTTCATGCAAACATAAACCGAAGCTAGATCTATTGAAATGCCTGATTGAGTTAGACTTACATCCCTTAGAATGCTAGAAGTTTGCTTTGTAAATATATATTGGGGTTACATCCATTGAAATTTCATGACTTCAAGAATATGATCCGTTTTGCAGATAATGAATGGGCTTACATCCTTCTGAAAGCCAATATAAATGTAGAGTTTGTTTTACTAATATAAATTGGACATTCATCGAAATGTCGATTATTAAATGTTGTGCACATTGATTGTGCTTACATCCTTTGGAATGCCAATTATTAAATATGAAATCTATTTTGCGGATAGATTTTGATGATGTAATGAAGTGTCATCTCTTCTTTACCACTTTTAGGTGATTTGCGCTTCCCAGTGGAGCCATTACCTTATTTGTTGAGTTCAAGAGGATGTTTGTTACGTAATTTGCAAGTGCTCAAAAACCATTGTATATTTCCCAAGCCCTTCCATAAATGAGGTAAGAACTTGATGAGTCTTGAGGAAGTTCAACACACATTTCTAATAAGAGATGTTGGAAATTAAAGATTTGGAATCCGCAATTGCCCAAGCTGCACTTGCTTAATGACTGAAAGAAGGACCCTTTAGATATGTTCTCAAATTCTAAAAACCAAAGACACTCGCCAAATAATGGAGTGGAAAAAAAACTATGTAAATACAAAGAATACAATGAAGTTATTCAACCAACACCGGTCCGAGTAAAAGACTCAAAGAAAGATATCTCTTGAGCAATAGCCTAGTGGTGGGTATCGAAAGAAGAGAAGATAAAAGAAGGTGATCCGAGGCACCGCCTAGGGGTTTAGGAATTTTACAACTTATTATCAAGGAGCTGAATACTCGTAACTCGCATTAACAACTCTTCTCAGAGTATTAATGGCTGAGTTAGTATAGGCCAATTTAAATAAGAAATATTTTAAGAGACCACCACCAATGAAACTTGATATAGTTTGTGATCGATCAAGGCACTATGCTTACCACCATGAGCACGGTCATGAGATTAAAGAGTGTAGACACCTAAAAGTCTAGTTAACAAATTGATTGCCAACTATCAAGTTAAAAGTATTTTGATCAACATAAGAAGCTCGGTCAACATAATCATTAAGTTGGTATTCAACAAGCTAAGATTAACTAACTCTAAATTCACCCCACTAGGGATTGCTATACGATTTCTTAGAAGAGTGAAGAGAAATTAAAGGGATGATTACCCTACCTGTGACTTAAGGAGAAGGGAGTAAACAATTCATGGCTATGACTAACTTTATCATGTAGAGGCTTCGGCCACCTACAACACCATCTTTGGTTGATCTTTACTCAACACTTTTCAAGTAGTGTTATCAACTTTCCACATAACCATCAAATTTTGCACTATGTGAGGAAAATCACGCTTAAACAAAATCTCAATCGCCTCGAAGCTACTAGAAGGCAGTTGGCAGATCTAGTAAGAAAGATGAAGTATTATAGCTAGAGATCGCAAGAACTGGAATTGAAGTCCTCAAGGAGACAGAAGAGATTCCCACAAAGAAGGATTCTGAATGAGTTCTAAAGATCAACTCAAACTATAGTATAAGACCAAGACCTTGCTAAGGTCAACAACTTAACTTTAAAATAAAAAGGCTAACAATCTATATGGTTAGCGATTATAATGTAAGACCGACTCCTTGTGAGGTCAACAATTAAACTTAAAAAAAAGATCAACTCTCTATGTGGTTGGCAACAATAGTGTAAAATTGACACACCATGAGCATCAACTAAAATGCAAAATGAATTCACCATTAAGCACCTAAGTGTTTTAACTAAGTCAAAATAAAGAATTTATCTAACGATAGTAATTATAATACTACCTAGAGAAATTTAATCAATGTGTCTCTCAAGTCCGAATAGAATGCTAATAAGGAGTATAACACCAATGACATGAGTAAGTTCTTAATTCTAGTAGAAGTAGCCTTCATTATTGCTCAAGAGAAAGGAGAGAACATTTCAAAGTTGTAAACATAAAAAAATATTTTTCATTCATGAGTAAAATATCATAAAAGAACGAGTAAAAGTACATATACACTTTACACTGCCAAAAAAAAAGTGAAAGAAGTCGCCATGCTTACTCTCAACATCATCATTAGAATCTGAAAGGGTGGGTACATTAGAAAAATTCAAGAACTTAGCATCCACCTGACCATGCTTCACTAATTTAGCAATAACAAATTTGGTGTCTGTCTTGAATTTTTGCTTAAGAAAATCATGGTACTCATTAGAATCTAAAAATCCAATGAACTTAGCTTCTTTCTCCTAAAACTCCTTGATATGATGAGAGAGCTCTTCATGCAACTCTCTGTTAGAGTTGGCCGTAAGCTCCAAAGTTGCTTTATCCTTCTCTTCCTCTTGCTAAGCCACCTTAGCCTAAAGGTCTTTGTGCTCAGCTTCTAGAGATAAAAAATTTTTCTTCACAATTGATAGCTAGGACTTTATATAGTAAGCCTCCTTTCTCTTAGCAAGAAATTTGTGGCAGATTTTCTAGGTCGCCTACAAATAGAACCATTACCTGAGCGGTCATGATGGAATAGAGAAGTTTCCCATTAAGAATCTCTTCCAAAAGCTCATCAAACTCCTTGGAGTAGATTACCTATGCTCGTATGCTTTATTGGTTAGCACAGTTAATTTTAGAGTATAGTTTTCCTCTGCATACTCATCCTCTTCCTCTCCCTTAAGCTTGCTCCTTTGCTGATGACCCCAAGGAACAAAGCTCGTAGATCTCTTCCTAGACTTTTAAGGAGTTATACTCAGCCTGACCTCATTAGTTGTTAGAGCTATACTCAGGCACTCTTCTTCCTCCTCGCAAACTCACCATCATCGCCAAGCTCCCAACTTCATGCTCGCCTCTCCTTGAGGAACTTAACCATGTCATCATCAAGCATAAGGTCTCTACTATAGCAAAACATGCAAAAATAATTGATGAGATTGACTCATAAAGATAACTATCAAATTGCGAGTAAAGAAAGAAATACTCACTACAAAGTAACATTTCTTAAGTGGAGATAGAAAAAGATGTTCAAGGTTCGCACCGCAGCTATCCACCGCCCCATTTTCTTCAACATCAAGCTCACTAAGCTTGGTCTCCTTACTCACTAAGTAGAGAAGAGGGAGAGTTAATATCAGACATTTGAGGAGCTCCTAACAAAAAAGTTTTTTGAGTGCTAGCATCGCACCTTGTTCACCAGAATGTGAACCTTCAACAAAGTCACTGAGAATAGTCCCATCCTGATGGCCTTTTACCATGAATACTCACCTAAAAAGGCTCATGCTCCATGGAATTTCTTCCTACATGAGGAGGATGAAAGTCATAATACTCACCAATAAGTTAGGAAGGAGCTGAGTCAACACTAATATATAAAAATTGAGAACATTAACCCACTTGCAAGGTAGTGGTAGCCAAAACCCATTTCTAAAGTGATGGAGCGGGATGCACAACTTATTGACTTGAGTTGTGTTGAACTGCTTATGCTTATCGGCTACCCACTTAATGAAGTTGTAGTTGTCATAGTAATAGCCATAAAAGGCGAGGTTGCATTTGTTCTAGATCAAGCACCTCCTTAGCCTATGCTTGAAGAAACGATGAAATTACCTTCTTCAAGAGCACAATTATAAGGAATATCACTTAAAGTAAGAATGTAAGCAAGCTCTACTGAATGAGAAGGAGACCCACTAGCTTAAAAATGAAAAGTAATAAAGACTCAACTACCCCAGAAGAATGAATTTATAGATGCAAAAAAGAAAGGCCTAATAACACGGATGTCACATCAGGCATTCGATGAAGAGAATGACTACTTGATCCTGAGAATGACACATGCAAAATGTTTACTTGCATCATAGTGAAAATTCATCAAAATAAAAAGTGAGTAGAGTAAAGTAATATTTTATTATACAAACATAAAAATACAACATACTCATTATAACCCAATACATCATTTTTTGAGAAATCCTATAATGGGGTCTGAGTGCCAATCATTAGCAAGTCTACTTTTCTTACACATATAATCATACAATAAGTTTGCACTGGAAAAAAGGAGGGAGGCCCCTTACAACTTGATCGAGCTATAAAGCTGTAGTCGTTAGTGAGAAATTTTTTGAGACTCCACCTAAGGTGGAGCCAAGAACTTTATTTAGTAGAGGTACAAATCAACAAATTTTTTTTAAAAAAACTTCTTAATAGCTTTTATCTAACCTTAGATTCTACAGTGGTGGTTTTAAGAATAACTTTTATTAAAGATTTGATATAAAAAGATAAAATTTAAGTTCATAAAAAACTTATACTTAAGAATGACACCTATAATTTTTCCTTCAAGCCTTCATCATAGAGTCTCTAATAAGATTGTGCAAGTGATTCTTTATAATCTTTATAATAAAAAAAAATGTATGTTTAATTTTTATTGTGACAATTACATATTAAAGCATAAATATCATTTTTCTAGTCTTCACTATTTTTTGTGCGCTCTTCAATCACTTTCAACTTCAAAAAATCAACAATTGATCTTATGTCAATGATAAAATTATCAAGTTGACTGTCCAATATAATGCAATTTATATTTGGTAAAACTACAATCTTATCAATATTTAAATTCATCAAATTATTCTAGATTAAATTTATATAATTTATTTGTAATGGTAGTAATAGTTTTATTATTATTATTATTATTATTATTATTATTATTATTATTATTATTTGAAAGTTTCTTACAATGGAATTAGCTCAACTATTTGTTTGTAGCTGGGAATTGGAAAAATGTAATTACTGATTTAAACACCATGCTCGACACTACAAAATTAACTAAAACAAATGATTAAAGAAAATAAATATTTTCTGTTGACAACGCTTAGAATTCATAAGTTACGTGAAGACATCTAGTAGAAAAATAAGTTAATTATTAATTTATCAAAATTATTATTTTTTTACTTAAGTAACATGACGCATTCTCCAATTCTTAAACAAATTTAAGAAATCGTTAATAAAAGCGGTTTGCTATAATTTAGTAATTTACTTTGCTGCACTTTTTTAATTAGGTGTTTATGCTTATAATTCTTCATTGATCTGGTATCATGGTAGAACTAATTACAAACTTTAAGGATAAAACACATCTTTTTTATGATCTTTCTTAAATAATAATTTTTTGAGTATAAATAGAGCATAAAATCGATTATATACTTAAAAATTTCATGTAGAAATGGTTTAAAATAAATTTAAAATGGCACAATTTAAATTGATATCATAAAGAAAAAAGTATTGCTCTTTTAATTGAATTCCTTGAGTAATGCTCGATATTAAAAAAAGTTTTATTAGTACTTTTGTCACTTATTTACATTATTTAATGAGAATTGAGTAAAGCAAGATTATGGCAGTTGACGATGTGAATTGTGAGACTGGTGTAAGCGGCTATGGGACGAGGGGCTCTAGCAGACTTCGACAAATGAATGGCGAGATGAGCCATCACAAGTCGAGCAATAGTCTGTTGGAAATTATGCCAGTTGGATTGCCAGTAGTGCCCCCACTATTGCCCAGCCATTAACTCCACCTCCACAGACAACCTTCTTAAATGGCTATGACATTCAAGAGGAGAGGTGAATTGGATATTTTAAAATATTTTCAAATGAAAACTTAGTTTTTAAACTTTGTAACAAAGTTAATTGTAAATTATGATATTAAAATAGAGCACACTAATAAATCAAAATAAAATTAGAAATGTAAGAAGACAAGAGGTATAGAGATTTTCATTTGGTTCGACCAAACCTAAAACTATGTCCACACCTAGTCATCCTGATTAGGAATTCACTAAATAAAATGAGATTACAACTAATCTCCCATACTTTTCTACTTTGGGAAAGTACAACTCCAAATATACTTTTCTACACCGAGAAAGGATAACTCCAACACCATACTTTCCTACAACGGGCAAGTACAATCCCAAGTAAAAGAGAACAAAAGAAGAAAAGATACAATATAAATATCTAACTCTCAATTTAAAATAATTTTGCACTCAAGTCCCAACTAAAATAATATTGAGATAAATAACAAAGAGAGTTCAAAGTAATATATTTCTTGTTGAAGCACATAAAGTAAATAAATCTTTGAAAAATATTTGACTTCAAAAAAGGGAAAGATTTGAAAAATAAATGAACTTGAAAAACTATATGATATGGAATCACTTGGATTATTTAGAATTTAAAGTATTTACATGAATAAGTAATCCAAAAGACTTGTGCAATGAATACTTTCAAATAAATAAGCTAGTGTGAATTCCTTAGTTGAGAAATGACTTTGAAACAATAAAGCAAGAAATCCATTTAAGAATCAATGTACTCTTATAAAACTCTTTTATGATATGAAAGCTATAACACTTGCAAGACAAAAATGATTTCAATCCAATAAAAATAAATTGTTTTTCAAATCACTTGAGATGAGAATGAAAAATCTTAAGAAGAAAAACTTTAATAATAATTCATAAAAGTTCTTTTCATCCAAATCAAACAATTGAAAAACTAAAAATCAAAAGCATATAATGGATTGAAAACTCTTACTCATATCTTTATATATGTAAGCAATGAGGGCAAGACTTGAGTTGATCTTTCAAAATATTGAAGAAGCAACAAAGTGAGTTTCAACCAAGCAAGAATTTAATGGGAATTGTTAACTTGTTAGCACTTTGAATCTACCAAACAATTTGTAAGGTTTTGGCCAAAGGATTCTAATGAGAGAGAAAAGAGATTTGGTGCTTAATCTTCAAAAGACATTTAAAAAAATTGCAAGGGTTTGGTCTAGAGAGAGAGGAAGAGAACTAAAAGCCAAAGGAAAACCTCTTTAAATAGAATAGAGGGTCAGCTAAATTGTATTAGGAAATTATTTGATTTCTATTTGAATATCTCAATCATATAATCAAAAATTTTCAATTTGAAAATTTCAACCATGTATGATTGGAATGAGAGAGAGTATGAGGAAGAATATTAATCAATCCAATCAAATAAAATTAAGGGAATAAATCAATAATTTTGGCCAAATAAGGATAAAGAGAGGGAAAATTAATTTGGTAAAAATTTGAACTTGAATAATAAACACATGATTTAATTTTAAATCTAATTTAATTCAAACTTTAATGATGTTAGCCATGGGGGAATTATTTTGAATCCACTTAACATAAACAAGTTATCCTTAATTAATTAAGGAATCAATTTGGGAAGTGACTCAAAATAATTTGAATTTAAAATATAGTAAGGATCAATTAGCATGGGATGGCCAAAGCATTTACCAAAAGAGTTCATCCATGATTTAATGCAACAAATATGAGACATCAATTAACTAATATAGATTTGAAACATTAAGGCAAATCATGAAATAAAAATAATAAAATAAATCAAGAAAAATAAACATGGATTCCAGCCACAAAGTTTTCAAGTATAGATTCAATCTCCATTTAATACAATTGATCATGAATAAATTATAGAAAATCAAATTAGAATATATTTTAATTAATTTAAACAAATCAAGTTACTCCAAATAAAATACTATATGGTCATATATTTTCATAAATAATTAAATTAAAAATAGAAACTATATAAATACATGGATCATTTGAATTTTAATTTAAATTAACTTAAAATAAATCAAATAAACTTAAATTAACTTAATTAAATCATGATATGGTCAGCCACAATAATTCATAAAAGGATAAAATCAATTTGGCAACTTATGGCAAGAACAATTTATTTTAAATTCAAAACTCATTTGAATTTCAAAATTCAAATAAAATGAAATTAAAATTTTAAAAATAAAAAAATATATATTATGACAATAAATTCCATAACTCCAATAACATTTATCATGCCAAAAATCATAAAAAATTAGGCCAAAACAAAATTGGGATGACAATTATAATATGAGAGAGAAAAAAAATAAAAGAATAGGAGAGAGAAAAAATAATATGAATAATTTCACTCTAATGCATAAATAAATGGATAGTTAATAAGATCAAATATGGAAATAACTAAATGAAGTATTAACTAAATCTAACACACTTTAAAACACAATGGATAAGACTTAATTACATGGTACTTAAATTATCCAAAAGAATAATTTAAAGAATAATTGAAAATATCATGCAAATAAATATGAAAATTTATGCAAAAATTCAAAAAATTATATGGAATTATTAAAACAATATTTTAATATTATTAAGCTCTTAATTGTCTTATTATTGAATAACATAAGAAGATTCTCATATTGCCCCAATATAGCTCGTATGAATTTCTTAATATAACTATGGAAGTTGAGTATCGTGAATTTCCTGAAATACTTAAAATAAATAACAAGTAGTTTCAAGAATATATACTTATTATTAATAAAATTCTAAATTATGAATGATGATCATAATGATTACTGTGGATAATTTATCTTACAAAGAAATTATTAGTTTGTATTAAACAAAGTTTGTTATCATCAAATCAAATTATAAGATACATAATATATATACTCAATAAGCCTTCACTATGACTCTAGATTTAACGAAGATTGCAACTCATCTATCTCCTGCATTGACAAGTTCAAAGCTTCCCTCAAAAGTTCAACCTCCCTTGATAGGTTGGCAATCTCGAAAGAGTCGCAAACACACGTGGTTCCTCAACTTCATCCCTATGTGGCTGGGAGGACTTGCCTTTTACAAACTCGCCACTATCTTGACGAGTAGGAGATGGAAAGCTCACCAACAATTATTTATGTTATAGGAAGTGAACTTAGTTGTCGTCGGTGGGTGCCTTAGTGATTGTCCCTATGAATGTAAGCCCTCTTCAGCGACCATGCCCACACCACCAAGTCAGCCCATGACAAGACTAGTCACTGAATGGTGAGAAAGGAAATCATAAAAAAATTAGAAATAAAATATCAATGGGGATTCACCAAAAGCCAAACCTTCATAAATGAAAGTCATGATTGAAGAGAATGAAATTCTTTTCTACTCAGATCATGACCTAACAAATCTTTCACTGTAAGGTGAATTAGTTTCATAAAATTACCTGGGCTATCAGAAGAAATAAATTGAAGGGTTGGCGAGCACCCTTCATTTCCCTCGGCTGACTCCTACACATTGGTCATGCTCAGCTATGATCAACAAGAAGATTTTTTAAGTTAAATAAAGGAATTCGTAAAGCTAAAGTGGGTCTCAATTTGCCCAAGCAATTTTATATAATCTCCTTTTAGAGCGGTTCTCATCAATCGACACCACAACTTTCTTGTGCTAGAAATCAAAGGAACTTCATCTTCCTCGTCATCAACACCCTCAGCTCGCTCGGAGGGTAGCTTTATTAGTAGCTTTTCACCTAAGGGAGAGTACTCACCCTCTTGCAAATCTTGTACAACCTATAAGATGGAGCCATGCAAGGTTCGACAATGATGGGGGCATGTATACTAGCTCCAAACATAGAGGCAGTAGTGACTTTGCTAGACCTATTGGCCTTCTTTGCTTTCTTCCATAGATTTTCCAAGAGTGTAGCAGAGTCAATATCACCATGAGGCTTCTTAATGTCTATGGTGGGTAACCAAATACTTCTTGTAGATTCGAAAAAAAGACAGTTAATTTAAGTGAGTGACATTGTGTATTGTGATATGTTCCAAAGGAAAAAATGAAAGGTTTCTTTTATATCCATTGAGAGATCAGACACCTTGAAGGAATGAATCGCATAAAAGGTAATGGAATGTTTTATAATTATGTAAATTTTTTTCTTTAAGATTCATTAAATGCTTACAGACTAATGTCACTTTTTATTCTTCTATCTTTTTACAAGTCATATTTACAAAGAGAAGAAGCAGAGAGCAAAATGCATGCCCAATGGAACAAATAAGCATGAGTGATTTTACTAGCAAGGCTATTAGAATAGCCAAACCAACAAGAAATTATACTTGACAATAAAGACTAGCTACAAACAAGTGAGTTGAAGACTTAAAGAAATAACAAAAGAACCAACCATAGATTATTCCTCCCATTGCGAGTAAACAATTACAAAGGTCGGACAACCGTCATCACTTGAACTCGATAGCCTACCACAAATCAAGCAATTGGACCAGAATAGTATACTTGTTAGATTCATTACTTTCATATACTCGCCTTAAATAAGGTGAATCCATCTCTGTGTCTAACTTACCATATATATTCTTATCATATGTATAGACCCTTATTAGGACAAAAAAGGGGGTTACCTTTATTCTTACATGGACTTTTTTGTTCTCTTGCTTTTCACAGTGCTTATACTCTGGATTATTAAGAAATAAAATTCATTTTACTTTTCTACTCTTTTGACCTCTCAGCTTTACTTTACTTTATCTAACCCTATTTTCTAGGTATCTAAGATGGCTCTTCCTCACTCCATGAACTAATTTAATTCTAACAAATTCACAGTCTGTATTCCTCTATTCTTTTTGCAAGATGCCTCTATAAGAAGCAAAAAAAAAGGGGGGAGCTAAATATATACCATATAATGCGCATGAACTCAACGAGCCTTCATTAATCACAAAGGATCAATTAAGAAGCATTCAACAACGATTTAAACTTTGGAAATGTGTTATCCTTATTAACTCAAGTTTAATGAAATAATTTTTGTAACATGATTTTTATATTTTTAATATATTTTGATAGATTTAAGGTCAAAATCATTTGAATACTTTAAAATACATTTCTTTTTTTAAAAAATGTTTTTTATAATCTAGATTTTTTTATTCAATTAGAGAATGTACTTCAAAATTTTAATTAAAATTTATTTATGATTATTTAAATCAATAGGTTTATGTTTTAAATGTTAATCCTAAGAGCTCAATCATCTTAAGAAAATACCTAGTGATGATATGAATTATTCATGTAATTAGTAGTTGGATTACCCAAATTTATTAACTTATTAGTACGTAATAAATTTGAAAAATATTAATATTAGATTTTAAAAATGATCAATTAAAGTCAATAATTTTATATTACTTAATAGGAGATACTTGAGCACTAATTGACTAATAAAATGGTTGGAATAATTTTTTGCAATTAATAACATTTTTAATTAGTGATACTTAGCGTAATTAAGAATATTAAATTTAATTTTAGGGCTTCCCAACCCCAAATTGATGGACCTATGGTCTAATAAGCTCTAATTAAATCATTATGATTGCCACAATTAATCCATAACTATATTATCATAGTATTAATTATAATTAAGTAGAAGCTTATAAAAATAATTTTAATGATAGTTGATTGAAAAAAAATATAAATTGTAGTTTTAGTTTATAACTTTTAAACAAGTAATTTTAAGAATTTTTTCTTTAAAACTTGACTATTTGTTTAGCTTTAGTTACTTCATATGTTTAAATATATTCAAACATATTTACAAGCTAGTAAATCTAATGAGATGACAAACATGAAATAACAATCAATGATCACCATTCATGTGTAATCAAGTTGTGTCAAGATCACCCTAACCAATAATACCTTTTAGATAAACTCTATGTTTTAAAATTCAACATTGTTTAAAAGAACAAGATGAAGTAAATGGTGGAAATAACAAGTGAGGATGTAAAGTAGGTGTTCTAGTTTACCAAGGCATAAAGTAGGTTTAAAGTTTGAAGGACTAAATGTTATCCAATAATCATTTATGCACAAATTTGATATGGCACACTCATTGGGGATCTACAAAGCTATATGGACTTTAGAAGAGACTAATACAAAAAGGTGGAGTCTTATTTAATTGAATCATACTATCCTTAAAGACAAATAATCTTAAGCTCTTATGATCCTACATAAAATCAATGCAAGATAAACTAAATCATGTATACTATTTTTACAGCAAAATCCATGAAGAGGGGGAATCATACCCTTGAGATAGAGAACAATTCCTAATATTGACTCAAGAGACAAAAAATATGTACAAGAATTAGACTATTTGATGCATGACACTTGATATTGTTTCTTTTGACTCTAAGAGATTTGATTTTTTTATGGGCATTTGCCTCCATATTTAAGTATATCTTGAGCGAGGTATTTAAGACCTATCATAGCTAAGTAGATAACTATTATAACTAGTTTGGACCCTTTGATCGAATTAAGCCCAAATAGATCTATTTGGATCTACATGAACAATTTTACCCAATTGTTTAAATTGACTATTTCTTGTTCATTAGAACTTTAATAGGTAAACTATATATGACTTGACCTTAATTACCCTTTATTATGTTGGTTTTCTTAGCCGTAATTGACCCAAATTGCACCTTTAAGGTCATTAGAATCAAGTTGATCAATTAAACGCATTGCAAAATTTTAAAATTTTTTAGTTAATTAATAATAAATGATAGGCTCAATTTAATCATATATTAGTTGAAGTTTTTCAATATTTATTAAATATGTATTTATATACTTAAAATACAATGCCTTAATTATTTCCTAATATATTAAAAATCAAAATTATTTTATTTTGGCTAAAATTTCTTCAATTTAATTTTAATTTTTCTAAATTAATTTTTCTCCTAAACACCCTTATTTGAATTCTAAATTCACTCAGTTGTTTTATTCATTTGAAGCAGATAACCTTCCTTTTTTGATTCAATCATATGTGGGGTTAGCCATTCATTATTTTCATAGAAATTAAATTACTTTTATTCAAAGCTTTCCAAAATCTCATCCCTTCACCATGGATTTTATTAAACAACGATTTAAAAACTTTTCAAAGTAAAACCTAATTTTTGGATTGTTATACCATTTAAGATTATTCAAAACTGAGCTTTGCAAGAAAAAAGAAAAAATTTTAGTTTTAAATTTCTCTATGGTCTTTCATGCAATATATTCTTTGATTCATCAAATTTTCTTTTCATGAAAGTTGGCTCATGGAAGAGAGAGAGAATTCTCATAAAGAATTGAGGTGATCTTTCTCTAATTTTTTTTCATTTAGTAAGATTATTTCTTCTCAAATTTGAATTTTTTACTTAATTTTTGTGAAATCTAAGTCAACTTATGACTTAATTTTGGTGAAATCTAAACAAATTTGTCTCAAATTTAAATTAATATTTTATAATTTTTGTTTTTATCTCTTATTAATTATATTTATTCTTGCACACATCATTGAAGTTAAAATTCCCTTTATCATAATATTTGTGTATACAGTTATGGTCATTTTGTTTAGATTCAAAAATTATTTGGAATTAATTTTAAAATAATGCATTCAAATATCATTATTATTGGTTGAAGTTTAAATTGCATAAACATTAATATTTTAATGTGAGCTTGAATTGCAATTTTAACATTCCTATTTGATAAAAATAAAATCATTATTTTGTGAAGTTATATTTTTTAGATTAATTAAATCATATTTATATTTTTATGTAGTTACATTATATAGATAATTCTATAACATGGTCTTTGATTATCACTTATAAAAAAATCATAGGTTAAGCACAAACATCATACAATTATGTCATTGTGCGAAAAGTCTTTCATAATCTTCTCATAATCTCTTTTCTCCTTAGATCATTTATATAGCAAGATCAACTAAGAGTATGTTTGAGATAGTTATAGTGATATGAAAATGTAGTGGTAGAGCTGCCATAAAACTATTACATAAAATGCAATCACTATAATTTATCAAATTAGGATGAAAACTACAACTTTCTCATCACAAACTCTTCAAAATATAATTAAAATATAGTTTTCCAAATGAGGCAGAAAATTACCCTAAATGCAACTTAAATCTTTTATCAAAGGTGGTTAATTAGATATTTTAGAAATCAATTCACTCTATTGATTCTATAAGATTTAATCTCTCTTATTTATGCTCCTTAGGCTCAATGCAAATCTCTCATGTGATCATATTATCTTATGTATATAATATTAAATTTAATAATTAAATGAATATTTTTATTTAAAATTATGAATTTATATTATTTAATACTTGTCTAATTACAATATCAAAATTAAACTTTATGCCTCCAAAACATAACATAACTAAGGGGAATTTTGGTATAATATCAAAAATTAAACTTTTATGCCTCCAAAACATAACATAACGGCTCCAAGGGAATTTTGGTCACACAACCCAAATATTTATAAATAAGAGGCCAAAGAGAATTCCAACACAACATCTTCCATTGATATCCATCTCTTGGAGGACGAAACCCTCTTTTCTTTGTGGAAGGAAAGATGTTCCAAGATCTATTCGCTTTTGATCTTTCTCTCTCCGCTCAGAGCATGACGTTCCTCTAGAGTGCACAAAGTGCTGAAAGTTGTCAAGGAGAAGGGTCTTATGAAGAAAAAATGAGAAAGGTTCACTAAAAAAGCTACTCTTAGTGGGTAATGCTTAATACTGTTCTAAGCAATTCCTGCACGATGAACATCAGGGTGTGACACCTGAATCGCATGTTCGAATCCACCACCAAAGTCTCGATAAAAAAGAAAAAAAATAAATATGGAGGTCAAGCCTCGAGAAGAAGTAGCAACACAAAAGCTTCTTCATTTGGAAGCAAGACCCAAAGACAACAGAGAAAGAGAAATGTTGAATTGTGTGCTCAACAGCCATTGCTCAAACATAAAATTGTACAACCAACTATGGAACCAGAAGCGAGTGTTCCAACCCAGAATAGATTTGAAAACTTAAGATGAGTAAAGAAGAACAGCTCTACTTGTGAAATTAAGCAATCTTTTTGGGCTCAATAATGTCAAACTCTGGCTCCACTAGTTAGAAAACTCAAAACTGTATCTGTAAGAGTGCATCAGGTTCTGAAACTTATAAAGGAAAGGGGACTGATGAAAAGGAACTATCAGGCACCGCCAAGGAGATCATCTCTCACAATAATAGCAAGGCACCAATCCATTCAAGTCCCACACAATGAGCATTGAGGCGTGACACTTGGACCATAGGTCCAAGAATCTACCATCAAAAAGTCCCGACAAAAAGGTAAGTAAATTTGGGCCAAAACCTCAAAGTGAAACTGCCTTAAAGAAAGACAACGGCGTGATATCTAGACCATACTCCCATAGATCCACCACAAATAAAACTAGTCAAGAATGGGTACCTAAGAAAAAGAATTCCTATGACAAAGTTGATGACAATTAGAGAATCCTTTGGGAGATCTCATCGATCAATTTCACCCTCTCAAAAGGAGTGAATTTAGAGATTACGCCAAGGAGGTGTCTATGTCGTGCTATGAGCTAGAGATCCACCAAAGATGCAGCTCTGAAATATTACTTTCAAGAAGAAGAAAGAAATGAAGATATTGTAAGCAAAGGTTGTCTATATGATGGAACGTACAAATGAGCCTTCTGCTCAACAATACCGATGGCATAAGTCCTGAAGATTATCGCCTAATATCAGTTATTAAGAACTATTGGAGAGGAAAATAGTATAACACTTTTTGAGTTCATTGAAAGATGAGAGAAAAGAATAAAGAGATGAAGAGAACCCCACCCATTGTTTATAAATGATGTTGCACTAGTTCAAGCACATACTTCTTTAAGACTATCATCTGCTAACTAGGTAGCTAATCAAGTTTATAGACTTAATGTCTTAACTTATTACTCAAGATGAAGAGGAAGATGATGTCCATGCTAAGTGGAAACATGTTGTATCATTCATGTGATGTCGATGTTCCTTATTCAAAGTATTCAAAATGATAATTGAGTTGAGCATTCTCTTTAAACCCAAAGAATTTTTTCCAAGAAAGAAGCAAGAGTCAAGGGAAATAATATCTAAATTTGGTATGATGGCCTAAGAATAATAATTGTTCAAATGAAGATTTATGTTCTCTTGATGGAGAGAAGTCAAATTCTTCAATAAAATCCTATATGATGCCCATGAAATTATTGAGTGGTTCTAAATCATCTAGCCAATTCTTTGAGATGAAGAATGATTTCAGAGAAGACTATTCCATTAGAAGAATTTGAACTGGATAAAGTGGTCTAAGTTCAACTAAAAGTAACAAAATATTATGAAGAATGTGACATCAAGCAAAGGCAGGTCAAAAAAAATTTGAGATTCAAGAGGACATCATTTCTAAAGATCTAAAAGAGAAGTCAAATTCAAGCAACATAATTGTCTACAACATATTATTACATGTGAGGAAAATCCTTACACAATTGAGTGTATACCCTCTTGATGTTGAAAATCTTCAAGAAACTTTGATACAGCTTGAAGAGCTAAAATGCTTATTTTGTTGAATGGTGTATGACTAAGGTTTTGTACAATCTTCTAGTGATCGCCTTCTAAAGAAGATCCGCTTGGGATGTCAAAACATAGTTTTGCATGTTATAAAAGAGTGATAGCATCATAATGAACTAAATTTTGATTGATCCAAGCTCTTCAATAAACTTATGAGCTTGCATGTATCAATGTGGCTCTCAATATTTAGCATCTTGGGAGAGATAAGCTACCCATGACTTCAATAAAATGGGAAAAGCCTTTAAGGACTTTCATCATATTGCTTAGATTTGGAGAGCTCTTGATGAAGATCACATTATATATGATGACACATCATCCATGGTCTCCACAAGGTCATCATTGGCCCTAGAGAAGAGAACATTAAATGTTATCTGTCAAAGTGTAGAAAATTTTAAAAGACACTAGAGAGAGAGAGACTGACGAAAAGAGTGCATGAAGTATAGCTTAAAACATAAGCTAATAAAGCTCTATTATGGTGTTATAATTTATTTTTGATAAATCAAGATTAAACAAAGAAAGATTTGTAGGGTGAACATCGAGGTGTGACACTTAGATTTTAAATTTAAGGTTCAACTATTGAAAGGTCATAGTATAAAATTTTTTAAGGTGAACATCGAAGTGTGATACTTGGACCTTAAGTTCAAGAATCCACTATCGAAAGGTCCAAGTGGGAAGAAGCAAACATAGAGTTGAAATCTTTGTGGTTAAAAACATGTATTATGTATTATGTATAAAACATGGTTAAAAGTTGGTTCTTTAAGGGAATTACTTTTCTTAAATTAATTTTTACTAAAAGTTAAAATTAAGATATAACTTTAAATTTTTTAAACACCCAATTCATCTCCTCTTGGGTGCTATAGTGACTCAAAACATCAACCATAAAACATGTTTGAAAAGTTGGTTCTTTAAGGCAATTACTTTTCTTCAAGTTTAAAATTAAGTTTAAATCTCCAACTACATTTATTAGAAAATCTAGAATTAAATTATTCATTTATGTGCAATGAAAATTTTAGTGTTATTTTATTTTGGATAAAATATTATCAATATTTTATTTTATTTAAAATGAGAATTTTGGTGATCTCCACATATGATCCACGAGTGATTGGTTTATGAAGCAAATTGATAGTTTTGATGCAATATCGTAAATCAAAGTTTAAATATGGATGTCATCAAAATTCTTGAAATAATCTTCATCGATAAACGATGACAGTATCCGCATATCGAATAACCTAAAATTGATATCTGATATGTCTATATTATGACACGACTATGTAAAATTAAAATTAAAATTTATTTAACCTCTCTAATTGAATTAATAAATCATTTAATATATTATATCACTTATCGTTAAGCACACAATCATGCATATGTAAAGTTAATTAGATTCTTTTGAATACTTTAGTTGCACATTTTCTTATTAAGATCATAAGATTTCTTTTCACTTATGCTAGATGTCCTTCATCTATAATGAAGACAACTATTAGTTTCTATTTTAACATTCTAAATCTTGCCTTTTAGTTTAAGCCCATCTACATGCCATAAAGCCATGCCCATCCCGTCACTTGATAAAAAAAAGATAAAAAATCCTAAATGCAATCAGTAGCCACTAGTGAACCTTCTAGTTCCACCTCCTTACTTCCCCACAAGGATGGCTCCAAGCTCTTCCAATAGCTACAAATGATGTTTACAAGCCATACCCATACTAAATCCATCATGCTCCTACCAAACTCTTCAACCTTTCTCTCCCTCTACACATTTCCAACCTCATCTCTTACACAACATCATTGCCATCAAGATCTAGAAAAGAAACTCCTCAAAAGCACTACTCCTCCTATTAAGAGCCATAACCCAACCATTCCCTACAAGTCACTAGTTCTCCTGTGATTTCTCTTGTATGTAGTAAGTTTTAGTTCAACTTCCTCCATCTCTTATACCCATGAAACCTACATTTTTGTGATCTCACTACCCTTCTCTATAAATGTGCTCTTAAACAAAAAAGTTGACATACCATCTCCTCTCCATGATCTCACACTTGCTCTTCCTTGCCAACAACCAAAGACTAGCACTCACACTTTTTTCTTTAGCTGTTACCTTAACTCTAGAAACAGTTTCTTTAATCATATTTATGACACTATTGGCAAGACGACTTGCAGGTCATGTTTTCACCAATGACATGAACAACATTTGGCCTCACCATCCACCTTGCAGCTAACCTACCTCCACTCAAGATTTCTTTGCAGCTGCACACTATGGAACTCAAGCCTCATGTCATCTGCTCCAAAGCCTTGATCATTTCTTCTTTCAATTGAGAGGAGATATCAGAACATAACCCTTGAATCCATTTTTTTTAAGAGGTCGAGATGTTAAAAATGCATGACTAGCATTGGATGAATCATTTTAGATAATCAAGTACTTATCAAGCAACATATGCTTATTTCAAGCATCATAATATTGTAGTATTCAGAACACATAACAAATCTATTCATATAGATTCTATGTTCTCTCAAACAGAACAAACTATCCAACATGACGAAGTAGATTATACAAATTTAACACCACCGCATAATCATCTCTTTTTTGGAGAAAGTAGTAGAGTAGTAGTTTTAGATTACCTAGAAGACAACTCTCATTTAATGAACATAAGAATGATCTTATTATCCAACCAAGAAGATCTATTGATTCAAGGAAAATATAATATTCTAATAATTAATTTTAATGGATATTACATTTCACCCAAAAATCAAATATATATTTATTGATCTAATCACAAATTCTCATATAGATGCTTCTTAATTATCTATTTATTCAATGAAGTGAACCATATATATAGAAAGATTATCATGGTACTAAACTTATTGTCATAATGAAGTTAATATTTATTTGGCTTTTGGGGTATACATAATCAAAGATTAAATTTTCAACATATCTTTTTAATTTATGACACAGAAAAGGATGAATTCTAGCATGAATGGATTTCCTCAATAAATATATTGTTAATTCATTTTATGAAATTAATTTTTCTATATTCTAATGCTATATAAGAATCTTTCAAAACCTTTCCTATTGATACATTATAATCTTTAGATACCTTTAATGGCATCCGTATTAAATAATTATTGGTCCAATCAATACATACTCTCTCAAACCCTTATTAAAATACCACGTCTTTGGTGTATGGATGATCCGCCCATTTCATCATTGGAATAACTTAAATGTTGTTGTAGAAATCCATTCCAACTAGAATTCATCCTTTTCTCGTGTCATCGCTAAAAAAGTTATGTTGAAAAATCTAATATTTGATTTTATATCCCAAAAAGCCAAATAGAATATTAGTTTTATTATGACAATAATGTTTAGTACCATGATAATCTTTATATATATATATATATGGTTCACTTCATTGAATTTGTAAATTTGGTGGAATTAAGGAAGCATCTATATGAGAGTTATGTGATCCAACATCTAATAAAATAGATATTTGGCTTTCGGGTGAAAAGTAATATCCTTGTTGATTTAGATCACATAATTCAACAACATCTTTCTATTAAATAAAGAATTTCTTCTTTATTATTTTGTATAGAATTTGAAAATATAAAACTATTTATTTTCCAAATTCTTTAAAATCCACCCAATTCTAGCAAAGAGAACTTGTACATGAACCAATTAATCCTACTCTAATTATAGTACCCCATGAAATACACTATTGTAAAATTGAATTCAAAACTCAAATATATCTGAATTATTTCAACTTAAACTCATAGAACAACAAGATTCATAGTATGCTTATTGGTTTGAAATCAGAACAAGATAAAAGGCTAAAATGGAAATTAATTGCAAAAGAGTGATACTAAGTTTGATGATATTTTTACCTAATAAAGAGGTTAACTAATCAAATCAAAAATGTCAAATAGTTTTCCAAACTCGATTAGGTTCTAGAAAATATGTATGCATGAACAAAGTAAAGAATATACTTCCTTTAGTACACCACAAGGAATTTATCAATAAAATGTAATCCCTTTTGGATTAAAAAAATGCAACAACTATTTCAAAGATGTATGAATCATTTATTTTAAATTTAATACTTGTTTTTATATTTCAATGATATCCTATTTTTAGCAATACGTATACCATTACATTTAAAGCATTTAGCAATCTTTGCACAAAAATATACATGGTATTATTTTAAGTAAGAAAAAGCTATTTTGTAATAAAATAGTGACTTTAGGACTAAAATAGATCAGGATCCATTGAACTACAAAATCATATTTTACAAACATTGATCACTTTTTTACTATTAACAATAAAAAAAAGAATTACAGATTTCTACAATGTAATTATGATTTTTATTAAAAATTTATAACGTTAATCTCCAAAAGAAACTTAAAATTGTATATTTTGATAAAAATGATGAGATATTTTACAACTATTAAAACAACGTAAATCTTACTAAATTAAATCTTTCTACTAATGGAAAAGTAATTATTGAAATAGATAGTAGATATGGTGTAATTTTAAAACAAATGAAATAAAAGAAATTTTATGTCGATAGATCATTTATACACCTACTAAAAAAATTATCATATTAATGAAAAAGAACTTTTCCATTAAAAAAGCAATTAAAGATATTTGAAATATTCTAAGCGAGCATTTTATTATTAGAATTGATAATAAAATAAATACTTTATAAACAAAATAGTCATAATAAATGACTTATTTTTAATGAAAAGTTAGTTTTCTGCATACACTTTTGATTTAAAATATATTGAAGGTAAAAATAATTGTCTCGCTGATACTTTAACTCGAGAATTTTGCATGACATGAGTACCAAATAAGATATCAAAATACAACTCAACAAATTATCATAATATATAAATTTGATAAAGATAAATTATCTACAAAATCAATGATCTTTATCAATTATTAAATTTGTAAATTCTAAATAAAAATT
Organism: Cymbidium sinense; assembly: GCA_021442155.1. Classification (NCBI taxonomy): domain Eukaryota; kingdom Viridiplantae; phylum Streptophyta; class Magnoliopsida; order Asparagales; family Orchidaceae; genus Cymbidium; species Cymbidium sinense. Next base: position 81,551,647 of record CM038219.1, on the reverse strand, counting down.
AGAATGAAATATCATATGTAATTAAAAATTATAGAAAATCAAAAAAAATATCTTTCTAGAGAATTAGATAAGAGAGTTACCTTCGTACACAATTACCTCTTAAAAAAGATTTCACCCTTAAACCACTATAACTAAGCAAGAAAGCTCATCTGAGACAACTACAAAGAACAATATTTATGGTTCTTCTTAAAGAATCAAAGAAGCAAAAGTACATGAAAATAGTAAAGAATGACAACAATTTTCATTATTTCAAGAAAGAATTAATTCTATATACTTTCATATGTATGGAAATATAAATGTGAGATATTTATGAAGATCTAATCCTAAATTAGTTCATAAATTATATCTGGTCTAAGAATGATATATCTTTGAAAATATAATAGTTCAAATAAATTATCAAAAATATTTATCTACATTGTAAAACATTTCAGCCTACAAGTAAAGCACTCTAATATATACATCAAACTTTTTCAAACATGTAAATAGAAGAACAATTATTATAATTTAGCTCAAAATTAAGAATAACTCTTTATCTTAAATATAAACAAAAGAAATTTGTTAAAAAAACAAAGATAATAACTTTATTAATTATGGATTGAAACGAAGAAAATAGACCTCCAATAAATCTATTATAATGAACAATTTATTTATCTACAGTCACTGCAAACATAGAACAAAGAAGATACATGAAGTAATGTATCTCAGATGGACAAATATACTCTTGAAAAATACGGAATAAGCAAGTACTGAGATAAAATAAAAATTTGTAAAAAGAAAAATTGCATCATTGTAATTATTGTAAAACAAAAAAAATTTACAAGCGAAAAGAGAAGTTGGAGAAGGCTTATAAAACCAAAAGCCAACCATGACGTTAGAATTATAATTACGTAAGCAGTGACATCACATACTAGATGATATCAGCACTTACGACAACATCAATTATTAAATGAACCTTTTCTCGCCTATATAAGGAGATCAAATTCAGAGAAAGGAAGGATGTGAAGGAGGAGAAGCATAGAGAGAGAGAGAGAGACTATGAAATCTAGTCATCCGCTAAAACTTATCTTCTATATGTTTATAAGTATAATATTGTATATGTGTTCTCATGCTATTGTATCTTATTTTATAATATTATACTTTTATAATTTCTATTTGATCTGAGTACGCTTTCGGGAAACAAAGAATGCTCGTTATTCTCAAGTAGATAAGGTTGTATCTTGTGTTGAGCATCTCCCAAGAAAATTACTGGATTAGGAGAGTCTGATAAGAATCAAAGAATTTATGGTCAAAAATTAGGACAAATATTAAGATTATTTGCATAATCTAATTCTAGAAATTCATGATAGAAGCATGCAACCCTATTATATAATCACGCTTATACCAAAAGACAGAGAATACTATTTATTTATGGATCATTTTGAATCATTAGAATTAAACTTAATATTGAAAAGTTAAAAATGCTTTAAAATTGAACATAATCAAGAAAACTCTACAAATTATCGTAAAGACCCCTCTAGAATGGTATTAGAATGAAAATTTGTAACAAATAGTACAAGGATGAAAATTATGCTAGGCATTCCTAGTTACTTTATCAAAGTAATTTTCCTTCTTATAAATCTTAAATAAGAGAAGAAAAAGAAACTTATAAATACCTTAAATTAAAATAGAAGAAGATATATGCTTTCAAATGATAAATATAACTAAAGAATATTTAGAAAAGAATTCAAAAGAATGAAACTATTAATAATAAATACCTCTAATAATCAATTAGAAGTTTTCTTAGATGAATAAAATTTTCATATATAGGCTCATCTATAAACTAAAAGCATGAGTAATATATCTGAATTAGGAAAAAGAATCTTAAAAAATTAACAAATTAACATGAGATTATATAAATATTAATGAATCATTAAGAATAGAATTTAATCTCTATCACATCAACAGTATGAATAATCTACAAACTTGTCTATAGATAGACTTATATTAGAATTAACTTCAAACAACTCTACCATAAGTATGTAGGTTCTTTAACTACTTCAACTACTAGACAACAATTCATACCTCCCAATGTTAGGAGAATTTTTACTCCTAGAAATAATCCATTAAGTCTAGAACTCACAAGGAAGCTTGAAAATGTGTTTGGAAGCTCACATGCAATGAATTTATGAAGTTCTCATTCGATTTGGAGGAGCATACTCCCTTGATGTGTTGAGTTGGATGGACGGGATGGCCTCCCATTTTTTGGTCTGACCAGTTAGAGAACATTATATTAATGAATGTCCTAAAATAAAGAAATTTGAGAATAAAATATGTTCAAATTATAGAATAAGAATTAGAACCAATCTTGATATCACAAAATCAATCAAGAAGAAATTTATAAATTATCCATCAAGAGGAAGATCTTATTGATCAATATTGTTCAAATAATGATTTAGAAGAATACTTATATTGATTAAATGTTTGAACTTGAATGAATAAATAATAATAATGAAATTATAGATGACCAATCGAATACATTAGACAAATAACTCTTTTTAAGATAAATATAAAAAGATTAGAAAAGAGAATTATCTTAACAAAAGACTATTTTGATATGCTAATATTAAATTGGAAAAAAATCAATTCATTATAGCATTAGACAAAGAGAATATTATATTGAAATAAATGAAGCTCAAGGAAGTACAAAAATTCCTTTATATAATTCTATAATATGAAATTATGATTTATAAAAATTACCTCACTTAAAAAAATATTGGTAGTTATTTTTTAGAGGAATCCAATTATTAATAAATGTATACTTTCATAAAGGTATATATAGCCCTATAACTCTAATGGATATACGATGATAGAATTATTCAATCTAAAAAAAAGTTTTATTATGAGTAATTCAAGGAAATTTATGTTATCAAACCTAATGTTTAATGCATTACCCTCTATAAATATCAACGAAACATATAGATAGAAGTCTACTCTTAAACATAAGTTAGATCGAAGTTCAATTAAGACAAGTGTTGTTTACTTACCAAGCAACATATGATTAATTTTAACCCTATCGCCGTTCAATATAATTTACAACACATCTAGGGCGAACCGCACTCAAAGACACAAGATCCATGAGAACTCTTCAGTTGTTTGAGAGCGATTTATGATGGGTGACCTCAAATTGTCATTTTGCACCATCTGATGCCGCCATTTTATTTTCATTTTATTTTATTTTATCGCCATACCGAGAACTCACCATCGACTTCAAAATGTCATCCATGGGATACTGACTCAAATCAAGAGTCGAGTCTCACCCGACCGCACTACGGTGGAGGCTATATGAATATAACTCATACATCATTTAATGATATCTAATTTGCAATTATGTCCCCAATCAAAACTTGAGACGACATGCGAGATAGCGCATCTAATGACCTATTCTCCGATTTTCAAAGTCCATATAAGGGGTATGAGAATAATTTGCAGCACATCACCAACGGGTGCGACCGCACAAGCACACCAGATCTCATGAGAACTCTTCAGTTGAGCATGCTTGGGCAAGAGTAGTACTTTGATGGGTGATCTCCTGGGAAGTCATCGTGTTGCACCATCTATTGATGCCGCCCATTTTATTTTATTTTTATTTTTATTTTATTTTATCGCGGATGCCAAATAACTCAGCGATCACCATCTACTCCGAAAACATCATCTGTGGGATGACTTGGACTGCAAATCACAAGTCGCGAGCCCCACGTAGCTAATCCGCATGTCTCAGGTGGAGGTCACACAGAAATCGCCATCACTTTGCTCAAGATCATCAAATTCATCATTAAGACCCCAATTCAAAAAGAACTCTGGGCATGATGCATGTAGATGTGCAGTGATTTCATATATCCACCAATTTGCTATTTCAAGCTACCGCACATATGGGTTTCACATGAAAAAAATTTCAGACATAGCATGACCGCACAAAGACATCGCATCCCATGAGAACTCTTCGCTTAAGCTGCTTGAGTAGATTGGGGATGGTGACCTCGAATTATCGGTTGCACCATCTCTGATGCCGCCATTTTATTTTCCTTTTATATTTATTTTATTTTACGCCGAATGGAGAACTCGATGATCACCATCGACTCAAAATGTCGGTTACCTGGGACCGAAAACACGACGGAGCCCCAGAGGTCGATCCGACGTCTGGTGGAGGCGAAAATCGCCATAACTTCATGCACAATCATCTAATCTTCCAATATGACCCAAATCTAGAAAGATCTCCGTGGGGCGCATGACACGTAGAAGTGTCGCATACGCATCTAGCGGGATCTGTATCTTTGATTTTGACTATTTCAAAGCCTACCGCGGCAATGGGTTCTCGCATGAGAATAATTGCGCCCATCTCCGCGGGACCACCAAAGACACCGCATTTCGAAAACTCTTCGTTAAGCATGCTTGGGTGAGTAGTACTATGATGGGTGACCTCGAAGTCATCATGTTGCACCATCTATTGATGCCGCCATTTTATTTTCCTTTATGTTTATTTTATTTTATCTAATGCGGAGAACTCGATCACCATTGACTCAAAATGTCATTGGGATGCCTCTAAAGCATGAGCGGGCCCCGTGGCGATCCAGGTCTTGAGTGGAGGCCACATAAACCATAACGTCGCACATCATCCGAGCCAATATGACCCCAATCTAAAAGATCTTTGGAAGACAACGCCAGATGTTGCGTACATCTGATGATTTCAACTATTTCAAAGCCTTACGGCGGATGGTTCGTGCATGAGAATAATTTACATATCTCGGCGTGATCACATCGAGCCTAGATCCCATGAGAACTCTTAGTTAAGCGGGAGATTAGTTATGATGGGTTACCTCATGGGAAGTCATTATGAACCATCTGCTGATTTTATTTTCCTTTATGTTTATTTTATTTTATGGAGAACTTGGATCACCATCTCTCAAAATATCATCTGGGATGCCTCGAAAAAAATCACGAGATGCGCCCCATGTGGTCGATCCGCATCTCTGGAGGCCTGTGGAAATCGCCATAACTTGCATCATCCGATTCATTATGACCCCAACTGAAAGACTTCGGGGCACACATAGATGTGCCGCAGCATTTTGGGACATCTCTATCGTATTTTGAAGCTCTATCATGCCACAAACGGGTTCCACATGATAACAATTTATTGTACATCTCCAGTAGGCGTGACCACACTAGCACACAAGATCTCATGAGAACTCTTCAGTTAAGCGTGCTTGAGCGAGAGTAGTAATATGATGGGAGACCTCCTGAAGTATTGCACCATCTATGATGCACCATTTTATTTTCCTTTATTTTATTTTATTTTACCATGACGCCGAGAACTCGACGATCGACTAAAAAATCATCGTGGATGCCTGCTACAAACACGAAATACATGCTACGGATTCGTATTCTCGTGGAGGCCGAAAAATGCCATAACTTCGTGCTCGATCTTTCGATTCGCCATTATGACCCCAATTGGAAAGACCTTCGAGGGGCACACGACGCGCATATGTGCCGTAGGCGCATCTGGCGGGACATGTATCTCTAATTTTGACTATTTCAAAGCTGCCGGCACGACGGGTTTCATGAGAACAATTTGCGACATCTCAAGACACACCAAAGACACCGATCTATGAGAACTCTTCTAAGCATGCTGAGAGTAGTATTATGATGGGTGACCTCCAGGAAGTCGTCGTGTTGCACCATCTATTAATGTCGCCCAATTTATTTTCCTTTTATGTTTATTTTATTTTACTGCTGATGTCGAAGAACTTGGCGATCGCCATCAACTCCGAAAATGTCATCATGGGATGCCTGACTAAAACACATGTCATGCCCCCACATACGATCCGCTCTCGTGGAGCGCAAAATTTTTAACGCGTGATCTTCCATTATGACCCCAATCCAAAAGATCTCCGTACAGGCAAATCTATCGATCTGAAATGTATCTATTTGACTATCTCAAAGCCTTACCGGTATGGACGGTTCATGAGAAAATTTAGCGCACATCTCAGACAAAGACTCCGCATCCCATGAGAACTCTTCAGTTAAGCGTGCTTGGGCGAGAGTAGTGCTATGATGGGTGACCTCCTGGGAAGTCATCGTGTTGCACCATCTGCTGATGCCGCCCATTTTATTTTCATTTTATGTTTATTTTATTTTACACGACGAGAACTCAATCGCCATCGCCTCCAAAATGTCATTGGGATGCCTCGGACTACAAATCATGAGCGCAGCCCCACGCGTGACACGATCTCGAGTGGAGGCCAATGAAATTACCATAACTCGCACGATCGCTCGATAATATGACTCAACCGGAAAGATCTATGTGGGTAACGATGTGTATCTAGCGACATGTATCTCGATTTTGACTATTTGCCCTAGGTTTGTAGATGAGAACAATTTGCCGCATCTCCAAGCGACGCATCAACACTGCATCCCATGAGAACTTTTAGTTAAGCGTTTGGGCGAGAGTATATGATGGGTGACCTTGAAGTCATCATGTTGAACCATATTGATGCCCATTTTATTTTCTTTTATGTTTATTTTATTTTACTAACGGAGAACTCGCATGCCATCGACTTTGAAAATGTTGTTAATGGGATGCCTGGGACTGCAAACCATGAGTCGCTGCCCAATGATCCGCACATCTCGAGGAGGCGACAAAATTGACATATGCCATCATCCGCCAATATGCTCCAATCTAGAAACATCTGGGGCAATGCCGGATGTGTCAAGCATCTGGTGGGACATGTATCTCGATTTTGACTATTTCAAGCTACCGCACGATATGTTTGTATAAAAATAATTTGGCTCACATCTCCAATGGGCGATCAGCACTCCAGATCCTATGAGAACTTTTTAGTTAAGCATTCTTGAGAGAGTACTATGATGGGTGAAATCCTAGGAAGTCATCATGTTGAACCATCTGTTGATGCCGCCCATTTTATTTTCCTTCTATGTTTATTTTATTTTACCGCTGATGCCGAAGAACTTGGCGATCGCCATCGACTCCGAAAATGTCGTCAATGAGATGCCTCAGAATGCAAACCATGAACCAGGCCCACGTGGCCGATCATCTCGAAAGTGGAAGCCATAATGAAATCGCCATAACGCTCGTGACGCGTCATTCGCCAATATGACCCCAATCGAAAGATCTCCATGGGCGACGATGCACAAATGTCAGTGTATCATCGGTGACATGTATCTCTGATTTTGACTATTTTGAAGCATTGCACGGATGGGTTCTGCATGAGAACAATTTGCGACATCTCCAGCGACCGATCGATCCGATGAGAACTCTTTAGTTAAGTGTGCTTGGGCTAGAGTAGTACTATGATGGGTGACCTCTTGGGAAGTCATCATGTTGAACCATCTGTTGATGCCGCCCATTTTATTTTCCTTTTATGTTTATTTTATTTTATCACCATGAGAACTCACACCATCTCTCAAAATGTCATCCATGGGATGCCTCGAATACAAATCATGAGTCTGGCCCCACGCTTGATCCATGTCTTGGGTAGAGGCCGCAAAAATTACCATAACTTCACGCACGATCGTCCGATTCGCCATTATGACCCCAATCCGAAAAGATCTTTGTGGGGCTCACGACGCATAAATGTGCCGCAGATGCATCTGGAGGTACCCGTATCTCCAATTTTGACTATTTTGAAGCCCTACTGCGGCATGGAAGGGTTCCACATGAGAATAATTTACAACACATCTCCACCGTGCGACCGCACCATCACACCACATCTCATGAGAACTCTTCAGTTAAGCGTGCTTGGGCGAGAGTAGTCTTATGATGGGTGACCTCCTTGGAAGTCATCGTGTTGCACCATCTGTTGATGCCGTCAATTTTATTTTCCTTTTATTTTTATTTTATTTTATTGTTGACAACGGAGAACTGCGCACGCCATTGAAAACGCCATGGGATGCCTCGACTACAAAACACGAGTGAGGGCCCTGGGTCGATCCGCTCTCGTGGACGCACAAATCGCCATAACTTCATCCACGATTGTCTGATGCGCCATTATAACCCCAATCCAGAAAGATCTTTGTGGGGCACACGATGCACAGATGTGCCGCAGGTGCATCTAGTGGGACCCATATCTTCGATTTTGACTATTTTGATGCACTACCGCGGCACGGACGGGTTCCACATGAGAACAATTTGCGACACATCTCCTGCAGACATGATCGAACCAGCACACCAGATCACATGAAAACTCTTCAATTAAGCGTGCTTGGGTGAGAGTAGTACTATGATGGGTAACCTCCTGGGTAGTCATCATGTTGCACCATTTGTTGGTGCCTCCCATTTTATATTTCTTTTAAGTTTATTTTATTTTATGTTATGGAGGCGGATTTTCCATCGACACAAAATGTCATTCATGGGATGTCTCGACGCAAAACATGAGCTGCACCATGCATCCGCAAGCCTCGGGACGCCGCACATAAATCACCATAACTTCACATGATTGTCCCAATTATGACCCAACCGAGAGATCTGCGTCGCACGAGATGTGCCATAGTGATCAAGCAGATTATCTCGATTTCGCTATTTCGTCCTAACAGCACGAAGTTTCACATGAGAATAATTTTCCACATCTCCAACGGGTAATCAACAAGCACACCAGATCCCACGAGAACTCTTCAGTTAAGCATGCTTGGGCGAGAGTAGTACTATGATGGGTGACTTCCTGGGAAGTCATCATGTTGCACCATCTGTTGATGCCGCCAATTTTATTTTCCTTTTATTTTTTTTTATTTTATGATGGAAAACGGTGATCTCTATAGAATCCAAACAGATGCCTTGACGCAAACATGAACATGCCACATGCGCCGATCCGTTCATCTCGGTGGAGGCATGAAAATCGCCATAACTTCATGCATTATCGTCATGATTTGACTAACCCAAAAAAGATCTCTCGGGTGCGATGCGATGCGCGACGACCCGTATCTCGATTTCTCGCTATTTCAAGTTGCGTCCTGGACGAGTTATGAGAACAATTGGTGGCACATCTCTAGCGACTATGACCGTACCAGCACACAAGAACGCATGAGAACTCTTCGCTTAAGTGCTGCGAGTAGCGATGGGTGACCTCCTATGAAGTCATCGTCTTGCATTATCTATTGATGCCGCCCATTTTAGTTTCCTTTTAAGTTTATTTTATTTTACCGACGTCAAGAATCGACGAGCCATCGACTCAAAGGTCATCCAATGGGATGCAAACGCAATGAGGCCCCACACCGGCCGATCCACGCTCTGGATGGACGGCATAAATCACCATAAATTGCATGATCGTCCGATATGCCATTGTGACCCCAATCCAGAAGATCTGGTAATGCGATAAGCGCAGCGATCTAGTGACTCAGATTCTGAGCTATTTCGATGCCCTACAAAGACGATGGGTTCCGCATGAGAACAATTTGCGTGACATCTCCAATGGTGCGACACCAAAGACATATCCAATGGGAATTGTTCGCTTAAGCATGTAGAGTAATACTAATGGGTGACCTCTCGGTGTTGCACCATCTGATGCCGCTATTTTATTTTCCTTTAAGTTTATTTTATTTTACCTCCGAAGAAATACCATTGCCATCAACTAAAAAAATGTTGTCCATGGATGCAAAAAAACATGAGCCACGGACCCATGCGGTTGATCCATCTGGGTGGAGGCCGTAAAATTGCCATAACTTCTGCATGATCGTCAATTTTCCATTATGACCCCAACTGAAAGATTTACACAATGTGCAAATATGTCGCAGGCGCATCTAGTGGGACACGTTTCTCCGATTTTGGAAATTTCGAATCCCTATCGCGGCACGGATGGGATCCGCATGAGAACAATTTGTGGCACATCTCCAGCGACCGCACAAAGACACCGCATCCCATGAGAATTCTTCAGATGCTTGGGTGAGAGTAGTACTATCATGGGTGAACTCAGAAATGTTGCACCATCTTGATGTCGTTCATTTTATTTTCCTTTAAGTTTATTTTATTTTACCGCTGATGCCGGAGAACTTGGCAATCTCCATAGACTTCAAGAACGTAGTCCACGGGATACCTTGGACTACAAAACATGAGTAGTCTAGCATCCACTGATCACGGACAGGAATCACCATAACTTCACATCGCCCAATCAACATTATGACCCTAACCATGAAAGATTTCCACGTGGCGCATGACGCAAAATGGGCCTAGCGGGATCCGTATCTCCGATTTGATGATTTTGAAGCCGCACGCGTTTCACATGAGAGATTGGCACATCTCTAGCGCAACACACCAGCACACCAGATCGCATGAGAATACTTCAGTTAAGCATGCTTGGGTGAGAGTAGTAGTACTATGATGGGTGACCTCGGGAAGTCATCGTTGTTGCACCATCTTGATGCGCCCATTTTATTTTCCTTTAAGTATATTTTATTTTATCGACGCGAGAACTCGACGATCACCATCGACTAAAATGTCATCCATGGGATGCCTGGACGGAAAACATGATGTCGATGCCCACTACCGATCCTGTCTCGGTGGAGGCCACACAAAATCGCCATAACTTCGAGAATCATCCGACTCCATTATGACCCCAATCCAAAGATCTCACAGGGAGGCATGCACAAGATCTAACTGACGATTCTATTTTAGCTTTGAAGCCATGGCTTCATGAGAACAATTTGCACATCTCCAACGCACAACCAACAAACACACTAGATCCCATGAGAACTTCGTTAAGCATGCGAGAGTAAGACTATGATGGTGACCTCGTGGAAGTCATCGACCACCATCCGCTGATGCCGCCATTTTAATTTCCTTTTAAGTTTATTTTATTTTACGACCGGAGAACTCCGATCGCCATAGACTCGAAAATGTCATCCACGGATGCCTTGGACTATAAAAATGACAGGCCCATGTGGCCAAATCATGTCTCGGTTGGAGGCCGCATAAAATCACCATAACTGCACGATCCCGCCCAGACATTATGACCCTAACCCAAAAGATCGATATGATGCACTTGGACGTATCTTCGATTTTGACTATTTCAAAGCCCTACCGCGACGACGAGTTCGCATGAGAACAATGCGATATCTCCGGGCGCACCAAAGACAGTGATAACTCTTCAATTAAGCGTTTGGGAGAGAGTAGTACTATGATGGGTGACCCCATGGAAGTGTTGCATGATGACCCCATTTTATTTTCCTTTTAAGTTTATTTTATTTATCGTTGATGCAGAGAACTATCACCATAGACAAAACGTCATCCCAGGATGCCTTGGACTACAAAACACGAGTTGTAGTCCCCACATGGCCAATCTGCACGTCTCGGTTGGAGCCGCATGAAAATCATCATAACTTCACGCATGATTTTTCGATTCAACATTATGAACTTAACCCTAAGATCTCCAAGGCACATGATGCGTGATGAGCTGACCATATCTCCGATTTTGACTATTTTGAAGCCCTACCGCTACACGAAGTTCCTCATGAGAACAATTTATGGGTCGGTACATCACACTAATTAGATTGCATGAGAACACTTTAGTTAAGCATGCTTATGATATATGATGGGTGACCTCCTAATTAGTCGTGTTGCACCATTTGTTGATGCCCATTTTTTCTTTTAAGTTTATTTTATCTTATCGATGCCGAGAACTCATAATCGCCATCGACTCTAAAAATGTCATCCATGGGATACTTTGGACTACAAAACATGAGTCAGGCCCCTAATCATCCAGTCTGTGGAGACAAATCATAATTTCATGCACGATCATCCGATACGCCATTATGAATCCAAAAAGATCTCCTGAGATATGCGTGATGTGCCGAGATCTGGGACCAGATCTTCGATTTCGCTATTTCAAGCCTACCATGGCAATTTAAACGCTTATGAGAATAATTTAAGGCACATCTCCTCCACCACACCAAAGACACTAAATCCCAAGAGAACTCTTCAACTAAACATGAGGAGTAGTACTCTGTGAAGTCACCTTCATCTGCACCATGCGCCATTTTATTTTCCTTTAAGTTTGATTTATTTTACCCCGACACTGGAGAACTCGATCTCCATCAATCTAAAACTTCATCCATGGATGCCTCACTATAAAACATGAGTTGGGCCCCACGTTGATCCGCACATCTCGGGAGGCCATAAATCACCATTAACTTCATCGCGATTCACCATTATGACCCCAATCAAAATATCTGGGCGCATCGCGAGGCACGGGACCGTATCTCATTTTTATTTCAAGCCTTATCGTGCATGGACGAAGATAAGAACAATTTAGACACCGAATGCGACCAAAGACACCGATCGCATGAGAACTCTTAAGTCAAGCTGCGAGAGTAATGATGATGACCCATTAGGAAGTCGTCATGTCTATTGACCCATTTTAATTTTTTTTTTTTAATTTTATTTTATTTTACTTGATGAGAACTGAAACCGAAATGTGTATCCATGTCAAAATGGAAATTTCACTTAGTAAATTTGAGTATGCTAAAGGAAATTCAAAATGTGTTTAAAATTTTATGTTTTGATTTTGTTTTGAAAATGGAAACTTCACTTTAGCAAATATGGTATGCTAAAGAATGAGGTTCCAAAAGTGTTTCTTTTGTTTTAGAAAAGGAGACTTCATTTTAGCAAATGTGCTAGAATGAAGTTCCAAATGTGTTTTGAAAATTTTGTGGAATGAAGATTTCACTTAGCAAATTTGAGTATGCTAAATGAAATTCAAAAATGTTTCAATTTTTTTATTTTTGAAAAGGAGACTTCATTTTAGCAAATAAGGTATGCTAGAATAAAGTTCCAAATGTGTTTTGAAAATGAATGGACATTTCACTTAGCAAATTTGAGTATGCTAAATGAAATTCCAAAATATGTTTCAATTTTTTTTTTGGAAAATGGAGACTTCATTTTAGCAAATGGGGTATGCTAGAGTGAAGTTCCAAAAGTGTTTCTTTTTTTAGAAAAGGGAGACTTCATTTTAGCAATGGATATGCTAGAATGAAGTTCCAAATATGTTTTGAAAAATTTTGTTTTTGTTGATTTTGAAAAGAGAGATTTCCATTTAACAAATTTGGGTATGTAAGATGGAAATCAATTATGTTTCATTTTAGAAAGATGTATTTTTTGTGTGTGATTATTGCTTTTTGAAAGAGTAAATCCCAACCTAATCATATATGGAATATGTTAAGTGGCATTTCAAAGTAATATTATTTTATTTGGAAATGAAATTTCCATTCAATAGATTTGGGCATATTGAATGGAAATATTCATATGTGTTTTTTGAAAGTTTATTTTTGATTTTGATTGGAAATGGAACCTCCATTTAATAAATATGGGTATATTGAATGGAGAGGTTTCATATGTGCTTTTTGAAAATGTGAAAATTTCAACCTAACACATGTGGAATGTGATTGAAATTTCAAAGTTATGATTTTGCTTGAAGATGTAATATCCATTCAACACATTTGGATGTATTGAATGGAAAGGCCCATCTTCAAATTTTATGCTTTTGAAAACATGATTGGAATTTTATATTTGAAAATGAAGCCTTCATCAAAATAAATTGAGTGAAGAAGTTCATTTGTGCTTTTAGAAAATGTGATTGTTGGAATTTTATTTTTGAAACTGAGGTCTTCACCAAAATAAATTGAGTTGAGAAGTTCATTTATGCTTTTAGAAAATTTGATTGTTGGAATTTTATTTTTGTAAAGATGATCCTACATATACAATCATGAAGATTGTTAGATGAAGGTGACTTATGAAAATTTTTGCAAAACATTTTATTATATGCATTTTGAAAGAGTGCTTTTGAAAAGCAAGATTTTATGAAGGATTTATTTTGTCTTTATTATTTTAGAATGAACCTTTCCTTACCATAAAATGGTAAGGAGGAAGTATTAATTAAAGCTTTATTTTCATTATCAATAAATTAATGGGGTTTTAAGACCAACATGGGATGAGGTCTTAAAACCTAAAGATGTTGGCTAGCTTAACTTAAGGATGAAATAAGCTAAGTGTCAACGAAAAGAAAGATAGTCTTAAATTCATACAAAAGTACAAACCCACTATCGATACTTGGAGATAATGATAATGTACCAAAGATGGAGAGAGAACCATCCTTAAGTCCCCTAAAACCTGTGAAAAATATTTTAAGATTTCTAAGAGGTATACTTCCATCTTCAATCTTTGTGGAATAAAATGAAGATAACAATATACACATTATGCATTTTGGACACCATGTAGATCTGCAGATGTTCTTATTGAGGGTGATTGGGTACGACATTGAAGAGAGGTGTACTATCTCAAAGATAGAAGTCATCTACAATGGACCTAATCACCTCAATAAGGAATCCTAAGGACAATGCATATGTATGAGATTCTTCCCTACTTTACATGAAAATGTAATGTATGGTTTATTTTAAACTGGGTTCCCTAGGGGAAAGCCCCATAGTTAATCACATCCTAAGGAAGGGGATTCCTTAGAATACTCGATTAAGGTAAATGATCATTGTCACCAAAGATTTCAATAAGTAGGACTATATTTTAGCAAATCAAGTGATCGATCAAGAGGAGGGAGTTCTTATCGAAGCCAAATGAAGATGAGTAGGGATGTTTAGGATACTAGGAAGCCTAGTAAACATCCTAAACTATCCTATGGTTGGGCTTTACATTTTTGAAATTGAATTATTTATTTGAGTTGAATTTTTATTAGAAGTTTATGACTTATAATTCCACAATACAAGGTTATGGAAATGCTCGAGAGGTGAGGATTTATGCTTATGGCCCATAGAAGGGAGAAGCAACCTCGAACCTAAATCTGGGAGCTTTGGCAGCCAAAAGCATGACCTAAATCTAAGGCAAAAATGAGTATTTGTTTACCTCTACAAGAGAGGACAAACCACCCACCGCTTGGACTTACAATCTCGGGTGGCCAACTAACTCCTCCATTTTAAATTCATGTAGGCAAGTCATATGCTTTATGTAAGATAGCTAGGCTATTATTTTAGAAAGAGACTAAGTTCTTAAACTTACTCCATAAGAGACTAGATCATGCATGTATAAAAAATGACCTAGATCTAATGTAAAATATATTATATTTTACTTTCATTTTGGACAATCATTTGAGTGCTTATAGGATTCATATGCCTAATGCATGAGAAATAAGATTATAGGCCAAAATTAGCAAGAAGGAGAGGTGTGTTTCCACCATGGTTGATTAATTTGGTAGAAGATTTATTTTTCCCTAAGAGCCTAATTGTCGTCCAGGCCATACATCAAAGTAAGGAAGAAACTAGGAAAACATGCCATCTTAAAGCACAAGCTAAACAAACATCAAACATTTTATAAAGTTAATAAAAGAATAAGAGGCCATTTGTGGTCGCTCCACACAAACCCAAAAAAATTGGGTATGAGCTCTATCCTTATACAACTGGATTACAAATGAATTAATTTACAATCAAGTAAGAAAATTCATGTTATTAGGGTCTTCATTTCTTCTTCTCTTCTTCTTTCTTCTTTCTTCTTCTTTTGGTTACTTCTTTTGGATGGTTGGAATGTAGTTGCTCCAAAGGCTTCACATGGTACATAAGATGAAATCTTATAACCAATGCTCATCTTAATCTCCCATAACATTCATTCCAAAATCTAATTGCAAAATTACATGAAGAGAAAAGTAAATCTAATTAACACTTGCAAAATAGAGATTAGCTAAACAAATCATACAAATCCAAGCATGTATATTGGACTTAGCACCCCAAACATGGGTAACCAAGTCCACCTAGCTTATTGGATTATGCTTAGAGGTACAAGCACCTGCACAATAAAAGCATTTATATTTTTATTACAGTGCCCCTTAAGCACAATCCTCTGTAGAAAATAATGGTTAGACTAAGCTCGACCTACTATTCATTCTATGCACATACACCCTAACATCCAGACTAGAAATAATACAAGCAAACATCAAGCCATGCACCTCCTTAACCTAAAGTTAGAAGTGGTGACTTAACCTAATGTGTGTGCTTTAAAATGTTTATGGTATGCTTAGTATGGCTTTAAGTTTAGATTTTCTAAGTGTGAAGATGTTCAACTTAGATGGGTGGTTTCATTTAAGTGTTTAGTTGATTTGGGTGGTTTTTATTTGGTGATTTATTTTGGTTTAAGTGAATCATACAATTAATTACTAAGTTATAAAGGGAGAGAAAAGAGAAGAGAACTTCTCCTTCCATACCTTAAGTAATTTCTAAAGTGAATTCATATTTAATTTTATTTAGTAAATGTTTTATTATGTGTTTTAATTAATCCTAAATTTAGATTTTCCTAAACAAACTAATTCAAAAGAAAGGCATTTTAAGATTAAGTAAAGTGAACTAATATCACAAAACACACATCACTTCATTTCTTTCCCAATATGTACAACATGCATATGAATGAATCCTAAGTATATCTATACATACAAATGGAAATATTTAGCACACTTTATGATGAATTCTAAGAAATGTTACTTAAGAAAATTGGAATGCTTTATGATGCATGATTTTCATTAAGTAGAAAAGAGGGTTTCATTTATCCATTATTCATATGCACATGTATATGTATGAAAGGCATAAGTGAGTACGATGCCATTAAGCAGTAGGTGTTCAAGACCTACTTAGGTCTACTTAAAGCCTCGGGGTTGTCCAGACTAATATACCACTTTCCTTAAATTTCAAACACAAGTATAAAAGAAATGAATGGAAAAAAGAAAGATGCAAAAAGTTTGTATTTGTTTATGCAATTTATATGTACAAGTGTGGATGTCCTTCTTAGGTAATAGCATAAGAATGGATAGGAATGGGGTTAGCAAGTGTTGTATTCTTTTCAAATGAACTATACACTTTGTCAAATCCTATTCAAAACTATGCTGAAAGAAAAGAGAAGGAAAGCCACACTATGCACATCTTCATATTTATATCCACATGCAAGCTTATAAATAATTATAAGTAGCACACTTTCATTTTTAGGTGTTTGATTTATAGATTTTGAAAATAGTTTTGGATTTAATAGTGATAATAGCCATTCATATTTTTACTTTAGCCAAAACATACAATTTGACATAAAGAAAACATTTCATTTTGATTTTGATTTTTTAAAAGATATGAATGCATGAATTTCATATGACATACACATTTAGCATGCTAAGAAAGAAATAAAGTGATAAAAGCAATGTAAATTCATTCACCCTAATTAATTCTAAAATAATCTTATGAAATAAGAAAGTTTAAAGTGAATCAAAGTTTGTTTAATGTAATTTTTGTTTTGAATTTGCTTTATGTTTGATTTAGGAAATGTGAAAGAATGTTTGATGTTCCTAACCCATTTCTCCCATCTGTATGACATTTTAGTTAGTTTAATCTTTAGATGACTAGATGATTTTATATTTTTATTAGGTTAGGTATGAATTAAGTATGTTAATTACCCATCTACACCACCTTAGTATATTTAATCAAATAATTATGAGCCAATGATATGACATAAAACCACACAAGAAATTTAAATAAATTTCACCTAAAAAAAGGATCCTAATGCATTTGGCTCATGATTAATGATTAATTAAGCTGGGGTTTAAGTTAAGTACTTTCATAACCCCTCTCACACATGTGAGTTGGATTTTGATTTCCTTAATACACTTAGGTTATTGAACACCTAAGCATCTACTCAAAGTAAATTAGTTAAGTTTTGGAAGGTTTTCGAATTTTATCAAATTGATTAGGTAGGTAATTAATGAATTAATCCTTAATTAAGTTTGGATTAAAGAAGAAAGAGGGGGTTTAAGGAATAGCTTAAGGAAAACATCCCAAAATTATTCCCTAAACCTTATGTTCACTTAAGCAACCTTAATTAAGTCAATCAAGGGTTAAATCACTAATTACACACTTAATTAAACTTAATTACATTAAGAGGATAATTAGAAATTAATCTAGCAATTCCTCTAATTAAACCATCAATAAATCCTAAGAAAATTAGGGGAGGCAGAAGTCATCCCACTAATCATGCACAAGAAGTTTGGAATTAATCAGTGGGGTAATTAGAGAGTAATTAGCAAAATCAAATTCCCAATAAAACCCAAATCCAAAAAATAACACTATTCAAAATTCATTGAAATCAATTTTATAATATTCTAGGTTTAAATACCTTTCATATGCAATTTATTTTACATTTTTCTAATTTTTCTTCACTTAGATATGAATTTTTGAAGTTTCCTTGCTTAATTAAGTAATTAATAACTTAATTATAAAGCTAATCTCCCCCCATGGAGGTACATGCACTTTCCATGTGGCTCAACCGGATTTGCTATTTAAGTTGTCACATTGTAGCGGTTAGCGATGGCACGCGCTTTCTCTGTCCGGGGATCAAGGATCGATGGCTAAGGTTAGATCCACGTTCTAAAGGGACTAAACAATGAATTACATGAATCATGTCGCCCATCCAAAACATGTGGGATGGACACCATGATTCTTCCCCGAGATCGCGAGAGATGGCCACCATCTTCCATGGCATGATCCAAGCTCGATTGAGCTGATCGATCAAATTCAACCCACACCACCATGCAAGGGAGATCACTTCTAATGGCTAGAATCTCATGAGATAAAACTTCACTTCATAAAGGACCAGACCATGGCTATATTGAGCTTTGTTTAATGGCTTACCTCGCCAGAGGCTATCATCACTCATTCCTTTGGAGAAGCTTTGTCTAGTGGAGATGAAGCTTTGTTAAAGTTTGGAGGTGTTGGGTAGATCCTTATAGAGGCCAACTCCACTTCAACTCTTGCTTTGATCAAGTGTACCTCCCTTGCCTTTGGAGCTTGGGAAAAGGTTTGGGTGAACTCGATTAAGTTCCTGATGGGGCTTGTAAAGTTAATTGGCTTGGGAGTAAGTGGGTAAGTGTGATTTCAAGTGGCTCCCTATTTTTAGCCTAAGAGAGAAGGAGAATTCTAACTCACTCTAAGAAGCTTGGGAAGACTCACAATGGCTTGCTCGAGTTCTTATGTTTCAATCAATGAAATTAGGGGGAGTACATCTCCCCAGAGAAATGGATGCCTTATCTTTCCATTTTGATCCAATTGAGCTCCTTGATGGGTTTGTTAGGCCATTTGATGTCATGGTGGTTTGGCCAAAGGGAGGTCGTGGAAGAGTGTCATGTTCTTGAAATGGGTGGAGGAATGATTCCCATGTGGCCATGTTCAAGCAAGTGGTTGGTTTTGACCTTGGGTCTGATCCAAACCCATTGGGTTAGCCGCACACACTCACTAGTGTCCACTTGGTCCACTGGAGTGTGTCAAGTGGTCATGAAGAGGATTTAACCAAGTTCCATGTGAATTTGGCCAAAATTTACCCTATGGCCTAGGGATAAAATGATCATTTGGCCTTGATTTCAATTTGGGTATGTTTGATATGTTTGAAAAATGGGTTAGGCCAAGTTTCATTGAATTTGGAGTTGGTTTGATATGATTTGGCTCATGTTGAATTTAGGTCAAAATGGGTCAACTTAGTCAAGTTGACCAATTGGTCAAATTTGGTCAAACCAAAGGTTGGGTCAAGTTCATATGACCATTTTAAATGTTTTGGTAGCTTTGGTTTGATTCAATTTGATTTATATTTGGTTTTGGTTCAATTGAGTTCATTTAGGTCAAATGGGTCAAGTTGACCAAATTGACCCATTTGACCTATTTGAGTTAGGTCATGGGTTGGTTTATGTTTGGTCATATGGAATGGATTGGTATCTTCATTTCCAATCAATTTAGTTTATATTTGAGTTTGACAATTTGACCTTTTAGGTCAAGTTGTTCATGGTCAATTAGTTAGGTCTAGTTGGCCAATTGAGGTTTTGGTCAAGTTCAAAGTCATTTTGGAATGAACTTGACCCATTGGTTTCAATCAATTTGGCTTAGATTAAGTTTTGACACATTTTGACTTTTAGGTCAAGTTGGGTCAACTTGGATCAAGTAAATTGAGGTTAGCTTAAATGTTGACTTGGTCAAGTTCAAACATTGATCATGAATGAGTTTTGATCAATGGTTTCAATCAATTTGGCCTATGGTAGATTTTTAGGTTTTTTTGGCTATTTTCAAACCTTTTAATTTGACTTGGTTTGACCCAGTTTGAGTGATTGATCATCTCATGATGATCATGATGAGAGGCTTAGGTGAGCTTAGTTCAATCCAATTTGGTTAGGGATTAAAATTTGGCTCATAAGGGTACTTTAGGTCACTGGTCAACGAGTAAGTGAGTCAAATGGCTTCAAAAGCTTGATTTGATTTGATTGAACTCACATATAGACTTATGATTGAAATATAAATCCATTTGCAAGTAGTTTGAAGTCAAATGGGTTTTGATTCATTTGACAATTTCAAGTTCAAAAGGGTGAACATGAGTTTGACTTGGGTTTGAATTTTGGATTTAGTTTTGGTTTGGTGATTGAAGTTTACGTTTATATTTGGATTCATGATTGAAGGATTGATTGAATCATGAAGAAAATCAAGAGTTTGGATTTGAAATTGATTTGGCTAAATTCAAGATTTTGACTTGAAAGTCTTAGGTTGGATTTTGATTGAATTTGAGTTTGATTTGGAGTTGGTTTTGGTTGTTTGAATTTATATATCATTTATATATGTGAATATAAATACAAATATAAATGGGTTATGGGAAAATTTCATGAATTTGAAGTGATTTGAACTTGAATTAAGCTAAGTCCATAGGGAATCAAAAGTGACTTAGGAAAGATTTTTGATTTGGGTTTGAATTTTGGATTTAGTTTGATTGATTTGAATTTATATTTATTTATATATGTGAATATAAATGAGAATATAAATGGGTTGTGAGAGAATTTCATAAATTTGAATTGATTTAGATTTTGATTTAGGCTAAGTCCTCAAGAAGGAATCAAAGTGACTTAGGAAAGATTTTGATCCGATTTGAATTTTGGAATTTGATTTGATTGATTTGAATTTATATTTCATTTATATATGTGAATATAAATGAGAATATAAATGGGTTGTGAGAAAATTTCATGTGCTCTCAACCTTCAAATTCATATATGAGAAAATTTATATTTCATTTATATTTGATTTGATTGATTTTTTAGAACGAGCTCAACCTCTCCATCTGGACATAGACTCCTCTGTAAAAGAGTTCCTTAGTCTTAAGACACTTCTAGTGATTAGGTGAACATTCAACTAGAAGAAGAGTTCAACCAAACTTGAATCAAGCCTTGATCAAAGTCAATTGACCATAAACCCAAAGTGACTTAAAACACCTTTTTGAGCCAAATTCTAATCATACCCAAATTGGATTAAACTAAGCCCATCTAAGCCTCGTATTGTGAGTAACAATCATCAAAAGATGATCAATCACTCAAATTAGGTCAAACCTAGCCTTTGACGTCAACACTTAACCCAAATGAAACCCAAACAAGTCAAAATCCAATATAGGCCAATTTGATTGAAACCATTGATCAAAACCAATCCATGATCAATGAACTTGACCAAGTCATCATTTGAGCCAAACCTAGCCCAATTGGCCACTTGACCTAAGTTGACCCAAGTTAACCTAAAAATTCAAAATGTGTCAAATCTTGATCTAAGCCAAATTGATTACAACCAATGGGTCAAATTCATTCTAAATCACTTGTTGAACTTGACCAAAGCCTCAATTGGACAACTAGACCCAACCTAGCAAAAATGACCATGAACCCAACTTGACCTAAAATGTCAAATCAACTTGAAACTTAACCAAACCAAAGCTTACAAAATATTTCAAATGACCAACAAAGCCTAAACCAACCAATGACCTAACCCAACTAGGTCAAATGGGTCAAATTGGTCAACTTGACCCATTTGACCAAAGTGAACTCAAATGAACCAAAACCAAATATAAACAAAATTGAACCAAACCAATGATACCAAATTACTCCAAATGGTCATATGACTTGTCCTAACCCATGATTTGACCTAATTTGACCAATTGGTCAACTTAATCTAAGTTGACCCATTTTGACCTAAATGGGTGAACTTGAGCCAAATCATCTAATAAACTCCAAATTCAAAATTGGCCCAGCCCATTTTTAAATTATTCCAAATATTCCCAAATCAAAATGAAATCCAAATGACCATTTTACCCCTAGGTCAAAGGGTAACCTATGGCCACATCCACTTGGAATTTGGTCAATTCCTTTTTATGGCCACTTAACATCCTCCTAGTAAACCATTTGGACACCAAGGGAGGTGGTGCACATGACCCAATGGGTTTGGGTCAACCAAACCCAACCCAAGGGCAAAATTGACCACTCCACTCAAAATTCTCCACATGGATCACCTCATCCACTCATTTTAACCCATGTGCACCTCCCTACTCCCACTCACAAAATGAACGCATGGAGCTCAACAACCAAAACAACCTATTCAATGTGAGCAATTTGGTCAAAATGGAAGAAGGCTCTGGTCAATCCAAGTAGGGAGATATACTCTCATACCAATTCAATTCAACTCTATTGCATTCGATTGGACTCAAAGGATCAAAGGCAAGCACCCACAAGCTTCCTAAGCATCTCATTCCATTTCTCTCCTCTCTTTAAGCCAAAAATAAGAGAGAAATTTCCAACTCACTCATCATCCACCAAAGTCCAATTGTTCTTAAGTCTCCAAGCCACGAACCCTCACCTAGACCAAAGCTGCAAGCCATTGTGGCAAGCTTTGGTCAATTGGAAGATCCACTACAAATTGAACCTTCAAACCTTCAACATGGCTTCATCTCCACTAGATGAATCTACCTCAATGGTTGGAAGTGCAATGCTCCAGGTATGAATCAAAATAGAGCTTAGGTTGAAAATTCTTTGGCCTTTTATGAAAGGAATTGTAATCCCATTGAAATTACATTGTTAGATCTTCTTCTCCATGCTTTTTGATGGTGTGGGTTGAATCCTAGCTTTTGAGCTCAAGTGAGCTTGATCAAGCCATGGAGGATGGGCGATCTCCATCTCAGAGACAAAGCGAGATGAATCATGGACCATCCATCCAGGTGTTTTGGATGGTCCACCATCTGACAATGTAGATCAATTGATTATTTCCTTTAGAGCCAAGTTTTATCTTGACCATCGATCCTTGATCGGACGCCAAGAAGAAAATGCGTAGCATCGCCAACTGACGCGGCATGTAATTTGATAACTTAAATAAAATCCACACACGTGGAAAGTGTGCACCGCCGTCATGTGGCACGAATTAGTTAATTAATTGTGGCTATTTAATTATCCCTTAATCACTAAAACCTCATAAATCCTTAATTAAATGTAGTAAAATCAGAAAAATAATAAATGAGGGCTCATTTTAAAGGTAATTCAATGATGAATAATATTATATTTCTAATTTATTTTGAATAGTGAATTTTCTTAAGTATGGTTTAATTAAAAACTTAATAACCCTAACTATTCGCTAATTATTTCATTAATTAATTCCAAACTTCTCAGGCATATTTAGTGGGATGACTTCTACCTCCCCAAAATTACTTGGAATTTATTAATGAGTTAAATAGGAAAATCTATTAATGAATCCCTAATCACCCTCTTAATGTAATTAAGAGTAATTAAGCATATGAATAGTGGTTTAATCACTTAATTAAGATAATTAAACATTAAGTGAAGAGGAGGTTTATGGAATGGGTTTGGGGTATTTTTCCTAATTTATTCCTTAAACCCCATTCTTCCTTAATAAAAAACCTAATTAAAGATTAATCCACTAATGATCTACTTAATTAGCTTAATCAAAATTTTAAAATCAATGAACTTAATCAATCTCTTTTGGGTAGATCCTTAGGTGTTCAAAAGCCTAAGGTAAATTTAAGGAAACCATTTCCAACTTACATGTGTGGGGAGGTCATGAAAGTACTTAATTAAACCCTTTAGCTTAATTAATAATTTTGAGCCAATTGCATTAGGCCCCTTTCTTTCCTAGGTGCATTGATTTAAATTCCATGTGGTTGCATATCATATGTTGGCACATAATTGTTAGGTTAATTATGTTCAAGTGGTGTGGTAGTAATTAATAGACTTAACTTACACCTTAACCTAAACAAAACATAAAATTTAATTTAATGGTTCTAAAATTAAACTAAATCAATTCACATATGGGGAAATGGGTTAGGACCAGCAAACTCTTTTCACACTTCCTAAATCAAACTCAAAACAAAAATAAAAATCTCTTTAAGAAATGTTAATTCTTTTAAATGATTTTATAAGATTATCTTTAGAAATTAATTAGGGTGAATGAAGTCACATGCTTACATCACTTTATTTCTTTCCAAGCATGTTAAATATTGCTGCCATATGAAAATCATGCATTCATATCTTTTAAAAAATCAAAATAAATGAAATGTTTCTTTTATGTCAAATTGCATGTTTTGGCTAAAGTAAGAATATGAGAGGTTATTATCACTATTAAATCAAAAATATTTTCAAAACTTATAAATCAAAGATTATAAATGAAGGTATGCTACTTATAAATGCTTATGTGATTTTAACATAAAATGTGTTATGTGGTTTTCTTCTTTTTCTTAACATGGGTTTGTATAGGATTTGCAAAGTGCATAGTTCATTTGAAAAGAATATAACACTTGCTTACATCTATTTCTATGCACTCATGTCATGAATTAAGAAGGATCTCCACATTACACATGTAAATTAAACAACCAAAATCAAATAAATAAAATCTTTTGCATGATTCTTCATCCATTTGTTTTCTTTTTATATATGTACATGTATTTAAGAAAAGTGGTATATTAGTTTGGACATCCCGTGGTTGTGAGACTTTAAGTATCCCTAATATTGTCTTGTATCTTATACCCTTAGTGTAGAAAATAATGGCGCCGTACTCACTTATGTCTTTCATACATTTAAATGTGCATTTGATTAATGGATAAAAGAATCTCTTTTTCTACTTAACAAAATCATGCATTCATGGAATATCCAAATTTTCCTAAACAACATCTCTTTGCATTCATCATTAACGTGTGCTAAGATTTGCATTTTCATGGATAGCTATGCTTAGGATCATTTCATATGCATGCTATACATGTTGGAAAGAAATAAAGGTTGTGTGTTTGATAGTAATTCACCTTAATTAATCCAAAAAATAGTCTTTCTTATTGGATAGGTTTATTTAGAGCAAATCTAAACTTAGGATTAATTAAAATACATAATAAAATATTCACTAAAGAAAAATCACCAATGAATCTACCATCGAAATTACTTAAGGTAGGGAGGAAAGAGAGGTTCTTTTCTCTTTTCTTCTCTTACAACACTTAGTAATTAAGTGTAGGTTCATTCAAACCAAATCAAATCATCAAATAAAATTAACAAATCAACTAAATCACTTAAATGAAACCACCCTCTAAGTTGAATCCTTCACACTTAGAAAACTCTAACCTTAAAGCCTAGCTAAGACATGCCACGCAAGCTTTAAATGGCACACACATTAGGCTATGTCACCATTTCTAGTTCTATGTTAGGGCGATGCATAGTTTGATGTCCGATTTTATTTTGTGATGTAATATTTTAGTTTGTATGTTAGGGTGTATGGTAGATGGATGATAGGATGATCTTAGTCTAATCATTGTCTTCTAGGGATTGTGCTTAAGATATAATAAAAATAAAAATACTTTTGTTGTGCAGGTTGCTTATACCCCTAAGCATAATCCAAAATAGGCCAGGTGGACTTGGTTACCCATGTGTGGGGTGCAAAGTCTAGTTTATTCATATACATGCTTGAGATTGTGTGGTATATTTAGCTAATCTTTGTTTTACAGGTTTAGTTAGATTTACTTTCTTTTTTTCATGTAATTTTGCAATTTAGATTTATAATGAATGTTATGGGAGATTAGGATGAATATTGGTCATAAGACTATGTCATATGCAGCATGTGAAGCCTTTGGAGCAACCACATTCCAACTAACCAAAAGAAGGAAAGGAAAGAAAGAAAGAAGAAGGAAGAAAGAAAGAATGAAATGAACAAATGAAGAATGAAGACCCCCAATAACATGAATTCTTTCTAAATTGTAAGTACTTCATTTGTAATGGTTGTATAAGAGTATAGTTTAGCTACCCACATTTTTTTTTTTTGGTTTGTGCGGGAGCTACAAAGGCCTTTTATTCTTTTAGCTATTTTATAAAATTATTTGATGTTTATTTTGCTTGTGCATTAAGATGGCATATTTTCCTAGTTTCTTCCTTTCTTTGATAAATGGCTTGGATGTGATTAGACTCTTAGGGAAAAATAAATTTTCTATCCAATTAATCAACTCAAAATTAAAAATTAATAACTCATAATCTCACATAAAGCCTAGGTTATAAATCAAGATAAAAGATTTAACAACCCCTTAGCTGGATGTTATATGTTTCATCGCATAAAAGCATCTTGCTTCACTTTGCTTCCATTTTATGAGAGAACTTGGCTTTACCTTTGAGAGCAATGGTGGAAACACACCTTCTTGCTAATTTTGGCCCATAATCAATTTATCATGCATCATGCATATGAATCCCATGCCTATGTCAAATAATTTGTCCAAAAATGAAAATAAAATATAACAAAATTTGCATTATATTTAAGTCATTATTCATGCCCTACATGACCTCTCTTAGGGAATGTGTTTAAGGACTTAGTCTCTTTCTAAATAAACAACAACCTAACTATCTTGCTAAAGCATATGACTTGCCTACATGTATTTTAAATCATAGGAGGAGTTAGCCACCCCATGCTTTGTAAGCTAACCGTTGGGTGGTTTATCCTCTCTTATGAAGGTAAACCATATACCCATTTCCCTTAGATTTAGGTCATGCTAGGCTGCCAAAGCTCCCTAGATTTAGGTTAGAAGTTGCTACTTCCCTTTATGGACTACAAGTAAATCCTCACCTCTTAGGCATTTCCATGATCTTGTGTTATGGAATTGTAAGCTAGATTTCTAATAAAATTCAACTCAAATAATTAACTCTCTTCAAATTTAAAAAATATAAAGGCCAACCATATGATAGTTTGGGATGATTACTATTTCCTAGTATCATAAGAATCCCCACTTATCTCCCTTTGGTTTGATAATAACTCCTCCTCTTGATCAATCTCACTTGATCTTCTAAAACCAATTGATTGATAGCCTACCTTTGAAATCTTTGGAGACAATGATCATTTACCTTAATCAGGTATTCTTACTTAAGATGTAATAACTATGGGGCTTGCCTAGGAAATTTAACAAACGATTTAAAATAAACCCTACTTTACTTTTCCATGTGGGGAAGAATCTCTATTACATCCAAAGACCCATTATCCTTAGAGTCCTCATTAGGTGATTACACCATTACAAGATGGTGACTTATATCTCTTGAGATAGTACATCATTCCTCAATGTTGTACCATCACTTATGATAACATCTGGATCTACGTGTCCAAGATGTCTATTTTTTTCTTCATTTTTCAAAAGATAGATGAAGATAGAAAATATTTCACCACAAGATGTTTCGGTGACTCATAAGGTTTCTCTCCATCTTTCATAAATGATCATTGTCTCCAAGTATCGATAGTGGATTTATACTTTGTATGAGCTCGAGACTATCCTTCTGTGGCACTTATTTTTATTTCATCATTAAGCTAATCCAGCCAACATCCTTTTTTAGGACCTCACTCCATGGGTCTTGAAACCCCTTTCTCCCAATAGGTGAAAATAAAAATTTAATAAAGAGAAATAACTAAAGACTTCCTCCTTACCATTTCTAATGAAAGGTTCAAAAAAAATAAAGAAAAATAAATCCTTTATAAAACAACACTTTCAAATAGCACTTTTCCAAAATGTACATATTTCAATCTCATCAATCTTCACATGTATCATTTCAAAATAAAAAAAATTAACAATCATATTTTCAAAAAACAAATGAACATCCTTCATTCAATATACCCAAATTTATTGAATGAAGATTTTATTTTCAAAATAAAATCAACAATCATCTTTTCAAAAATAAAATCAATCATTTTTTTCAAATAAAATCAATAACAATCATCTTTTCAAAATAAAATCAACAATCATATTTTTAAAAGTACAAATATCGTTAATTCAATATATCCAAATTTATTGAATGAAGATTTCATTTTCAAATAAAATTCAAATAAATCATCTTTCAAAATAAAATCAACAATCATATTTTCAAAAGCACAAATGAACATCCTCATTCAATTTATTGAATGAAGATTTCTTTTTCAAAATAAAATCAACAATCACTTTTTTCAAAATCAACAATCACCTTTTCAAAACAAAATCAAAACCACCTTTTCAAAAGCACATATTTGAAAGTTAACATCCTCTTTAATATACCCAAATTTATTGGAAGAATATTTCACCAAATAAAATAAAATCATAACATTGAAATTCCATTTCAACATATCTTATATTGAAGTTAGAATTTCTTTCTTTTCAAAAGTATAAATTTGAAAATAAGCTTCTTCATTCAATATACCAAATTTGCTATGGAGGTTTTATTTTCAAAATCAAAATTAACATTTGAAATTCTACTCATCTCACATATGTTAGTTAGAATTTCTTTCAAAAAAGCAATAATCACACACAATAAAATTTCATCTTTGAAAATTAAAACATAATTAACTCTTGACATACCCAAATTTGTCAAATGAAGAGTTTCACTTTCAAAATAAATTTGGATTCTTATTTAGTATACCCAAATTTTCTAAATAAAGATCTCTTTCAAAATCTTTAAAATCAAATATTTGGATTCTTTATTTAACATACCCAAATTTGCTAAAATAAAGATCCTCTTTTCAAAATCAAAATCATAAACATCAAAAATATTTGGATTCTTCATTTAACATACCCAAATTTGCTAAGTGAAGATTCTCTTTAAAATCAAAACATCAAAACATGAAACACATTTGACTTTTATTTAGCATACCCAAATTTGCTAAGATCCACTTTTCAAAATCAAAAATCAAGACAACTTGTATTCTTCATTTAGCATACAAATAAGTGAAGATCCTCTTTCAAAATAAAAAAATTAAAAAAATATAAAACACATTTGTATTCTACATTTAGCATACTCAAATTTGCTAAAATAAAGATACTCTTTTCAAAATCAAAAAATTAAGACACACTTGGATTCTTCATTTAACATACTCAAATTTGCTAAGTGAAGATCCTCATTTCAAAATCAAAATAAAAAAAACATTTGGATTCTTCATTTAGCATACCCAAATTTGCTTAGTGAAGATCCTCTTTTCAAAATCATAAAAACTGACAATTTATATTCTTCATTTAGCATACACAAATTTGCTAAGTGAAGATCCTCATTTCAAAAAATAAAAAAATTAAAAACATTTGGATTCTTTATTTAGCATACCCAAATTTTCTAAGTGAAGATCCTCTTTTTAAAATCATAAAAATTAAAAATATTTGAATTTTTCATTTAGTATACCCAAATTTGCTAAGTAAAGATCTTTTCAAAAATCAAAACACACTTGGATTCTTCATTTAGCATACCCAAATTTGCTAAGTGAAGATCCTCTTTTCAAAAAATCAAAACAAAAGAAAACATTTGGACTTTATTTAGCATACACAAATTTGTAAGTAAAGATTCCAAACTCACTCATTATTCACAAACAAGCAAAAGAAGAAGAAATTATTTTCAAACAACTCACATACCCAAATTTGCTAAATGAGACATTCCATGTTCACCCCTTTATTTTAACAAATTTGTTAAATAAAGGGTCCCCAAATAATCAAAAAAGTCAAATTCAAATATGAACCAATGGAAGCATCAATCTCTTCAAAATATATGAACCCATTTTAACATACATTGCCTAGCTTTAATCTTTGTATCCCAAAAGCTATGACACTATAAGATTTCTCATTGAACTTGATTTCAAGAATCAATCCACCGCATATCTCATGTAATTGTGGTTGACGGTGAGATCCATGATTCTCTCACATTTGATATCACATTACCCTCCGTGGATGAAAGGACAAAGACTATGAATTTCTTAGCAACACATCATTGGCCGATTCGCAGTGACGATCCTCTAACGACAAATCATGAACTTAGGTGAGGTTGACAATCATCATTGGGAGATGTATTTTGATGGTGTGGCTTCCTTTCAAAAGGAGAAGAACCATCTACTCTTCAGAAATGGGGTAGGAATAGTCAACTCGACCGCATGTGATTTCATACTATCTCTCAATCCTTGCACCAATAATGAAGATTATGAGACATTGATTGTGGTCTAGAGTGAGCCATTCTAGCTTATGTTAAGAGCATCAACATCTATGGGGATAAATGGTTATCAGCATTGTTGTGTCCTAAAAAGGTTCTACCAAGTTTTGTCACTACCACCAGTATACCATAAAGTGGGTCAAATCCTAAGGTCATCATCTACAAGGTTCCTCAGAGATAACACAAAGAGTAGATGCTTTGGCCAAACTTGTTAAGGAATTAACATGTGGAAGATGAGTTCATTCCAATAAGGGTCCAAAATGACAAGTTCTATCCCTTATGAGGTGAACTCATCGAAGACTTTCTCTTGAAGGAGGTTGCCATTGACAATAAAGATGATGAAGTTGAATTGATGCAACCATTCATAGATTACTTGAACATACCTCAAGAGAAATCACAATTTATCGAAGAACCAGAGCTCCTCCTTTTGATGGTACCTAAATATGTCTTTCAACAAATGTATTATTGGAAAACACAAGTTGGATCATGAGGTGTATATGTCTTTACGAGTGCACCCTAGTTTGAAGATGAAAGCAAAGATCAAGAGACAATATTCCCTTCGCGATTATAGATGCATGGACGTAGCAAGATGCTACCAATGTCTACATGTGGTCCTACATCAAAACCCAACATTCTACATCCTACATTCTTCATGACCATTTGAGTGTGACATATTGGGTCCCATCATCCTTCTTTCAGGGGCATCGGTCATCCTAGTCGCCCACTACTTTTCCAAGTGGGGCAATCCCATTCTAAAAATCACAACTCAAAGATGCTCTAGTTTTTCTGAACCATATGTATATAGGTTAGGTGCATCAACAAATTATATCCATAATGGTATCACATTCAAGAGCACCATGATCACTTACAAGAGAAATAGAGATGGAGATACTCCACCATCTACTATCCTATGGAAAAATGGCTAAGAAGCATTTAATGAATTCTCATCAAATTACTAAAGAAGATACTGATGACAACAAGTGATAGTGGCATGAGTAGTTGGTTGAAGTTAGGCCTATCGCACTAGAATGAACTCCAACTCAATCATTCTCCTTAAGAGTCCCGGCCATTCTACCATTGAAGTTCAACTATGTCACTAACGAATAGCAATGGAAGAAAATCACTACAAAGCGTAATGCTGGTTGAGGTTAGAAGATTCGGGTTGGAGGAGAGATGCTCCGCTTGCAAAATCTCGAGTTGACAAGGCCAAAATGATTCAATTCATAACAAGTGGTCCACCCTAGAACTTTTCAAATATGAGAGCTTGTCCTAGTTCTAAGGACAATTGCCTATCAAGATGGGAGGCAAGTTTGAACCCATGGGAAGACCCTTTTGTCATAGAAAAGTCCTACCAAGGAAAATGCCTTAGATTGATTAGGGAACACCGATATTTCCAATTAATGGGCTCTAGAAGAATATTACCCATAAAACATGTTTGAAAGCAATTATCATCAAAATAATAAAATTTTATACCAATTCATCAAAATCTTCTTTATTTCAAGTGTTGTTCTTGACTTATGACCGCACATTTGTTTAGTAGGTGTAAGAGAACCCAAGAGGCTCCTATCCTCTTTCATAAAATGGGCACAATCAAACACATTTAATGCTACTTGGTAGAGTAGAGAACCCAAGAGGCATCCTATCAACCACAAGATAACTCTATTAGGGTGAGAACCCAAGTGGCATCCTTTCTTGGGATTGAATTGCCATTCATGGCAATTTCATCAATTCCCGATATTTGGATAAGAGTGAGAGAATGAGAGGCATCCTTCCTTCTAACACAAAACCAACAAAATAAACACATCTTATCTGAGAAGATGTAGCAAGCCCCTCGGCACTCATTAGTTACTGCTCTTAACATGCTACCTTGCAAGATGTCACCCCAAATCACTTTTGAATGTGAGTCCCCATGCTTTCTTCACTTATCATTACAAACCAATGAGCATCTTTAGTTTGTGACTTAAGTCACCAAGTAGTTACCTCATGTTGATTTTGTTTAAGAAGATGTGAGTCCCACTTTCTTCTTTAACCAACCATCAGGCAACTCCTTGTCGAGATATTATAGGTTTAGGTTAAGTCCCCTTGAGGTTCCTTTTGACTACTTTTTGAAATGAATAAGTCCCCATGCATTCTGAATTAGTCCCTAGGTTGATAGCACTTGTCAAGCAAGATCACTATCTTAGCAATGGTTCCTTATTTTAGAAGATGAGTCCATGCTTTCTTCTTTGATTATTACAAATCGATGGCAACCCCTTGGTTGATAGTAATGTTGTGACTACCTTGGATTGGTACCACTCTGCATACTCAGCTTTCTTTCCCGATTGGATCAATCCAAAAAATGAAATTAATCTTTGACTAGGGTTGATTTAAGTCCCCAGTAACGTTCCTCGGGCACTCTACTTGGATCACATCCTTCATGACCCCATTTGGGGGATGTAAGCCTACTACACTTTCTTCCTAGTACAACTGTTGTACATCGAAAGGTGACCCATTTGGTTGGATAGTCCTACTGTGTGGTTGGTAGACTTCCTTTTGGATTGGTAAATCTGAGTTAGGCCTAGGCCAACATGGCCCTACTCATGATCCATTGCAAACCAACGGTTCATCCCAAAATCCAAAATTTTAAAAAAAATAAACAACACTCCTCCCTGGAGTCAAACTAAACAAACAAAATAAAATCCAATCAACCTCCTCGTGGAGTCAAATCAAATAAACATTCAAACAATCAAAATAATCAAAATAATCAAATCAATCGCCTTCTCCGTGAGATGTAAATCTTTCTAGTTCCCCTAACAGATCTTGAATTCTAATCCCCATCATATTTCACAACCTCTTGTCCCTAGTGGATGACTTTAACTTGTTCCCCTAGTGGAGAGTTCTCATTTTCATCCCTAGTGGAGCACCAAATCCTAAATCAACAAATCAAATCAAATTTCTCCACAGTGTGACTCAAATTAAATCAAACATGTCATCCTCCAGTGGATGACTTGAACATTTTCCCTAGTGGAAGGTTCATGTACTCAGTCCCTAGTGGATTCCTCCTTCACTCTCTCTTATGTGAGTAGAGTAGTGCACACGCTCTTGATACCTTCTACACCTTGGGTTGGGAGTAGATCATTTGTTAGTGCTTGTGATCGCTTGGTGTTGTTGATCACTCAACACCAATACATGCGATGCCTGTCACACCACACCTATTAGGCGCCCTTTGGTAACCTCATTTTTAGATTGAGCTCTCAACCTCTCCATCTTAGACATAGGACTCCTCTTAGACACTAAGAGTTCCTTAGTCTTAAGACACTTCTAGTGATTAGATGAACAACCCAACTTAGAAGAGTTAGCCATAGGAATAGGTCTTGCCTTAGGGGTGTTAGGAAAACTTGCCTACCCTATACCTTAAACCAAATCCTTACTTCTTTCTTTCAAGTCAAACTTCAAATTTAAATCAAACTTCAAATTTAAATCAACCTCAAATCATAATCAACTTAAATCCAAATCAACTTCAAATTCAAATCAACCTAAAATCCAAATCAACTTCAAATCTAAATCAACTTCAAACTCAAATCAAATCAAATCTCAAATCAATCCAACTTAATTGATTTTGTCAAACCTTAAATTAATTCCAATAGATTTCTCAATCATGAATTAATTCCAAATGATTGACATCATGATCAATCTAAATCAAAATCTTTCTTAAGCCATTTCGATTTCATCTTATGGACTTATCCTAAATCAAATCCAAATCACTTCAAATTCAAAATATTTTTCATAACCCATTTATATTCTCATTTATATTCACAAATATAAATGAAATATAAATTCAAATACCCAAAACCAATTCAAAACTCAAATCTAACCTAAATCCAACCTAAACTCTCTCAAGTCAAATTCTTGAACTTAGCCAAATCAAACTCAAATCAATTCAAACCTTTAGATTTTTTTCTTCAAACAATCAATCCTTCAATCATAAACCAAATTCAATCATAAACTTCAATCATCAAACCAAAACTAAATTCAATACTCAAACCTAAATCAAACTTATGTTCATCCTTTGAACATGAAATTGTCAAATGAATCAAAACTCATTTGACTCCAAATCACTTGCAAATGGATTTATATTTCAATCATAAGGTCATATGTGAGTTTAACCAAACTTGAATCAATCCTTGATCAAGTCAATTGACTCACTTAGGCTCACTACCCAAAGTGACCTAAAACATCTTTTTGAGCCAAATTCTAATCTTACCCAAATTGGATTGAACTAAGCCCATCATCATAAGCAAAATCATCATAAGATGATCAATCACTCAAGTCAAACATAGCCTTTGACCAAGTCAACAACTTAAATGAAATTCAAACTAGCCAAAATCCAATATAGGCCAAATTGAAACTATTGATCAAAACCAATCCATGATCAATGATTGAACTTGGCCAAGTCATCATTGAGCCAAACCTAGACCAAATACTTGACCTAAGTTGTTGACCTAAAAGTCAAAATGTGTCAAATCTTGATCTAAGCCAAATTGATTACAACCAATGAGTCAAATTTATTTTAAGTCACTTGTTGAACTTGACCAAAGCCTCAATTGGCCAACTAGACCCAACCTAGCCCAATTGACCATGAACCCAACTTGACCTAAAAGGTCAAATCAATTTGAAACTTAACCAAACAAAAATTGATTGAAACTAAAGCTTGCAAAATATTTCAAATGACCATAAGCCTAAATCCAATGACCCAACCAACTAGGTCAAATGAGTCAAATTGGTCAACTTGACCCATTTGACCTAAGTGAACTCAAATAAACCAAAGCCAAATATAAACCAAATTGAACCAACCACTCCAAATGGTCATATGAACTTGACCTAACCAATGTTTTGACCCAATTTGACCAATTGTGACCCAAGTTGACCCATTTTGACTTAAATGAGTGAACTTGAACCAAATCATATCAAATAAACTCCAAATTCATTGAAAATTGGCACAACCCATTTTTCAATTATTCCAAATATGTCCAAATCAAAGTAAATGATGACCATTTTACCCATAGGTCAAAGGCAACCTATGGTCAAATAGACATAGAATTTGGTCAATTCCTTTTCATGGCCACTTGCCATCTAGTGGACCATTTGGACACCAAAGGAGATGGTGCACATGACCCAATGGGTCAGAAAATCCAACCTAAGGCCAAAATCACCACTCCACTCAAAATTATCCACATGGATCACCTCCTCCACTCATTTTAACCCATGTGCACCTCCACACTCCCACTCCTCTACCAAACTGAAGCACATGGAGCTCATAACAACCAAAACAACCTATTCAATCATAGCAATTTGATCAAAATGGTAAGAAGGCTCTCGGCCGTCTGATCTAAGTAGGGGGAGATATACTCCCCATCATTCCAATTCAATTCAACTCTATTGCATTTGATTGAGCTCAGAGGATCAAAGGTAAGCACCCACAAGCTTCCCTAGGCATTCCTAAGCTCATTCCATTTCTTTCCTCTTGATTTTGCTTAAGCCAAAAATAGGGGAGGTAGGAGAAATTTTCAACTCACTCATGACTCCACCAAAGTCCAATTGCTTTTGCAAGCACCATCAGGGAGGCAAGTAGAGTTCATCCAAAGCTTCTCCTAAGTCTCCAAGCCACAAGAAGCCTCACCTAGACCAAAGTCGCCATTGAAGCAAGCTTTGGACAATTGAAATATCCACTACAAATTGAACCTTCAAACCTTAAACAGAGTGTCGTCTCCACTAGACAAAGCTACCTCAATAGTTGAAAGCACCGATGATAGCCTCCGGTAAAGTATGAATGAAAATCGAGCTTAGGTTGAAAATTCTTTGGTTATTTGTGAAGGGAATTGTAATCCTATTGAAATTCCACCGTTAGATCTTCTTCTCTATGCTTCTTGATGGTGTGGGTTGAATCCTAGCCTAATTCAAGCTCAAGTGAGCTCGGATCAAGACATGGAGGATGGACGGTCTCCATCTCCTATAGGCAAAGGCAGGGATGAATCATGGACCATCCATCCCGCATGTTTTGGATGGATGGTCCTGACTAATCCACATATATCCGTTGATTATTTCCTTTAGAGCCATGAGTTTTATCATGATCGCCCAACTTTGATCGGGCCAAGGAGAAAGCGTAGCTCGGGTGACGTGGCATGTGATTTGAAAACTTAAATAACGAATCCCATTGCACCACATGGAAAGTGCACGCCATGTCAGCGGTCCACGTGGCACCGATGGGATTAGTTAATTAATATTTATTATCCCTTAATCACTAAAACTTCATAAATCCATATTTAAATAAAAAAATAAAAAAAATATAAATAAGGGGTTCATTTTAAAGATAATTCAGTGAGGAATAATATAAATTTATTTCTAATTGATTTTGAATAGTGAATTTTCTTTTAATCAAGGTTTAAGTAAAAGCTTAATAACCTTAATTATTCCTTAATTATTTCATTAATTAATTCCAAACTTCTCAAGCATGTTTATTGGGATGACTTTTGTGTCCCCTAATTTTCTTGGAATTTATTAATGAGTTAATTAGGGAAATCAATTAATGAATCCATAATCACTCTCTTAATGTAATTAAGAGTAATTAAGCATGTGAACAATGGTTTAATCACTTAATTAAGATATTTAAACATTATTTAAGTGAAGAGGAGGTTTATGGAATGGGTTTGGGGTATTTTCCCTAAGTTATTCCTTAAACCCTCTTTCTTCCTTAATCTAAACCTAATTAAAGATTAATCCACTAATGATCTACTCAATTAACTTAATCAAAATTTCAAAATTAATCTAAACTTAATCAATCTCTTTCTAGGTAGATCCTTAGGTGTTCAAAAGCCTAAGGTAAATTTAAGGAAATAATTTCCAACTCACATGTGTGGGAAGGTCATGAAAGTACTTAATTAAACCCTTTAGCTTAATTAATCAATAATTATGAGCCAATTGCATTAGGCCCCTTTCTTTTCTAGGTGCATTGCTGATTTAAATTTCATATGATTGCATATCATATGTTGGCTCATAATTGTTAGGTTAATTATGTTAAATTGGTGTATGTAAGGGGTAATTAATAGACTTAACTTACACCTTAACCTAAACAAAACATAAAAATTAATCTAATGGTTGTAAAATTAAACTAAATCAATTCACATGTGGAAAAATGGGTTAGGACCTGTAAACTTTTCACACTTTCTAATCAAATTCAAAACAAAAATAAAAATCTCTTTAAGAAATATTGATTTTCTTTAAATGATCTTATTTCATAAGATTATCTTTAGGAATTAATTAGGGTGAATGAAGTCACATGCATACATCACTTTATTTCTTTCCAAGCATAAATGTTGTGTGCCATATGAAAATCATGCATTCATATCTTTTGAAAAATAAAAATAAATGAAATGTTTTTATGTCAAATTGCATGTTTTGGCTAAAGTAAGAATATGAGTGGCTATTATCACTATTAAAGCAAAAATTATTTTCAAAACTTATAAATAAAAGATTACAAATGAAGGTATGCTACTTATAAATACTTATAAGCTTGCTATGATTATAACATAAAATGTGTTATCTGGTTTTCTTCTCTTTTCTTAACATGGGTTTGTATAGGATTTGCAAAGTGTATAGTTCATTTGAAAAGAAAATAATACTTGCTTAAATCCATTCCTATGCACTCTCATGTCATGAATTAAGAAGGATCCTCACATTACACATGTAAATTAAACAACCAAAATCAAATAAACAAACAAAAATCTTTTGCATGATTCTTCATCAATTTTTTTTTGAACATGCACATGTATTTAAGAAAAGTGGTATATTAATCTGGACATCCCGAGGTTGAGGCTTTAAGTAGCCCTAAGAAGGTCTTGTACCTTATACCCCTAGTGTAGAAAACAATGTCAGTACTCACTTATGTCTTTCATACATATAAATGTGCATTTGATTAATGGATAAAAGAATCCCTCTTTCTACTTAATAAAATCATGCATTCATGGAATATTCAAATTTTCCTAAACAACATCTCTTTGCATTCATCATTAAGGTGTGCTAAGATTTGCATTTACATGTATAGCTATGCTTAGGATCATTTCATATGCATGGTATAAATGTTGGAAAGAAATAAAAGGTTATGTGTTTGTGATAGTAATTCACCTTAATTAATCTTAAAATGCCTTTCTAATTGGATAGGTTTATTTAGAGAAATCTAAACTTAGGATTAATTAAAACACATAATAAAATATTCACTAAAAAAAATCACCAATGAATCTACCTTAAAATTACTTAAGGTAGGGAAAGAGATGTTCTCATCTCTTTTCCTCTCTTTACAACACTTAGTAATTAAATATAGGTTCATTCAAACAAAATCAAATCATCAAATGAAATTAACAAATCAACTTAAATAACTTAAATGAAACCACCCTCTAAGTTGAATCCTTCACTCTTAGAAAACTATAACCTTAAAGCCTAACTAAGACATGCCACACAAGCCTTAAATGGCACACACATTAGGCTAAGTCACCTCTAAGCATAATTAGGGTGTATGTGCGTAGACTGGATGAAAGGATGATCTTAGTCTAATCATTGTAGGGGATAGTGCTTAAGAGGCGTTGTAATAAAAATATAAATGCTTTTGTTGTTGCTCTAAGCATAATAAAATTGACGGACTAGGTTACCCATGTGTGGGGTGCAAAGTCCAATTTATTCATATACATGCTTGGGATTGTGGTATATTTAGCTAATCTCTATTTTGCGAGTTTAGTTAGATTTACTTTCCATTTTTCATATAATTTTGCAATTAAGATTTGAAATGAATGTTATGGGGGATTAAGATGGATATTGGTCATAAGACTATGTCTTATGCACCATGTGAAGCCTTTGGAGCAACCACATTCCAACCAACCAAAAGACAAAAAGAAAAGAAAGAAAGAAATAAAGAAATGAAGAAATGAAGAATGAAGAATGAAGACCTCCCATAACATGATTTTTTTCTAAATTGTAATTAATTCATTTGTAATCTAGGTTTTATGAGGGTAGAGCTCAGCTACCCACATTTCTTTTTGGTTTTGTGCGGTGGAGTCTGACCACAAAGGCCTTTTATTCTTTTGCACTAACTTTATAAAATTATTTGATGTTTGTTTAGCTTGTGCATTAAGCCAACATATTTTTCCTAGTTTCTTTCTTGCTTTGATAATGGCTTGAATTCGATTAGGCTCTTAGGGAAAAATAAATTTTCTATCCAATTAATCAACTCAAAATTAAAAATTAACAACTCATAACCTCGCCTGAAGCCTAGGTTATAAATCAAGATAAAAGATTTAACAACCCCTTAGTTGGATGTTGTATGTCTCACATCATGCATAAAAAAATATCTTGCTTCACTCTTGCTTATGGAGTGCTTCCACCTTTGCTATAGAACTTGGCTTGACCTTTAAGAGCCATGGTGGAAACACACCTCCTTCTTGCTACTTTTGGCCCATAACCAATTTATCATGCATCAGGCATATGAATCCCATAGCTGTCAAATAAATTATCCAAAAATGAAAATAAAACATAATAAAAATTTGCATTAGATTTAAGTCATTATTCATGCCCTACATGATCTAGTCTCTTAAGGAGTGTGTTTAAGGACTTAGTCTCTTTCTAATAACAATACCTAGATATCTTGCAAAAGCATATGACTTGCCTACATGTATTTAAAATTGGAGGAGTTATTTGGCACCAGTGATTGTAAGCCCAACAATCAGTGGTTTATCCTCTCTTGTGGAGATAAATCATATACCCATTTTACCTTAGATTTAGGTCGTGCCATAGCCCTCGCCAAAACTCCCTAGATTTAGGTTTAGAGGTTGCTACTTCCTTTTGCAGGATACAAGCATAAATCCTCTCTTAGGCATTTCATGATCTTGTGTTATGGAATTGTAAGCCCTATATTTCTAATAAAAAATTCAACTCAACTCTCTTCAAATTTTAAAATATAAAGCCCAACCATAGGGTAGTTAGGGATGGTTACTAGGCTTCCTAGTATCACAAGCATCCCCACTTATCTCCCTTTGGCTTTGATAATAACTCCTCCTCTTGATCAATCCCACTTGATCTTCCAAAAATAAACCAATTGATTGATATTCTATCTTTGAAATCTTTGGAGATAATGATCATTTACCTTAATCGAGAGTATTCTTAAATTCCTTAAGATGTAATTAACTATGGGGCTTGTCTCCATAGGGAACTAACAAACCCGTTTAAAATAAATCTTGCTTTACTTTTCATGTAGGGAGAAGAATCTCTGGTACATCCAAATACCCATTGTCCTTAAGAGTCCTCATTAGGTGATTAGGTCCATTGAAGGATGGTGACTTCTATCTCTCGAGATAGTATATCGTTCCTCAATGTCATACTCGATCACCCTAATGAGAACATCTGTTGATCTACGTGGTGTCCAAACAATACATGTAATTGTTCTTATCATTTATTTTTCAAAAGATAGATGAAGACAAAAAATATTTCACCACAACCATGCGCCTAACATAAAGCTCAAAATGATGAGTTAATTTTAATGTGTGTGTATTAAAGCTTGTGGAATGTCCTAACAGGCATTAAGGTTATGATTTTCTAAATAAAAGGATTTAATTGTAAGAGCTTGATTTCACTTTAAGTGGTTTAATTAATTTGAGAATTTTACTTAGTATTTTTTTTATTTCATTTGACTTACACTTAGCAACTAAGTGTTATAAAGAGAAGAAAAAGAGAGGATCACTCTCTTTCATTTTCATTTCTAAAGTATATTAATTAGCTTAGTCTTTTAGTGAATGACTTATTATATATTTTAAATTAATCCTAAGTTTAGGTTTACTTTAAATAATCATATTCAATATGAAGGACATCTTAAGATTAATTTGATTGAGTTACTATCACATGACATATGTTCAACCATTCCTTTCCATCATATGTAACATGCATATGATTAAATCCTAAGTTTACCTACACATACAATATGTTTTAGCACACTTGAATGGTGGATATGAGTATGTACATTTAGAGTTTATATTTTTCATTTGATTGAATTATCTTATCATTTTAATTTAAAGCTCTATCTAAATTCTTATACAAAAATACATAAGGATGAAATTAAATAGGTACGTGTCATTGTTAACTAGGGAAGTGAGTTAATCAAATGACCTCAAACTAAAGCCTCATTCAGGGATGTCCAGACTATATACCATTACATTCAACCATATGTAAATTTGCATACATGAATCATAAGAAAGAGAACTTTAAATCACATGATCAATTAATTCAATGACTTGAGCAATTGCAAATGCATGTATTTTTGGTAAAAGAAAAGGGGTTCTAATTCCATAATTAAATACACACACACATGCATAAGTGATATAAGCTAGCACATATCATTGTTAACGGAAAGTGAGGTAATCAAATGACCTCCTTGGGGCTACTTAAAGCTTCATATTCCCGGAATGTCCATACTAAATATTTGCTTTTCTCAAAAACATATGGATGTATACATAAATGATAAAAAGAGAACCATGCAAAGGTATTATTTTTACTTTATTGAAACATCTATGCATATGGGTTAAAGTTCTTATCCAAGTTATAATGTAGAAATACATGTAAATAAAATCAAATAAGTATTTGTCATTGTTAACCAGGGAAGTGAGGTAATCAAATGACCTCCTTCGGGCTAACTAAAGCCTCATATTCTCGGGATGTGGACTATATGCCTATTAACATTCAAATGCATGTAAAGCTATACATGAATTAAAGAAAATAAAGCTTCAATCCATACACTTAAGAATAATAGTATAAGCATATATCATATCACACACAAGCTTGACATAAAGGAAATCATTTAATTTAATTAATTTTGCAAAAGATGAATGCATGAATCAAATGACATACAACATTTAATATTATTGGAGAGGAATAAATAAACATAAGCATATGATTTCATTCAACTAAATTAATTCCTAAAGATAATCATATCAAATAAAATTATTTAAAGCAAACCAAAACTTTTTGATATCATTTTTAATTTGATATTTAACTTTATTTAAGGAAAGAGAGGAAAAGGTTTGCTAATCCTAATCCCATCCCAAGTTTGTAGATTAATTTGATTTAATGAGAAGGTAATTAGGTTGATTTTATTGATTAAGTTAAGATATGGATTAACTCAATTAATTAACCCTTATCTATGTTACCTTAAAGTAATTATCTAAATAATTTGAGCCAATGCAATATGCAAATGAATTGAAAAGTAAATTAGCAATGATCCTATGAAATCAAAGGGTCTAATGCAATTGGCTCACAATGGCTAATTAGGCTTAAGGAACTTAATTAATTACTTTTATGATTTTCTCACACATATGGACAAATCATAATTTCATTAAATCTCTTTAGGCTATTGAACACCTAAAGATCTACCCATGAATTAATTAGATTCATATGTATTTTAAAATTTTATTAAACTAATTTAATTAATTAATTCATTAATCCTTAATTAATTTCTCTTCTAAAAGTGAAGAAAATTTAGGGAAAAGATTAGAGAGAAGCCCCATCTAATTCCTAAGCCTCCTCACTATTAAATAATGATAAATGACCCATTAATTAAGCAAGTGTCATATGGTTAATTATCACTTAATTAAGTTAATGAGATAATTAGGGCTTAATCAATCAACTTCCTCAATTAATTAACCAATAAATCCCAAGAAAAATAGGGAGGTAGAGGTCATCCCCCTAAACAATCTCAAAAAATTTGAGGTAATTACTTAATTAATTAAGGAGTAATTAGGGTAATTAATGTTTCAATTAAACCTTTTTTAAGCCAAAATTACTATTCAAATTTATTTAATAATAAATTTGGTGGATTCCTTTATAAAATATCTTTAAAATGAGCATTTATTCATATTTTTTTGGATTTTTCTACAATTTGTTATGAATTATGGAAGTTTTAGCCTTAAAAATGGATTAAATAGCCTAAGTTAAGCCTTAATTCCATCGGCGTCATGTGGCACACTGACGCGACGTGCTTTCCACGTGGTGCTGCAGGATTGGCTAATTAAGTAGTCACATCTGCTGCTGACTTGGATGGTGGTGGGATGCCGCAATTAAAGAAGGATTAAATGGATGATCTAACATGATCTGAACATGGTAGTCCATTCTGATCACACAGAATGGATGGCCCATGATCTCTCTCCCCGTGAGCGATGAACGACGAAGCTCGTTCGCCATGGATCACTCGATCTGAGCTTACCTGAGCTTGGATTCACTCCAAAATAACTCCACACCTTCGCACGAGGGATCCACAAAGATCCAATGACTAAGATCGGCTCACAAGAAAATTTTCTTCACAAAGCTCCAACATATTTTTTCCTAAACCTTAGTTTCAATTGATTTACCTCACCAGAGCTAAGAATGGTGATTTTCA